>JAQHUG010000078.1:471030-535423 GCA_028555095.1 Dicrostonyx torquatus
GTCAACTCAGAAATTGTTTGATGAAGGCTTTCTGTTTTCAATAGAGACTAAATAATTAAATAATGTCATACCTCAAAGCACTCCTCAGGTAGCTTGGGGAAAGTATCAGGGTGGTAGGTCACAGCAAAGCAAGGAAATCTCTGCATGAAGATTCAAATGCTGATGACTCAGCTTTGGGTGGGATCTCTTGAAGGCATCTTATCAGATCTCGCAAGCCAGTCATTGAGTGTTTGCCAGACAAAGGTATGACCACATTACACTCTGTCTCTTGTCAAGGCAAAAGAGACAAATAAATCTTCAAGCAAAAACCAAGCAGAGCAGAACAGCTTTAATCTCGGAGAGAGAGAGTTTTCTCAGGAGACAATCTGAATGAGCATGGCCCAAGAACAGAGTCAGGTTACCTCAAATTTCATGTTCCAACATGGATGTAGCTTCATGATGTTTCATAGTTTTACCAAAGAAAGAAAGTCATAGATCAAGGCTCAATATATTGGTGGGGCCCAACAGAGGATTGGTTACTGCAAGATGGGGGAAGTTTTTCTAACGTCTAAGATGTTATCTGATGACATTCTTTATCTTTTACGTTGGTGGAATCCCAATGGTCTGCTAAGCCAATATCTTCCAAAGGTTTCTACCTATTAGTCACAGGATGTTATTTGAGACAGAGATGGGCAAGGAATTCTGCGTGCTAAAGGTCACCCAAGACGAAGCAAGTAGGCTTTGGATCTGCAACATTCCAACCACTCTACAACACTGCAGTTCAATCTGTCTGTCAGTCCCAGCAGACTTCTTTTCAGACATTTTTGTGAAATCTGTGAAGTTCCGATTCTCAACTATCGTGAACTTCTAATGCAAACTTCCAATTCTCAACTATCGTGAACTTCTAATGCAAACTTCCAATTCTCAACTATCATGAACTTCTAATGCAAACTTCCAATTCTTAACTATCGTGAAGTTCTAAAGCAAGGTTTCAATTCTCGACTGTCATGAGGTTCTAACGAGTCATGAAGCTCTATAGAATCTTTGATATAGGTGTGCTTTTTCTCCACTGAGAACTTCACCTAACAAGAGCAACGCTGGCTTTTAACTCTTACAGAGGGAAACACACACATGCGCTCCTGTGCGTGTGTAAAGTGCCTTTTGTCAAAGCCCCTGAATCTTTCTCAGAGAAACTTGTTCAGAGAGAAGATCATTACTAAGTGCTCATACCCTGCTCTTTTCCTGAGAAGGGGTATCTAAAGCCATTTCCTACAGATGATGAAACAGAACATGAACACAGACTTCAGCTACTCCCTCTGGAGATGAAATCAACCTGCCAAATGTACATCTTTCGGATTTATTCTTACTGTATACGTCAGGAATCAGGGAAGACCAAATTCAAGTTAACATCTTCTCACAACCATTTTAAAAGGTCTAATAACAGCAAAAATTAAAGTTCAGAAGGATACATAATTCTAAAAATAAATATATCATCAAAATGAGAATGATTGCTGGGTTAAAAAAATCTGCATTCTATTCTCCATACATAAGAAACAGGCTTCTTGAATGGAATGACAGGACTCAAACAACTTAGCAGCACAGATGAAGGAGGCAGTGATTGCTCATCTCCTTAGAGCGAGGCTCTGCTGTCTGCCAAGAATCCAACCAGCGCTCTTCAAGGTGCTTTGGCAGATATCTCTTCTCTTCATTTTAAAAATTTCAATGAAAAATAAAAATTCATACTTTGAGAAATTTTTGTTGAAACCAAAGGCTTTTTATATCTTTTTGCTTCATGCTTTGTCATTTTCTTTTGTCCTGACCAGCTCTAGCAGCCTCTGCCCTCTGAGTGACCTTCATGCTCAGTGTCTCTGCAGCCTCTTTGTAGGAAGGAAGTGAAGCAGAGAATACCTGGATTCATTTGCCTGTCTAGGTCCTCATTCTCGAGAGTAGTAGGGTTCAACGTGGTTCATTTGTCTACATTGTCCGGAGGGCTCTAGAAATTAAATGTGGCATGTTTTGAAGCATCATTTGCTTTTATTGTCACATCACCAGTCCATCTTCCCTGATTACCACAGCATCTGCAACTCTTACGTCTCCCACTGGCAAGAGGCAGCTTTGGGTCTTTCAGGGGGACCTCTTGAAGAAGTGACCACCTGTGGCAGGAGAGCTGCTTTTCTCCTCTAATATCTTTCCTTGATCTAGCTTTTAGTTTACTTAGTTAGAAATCCAGTCCATGGTTTGCACAATGACTCTCCACTAATTGCAATGACAATGGGTGTATGGAGTTATTTCTTCATGTTTTATTTTTAAGAGAATACACAGCACAGCACACACACACACACAAGACATAGGAATGAAGTGGGGAGTTTAGAAGCAGTTTCAAAACAAGGAAGAAAGTAAAATTATTTTCACTCTGATAAATACCAACCAATGCACTCAATAAAGTCTTGTGCATAGGAGAAAGCTGAGCTCATGGAGTCAAAGAGGCCACAGCAGAACACAGCAGCCTAAAATGCAGACTGAGGGCTCTCGGATCTGACTTGTCATCTTGCCAGCTTATGGGTATGGCTCTCTGAGTTTTTTAACCACCTTAGCAGCTTAACAGGGGACATAACTTTTAAACAATAAACAAACAAAAAATGTGTTTATAATGTAAAATGACTACTCTACCCACCCAGTGTCTCTGCAATCAGGACACATTTCTAAAGCAACTGTGTATTTGAGGTATTTTAAAATTCAAGGCACAGGAGGACTTGTAGTTGAATAGAAAGATGCATAAGGTATGCAAAGAAAGTATTGAGATATTTTTAAATGCACACAAATTTTAAATTGACTAATTGTCTTAAGTAGGGAAAATAAGATGCAATTATCGCAGGATTGAGAGCATTTTGTGACACTCTTTACTCTGTGTTCCCCAGAGTGAACATGTTATAAGCACTATTTAATTCATTCTCTACCGTCTTCCAGAAAGAAAGTGTGAACAATTTCTTGTCATCATTATATTTGAGTTCATCCGCTGTGAGATGCCAATCCATCTTGCCTGACAGTCAGTGTGTGTGGACCAAAGCTTTACTGTCCGGGATCAAAATAATGATTGTGTCTGACACAGTGATGTTCACGAGCCACTTGTGAAAGCAACACTAAATGAACAAGTAAATGAACAATCAGGCTTAGGCACCTGCTCCAGAGAATATCAATACCCCAATCAGCTACATACCTGCTCTTAATTCTAATGTAGAGAGTTTAAGTTGCCTGTAGAATTTAGAAAAGATAAGAACTTGAAATCAATAGTTTGTTCTCCTAGTGACTGGAGATCTGTCCTAAATATTAGAATTTTTATGAATAGTGTTGATTATTCCTGTCACACAGTAATTCTTCTCTGCTACTGACCTTGGCTTATTTCTGTTAACTGTGTCTTGAGGCATCTGCCCCCACATCACTCATTTCAATTTACTGCTAACCTGCTACATACAGCCCTAGGCTTGCTGTAAAATCCATGGTGCTTTGCATTACAGAAATAATGTTGTTTACATTTTAATTCTTTTGAAATATGTTTAGTGTGAGAACACAAAAATGCATAGATGATTTTCATTGCACCGTAGAAACTTGCAATCTAGGATAACTATCCTTTTGGTGTTTACATCACAGATCCTGGATTCTTCTATTTCCATTCCATCAGGATATCCCATGGGCAGTCTTCAGACACAAAGGAAACTGCCCCTACCCTCTGCCTTGGCAACTAATTGGCGGAGGTTGTCATCAGATGAATTGTTATTGAGATGCCTATACCTACACTCTCTCTGATTCTTCCCTTGTGTGTTAAAATGGACTTCTGTCATGTGTCACGTTCACTTCTAAGCACATTCCTTTGGCTACCATAAACTTGCAGCTGCTAAGATGGCTTATAAGACTTAATAATGATAGGATTCTATCACATCTCTATTCTCCTCTTCTCTATGCTTTCTTCGGTTAGCCCTGCCTTTGTCATATTAATAGCAGCCACCCCTACCCTCACCCCCATACACACTAACCTTCTTATGAATGCTGAGCAGTGCTCTCCCCCCTCAGAACAACTATGTTCTCCATTCTCCCTACTGGAGATGTTCATCACCTAGATATTTTTATTTCTCATTTGTTAGTTGCCATTGTGTCTTTCTTTAGTCAGATGCTATTTTCTTAGTGACAAGTTGCTGATGTGAAACTACAGTACACTGAGAACTTCTGCCCCCTCGGCATTTCCTGTCCAAGCACCCTGCTTCATTTTGTATACTCACTGTAGAACTTACTAGCAGAGTATATACTGGTTATGCTTCTTACTTGTCCGTTTCTGTTTAGCTCGACTTCACATATGATCTCTGCAGAGTGAAGGGTTTGTTCATTTTGCTTACTGTTCAATTCTGCTGAAAAAAAAAACTATCTTTAAACCACAAATTTCTGTTGAATTTTTTTCTGGCTTTGAAAGTAAACCAAGTATATATTACTGATGAGAATGATGACAACAGCATAATAAAATGTTGCTAAAATTGGCAGTTCTCAGATTCCTATTTGGGAGAATGAATCATTCTTTTTAAAAATATGAAGCTGTACCTCTTGAAATAAGGAAACGATGAATTCTGAGTAACTTGAAAAGTTTAGAGTCTCCCGTGGGAGATTCAGCACAGATTAGACGTTTAAAGTCTATCAGTTTTCAGTGTAAAAAGAAATGAATTCTGCTTACATTTTTATGATATTCATAAACAATATTTTAAAAACCTCCCCATCTTCATTTCTGTTCTCACATGGGCAAAACATGCTCAACATCAGAGCGATTTGCAAGCTAACATCTGAGAATATTTTCATGTAGGTACAGGAGCAAAAAGCAGAGCTCTTAACTTCTGTTTCTCTATTAAATCTACCCTTAGCAAAACATTCGTTGAGAATGTATTTTCATAAGGAAAAATGTCTATGTTCAATGGTGCAAACAGTTTATTGGGGTAGTAGTGATGGTATGATCAACAACAGTGATACTACTACCATAACACAAGCCAAGTAAAAATACATCAATAATAAAAGCATTGGTGCACATTAAGAAGGGACTTCAGAGTCCATGGTCAACTGTGTCACTTGCTTAAGAAACTGAAGTTTCCAGGAGCTTGTCTCAGACTGTACAGTAAGATGGAGGGAAAATGCTTCTAATTCCGAATCATGTACTTTCTTAATCTCAAAGAATTACACTACAAAGAATGTTTATGATGTTCCTAAGTAAAGTATTTTAGCATGCTCAGTGATTAGGTGAACAAAGACATTGTCTTGTACCTAACAGAGAATCACACCCACACTTACCTAGAACATACGACTGCAGGCAATTGGACAGGTATGGGAAGTGCCTTTAAAAATTATCACAAGTTTCCCCTGGCTGTAGAAAAAGGATAGAGAAAGCTTATAGAGATGATTTTTGAATGAGGTCTCTCTGCAAGAGTATTTTAATAGTGAATGAAGAGAGAAAGAAGCATGAGAAGCATGGAGTAGTGTGTCAGAGAAGGTTGGAGGGACTTGAAGGCTGCTTATTTCATTGGTGTGGATACAACCAAGAAGCAGCCTATAGAATAGGAAAAAATCTTTGGCAGCCGTTGCATCTGATAGAGGATATAATATATGGAGAACTCAAAAAATTAGCACCAAGAAAATGATCAATTCAATCAAAATATTGACTCTCAAACAAAATGTTCCACAAAGAAACATACAAATAGTTACTGGACAGTTTTTAAAAAGTGTTCAATACTCTTCGTTGTCAGAGAAATGCAAATCAAGATTACTTGAGATTCTATTGTCCTATTCTAGTAAAATGTCATTGTCAAGAAAACAAATTATTACAAACGCTTGGTAGAACGTTGGGACAGGGGAACATTTATACACTGTTGATGAAAGCAACCATCAGTGTGAAGATGGCTCAGAAAGCTAAACCTAGAACTACCATTGTGAGCATACACTTAAAGGACTCTGCAAAGGATGACAAAGGTACTTATAAATCAGTGTTCACTGTTATCTTAGTCATAAAGGCCAGAAATATAGTCAGCATAGATGCCTACCAGTTGATGAACAGAAAATGTGGTCCACTCACATATTGGAGTTTATATCATTTTCAGATTGCAATTTACATTAGTTAAAAACATCTAGGAAGTGGCAATCGGGATTTTCACTTGTTCTGTTTTATTTATCTACATAATTGTCTATTAATGGTAACACCAATACTAAATAAATAATAACATAGCTAGGAGTTTTACAGGGGTAAACATGTTTTTTCACTCTTTCCTACATTTATCTATTTATTGTTTTGGGAACAGTTGTGCATATGTGGAGGTCAGAGGACAACTTGCAAGAATCAATTCTGTTCTTTGTCCCTGGGTCACAGCAACTGGACTCAGGCTGTGTCAGTATTCAGAGCGAGGGCTTTCAAATGCTAAGCCCCCTTCCATCCCACAGACAAAAACATTTTCTAAAAGAAAATAAACATAAAACACAGAATACAGAAAACATAATACCAAAGTCTTTAGATATGGAAGCAGTCTGGAAACAATAACTCTGGGAACCTCAGTTTGCCTAGGCCCCAGAACTCTAGAAACCTCAGATATCCAGACTCTAGACCCCTAGGACCCTCAGAAATATGGATTCTAGATACTCCGTTCCCCAGCGAAGTAATTTCATGTGTATAAGAATTGGTTTAAGAATCATTACTAGAGTTTGTAAGAAGGGTGCTTATGAAAGCATCTATAAAAACACAGTCATTAACAAGAGCATATCTGGAAGCAATTATCATTTTTACTATTCTTAAGGTTTTACTAGTCTTTACATCTATGGGTCCATGGGTCCCGTTGCTTCTTTTCTGACCCATAATGCTTCTGCTTTGTGGGTGTCAACCAGAAAAATTGGAAGTGTGTCAAATGGAAGAAAGATGAACTTAAGAACAAAATAAGGCAAAATATATCATTTACAGAATAGACAAGCATGTGCTGTAGCTGGAGAGGGAAAGTAGTGAAGAAAACTGAGACTTTTGGTGATTACACTGAACTGGAATGTTTTAATTAGATAAAGATGACTATTTATTGACTAAGAGCACTTGAAATACTATATACATATCAGCAGAAAGGCCAGGAGTATTTCTCAATGGACTTGCCCCATGCAGTTTATCCTGAAGAGTGCACAGGATGCCCATCTGTGCAGAGTGTGGTTAGCAGAAAGCCTCCTGCAGTCTGCCTTGGCTTTCAGACCAATAACACAATCTTCTCAGGATAGTGCAGTTCATGAATGAGCACTGACACAAGATTCAGGCCACTTCCAAGGCCCTGGCTGGGCTAGCGACAACTACCAGGTCTGCATAGTTGTTGGATCACATTCCTGGCCCACTCACTCCTCCTTTCACAGGTTTTATAGATGAATTGAGATCTCTGAGATGCCTCATTGACTCTCTCCTTCATGCCGACCAACTGTAATTCCCCAAGCATATGACTGAACTTAGAGGGGAAACCTCTCATGCCCTCAAAGTGGGCTCTTTAAATATCCTTGCTCATTATTTGATAAGAAAAAGGGATGGAACACACAGTGGAATTCTCTCATAAACCTCATGGAATATGCTCCAGCCAGGCTTAGAGTGGGTGTTTACACCTCACTTCCTCATTTTAGAAATAAGAGGGTATTGTATCACAGAAGAGATCTTCTTAAGGAGCTAAGCAAAAAGTGCGCCTATTTAATGTGCTTCCACTTCAATTTCTTATTCCACAGATAAGTCTAAGGAAAGACTACTATACTAGTAAAGATGTGACTATACTTATACATCTAGATGTGGTGGCTTCTCCCATGCAAACAATAAGCAACTTGGAATGAAAATACTTCTTATTATCTTAAACTTTCTCGCTCACATCCTTGTCTGGGGAACAAGGGGAGGTGATATAAAAAAAAGGAATAGAATACAGAAACACAACAGATATGTTCCAAGCCTACATACATGCTGCAGTTGACCATATATGCATTACATAAAGGAGGTATCCATGAATGAAATACAGCGCTACTCTTAGCTTTAAATCTGCCCAAAGCTTCACTAGCTAGCTATTCTCTCAGATTTAACAACTACAAATTTATCAGGTTACACCTTAGCTGAAGGTAATTTCTTCTGGAGTTGAATGACCGAACCACTAATGGGTTAATATTGTATAAAACAATGTTCAGAATGCTAACACTGTATACAACCCAAGCACAAGGAAAGAGTTCCCCAAGTACCCAGTACTATCAGTTATCTGAGAAGGCCAGGGAGTCAGACCAGAGCCATAACAGGTTTCCATTAGCCCTTGCCGGGGACCTAGTCTTAGTTTTGGAGCTGGCTGGAACTGAGCAAGCAGTTCTTGGGAAAAACCACACATCAGGGACAACCAGTCAGCAGGCACCCAGCAGCTTTCTGCTACCTAAAGAGAGTTTACCCTACCCTGCCACTGAAAGTTCCCTAACCAATAAAGTCATTTACCAATCCTATGAATTTTTTGTTTAAACCCACCAATCAGCTCCCAAACTAATCTTTCCTCCCTGTAATTCCCCTAACCCTGCTTAAAAGGACCCTGTGACCATTTGCCACCCCAACATGTTGGCAGTTTGCATATGTGACTGGTGGTCTTTTAGGGGATTTCTCTTGGACCCTCGTATTTTCAATTAGACTTACTTACACGCACACACACAATCATCCCTTGGGAAAAAGAATGATTTCCATACTTCATATTATAAACAAAAAATGCAAACTTGTCATCATTTTTTAAAGATGATAGCAGATTGAAAAATTAAAAGCATTTCAATTCACTGTCATTATTTAACTTAAATTTGAATAAATTAATCTATTAAATTTTCAGAAACAAGGCAATTTTTAAAAATTTGTTGAAAATGAATTAATTTTTAGAGCATAACCTAATCAAAATGCTCCATAATTTTAAGAGCCACCAGATCCCATTTTCAAAGAATTGGTTTGAGATCATGGTTATTAAACATAATTTCCTTATAAGAATGTAAATTGGCAAATTAGGCACACAAATTAGGAGGCACAAATCCATTTGCATCAATAATACTAAAACATATCACTGCTATTTATAGATCCCACCTAACAGTCTATAATAACATTTGCTGCTGGTATAAAACAATAAATTCTGTTGAAGGAAATCCCGTTACCAGTGTTTTCAGCAGGCAGTCAAGTTACTTAAGAAACGATTATCTTCTTAGTGTTTAACTACAGTAAATGCATTGAGTATTGTACATCTTAATTACTTCACTGCTAGTTTTTAGTACTTTGCCAAACAAAGTATAATGTTTGTCAAAGTGGAGGTGAATAATTAAGAAGAGATGCTGTGAACAGGCAGTAATTTCTGCCCTTGCATGATCCTTGCATGTTTGCAACCTGCAAAGAATGTAACAAGCAAGAATAAAATATGACTGGCCCTTGTTGAGAGCTATCATGGATCTGTGAGTTTTCTTTACATCAATTTGTCTCTATACTATTCTGGTTCTCAGAGCCAGCCAATCCCTTACCTGTGTGTCCACGAGAGACTAAAGGTGTTGATACAAATGCTCTATCTACTTTCTTCCCAGTTCTTCAATATGGCCTCACTATGTCAGCCAAATGATCTTACAAAGTATAATCCAGACACTATATATTATAAATAAATGTAATCGCCCCTTATTCATCTTAAGTGGCCAGCCCTAAACACATGTACGTAATGGGCAACACTGAAAGGGCTCAGTAGATTATATGTGTAAACAAACATACAGATATAGATATGTACATATATGTAGTGGTAATTTTATAAAGCTAGCAGTATGACCTGTGATGGAAACTTGACAAGCCCCGAGCTTAGGTGAGTCTGCCTTCCTCTTTTCACTCTAGCCACACTACTCTGCTTCCTTCAGCCAGTTGCCTGCACTATGTCTTCCTAATTTAGATGGTTTCTTTCCCTTACGTTGTATTCCATGATTTTCCCCTATATTGCCCTTATATTCTTTTTTTTCCCTGGAAGATGATGTATGTGCTAAAATGTTGACAAGGCTAATTTCATTAGCACTCAATCTAAAGGTTATTTCCTTAGGAAGGATTTTTCTGATCCTGCTTCAAATCCAAATGGATTTGGTCTCATGCAAAATAAAATTAAAATTAAAGGAAAGCCCATAACTAAAGATGCCCATGGTAATAGAATGTGACAAAGGGCTCTGCTATGGCGGGAATACTCTGGAAATGACTATCACATAGTTAGAGAGAAATGTTTTATCAGAATCCTTACCCAGGGAGGAAGTGTTCCTTTTCTAGTACACAAGTGGCTTTAGGCCACAAATTAATCATTCATCAAATGTTTGCTGAAACATTGAGCACGGAAATAAACTGAGCTCAAGCCGGCACTGTCAGTCCTAGATAGCCCTACAGTTTGGCCCTATGCAGAGTTGTCCAAATCAGATGACGTATGTGTGAAGTTGGAACTGAAACACGACCTCTCTTTCTCTTTAGTTGTGTTTTGCAAAGGCTGAAAAGCGATAGAAAATATCCTTCACCCATGTACATGCTTCTTGGTGTCTGACTGCTGCACTGGTCAGGACCGTTCATTCCTACAGAGGTCTCAGGCAAGCTCGGCATCAAGGTGAGAGGGCTACGTTCTGTGCTCATTATCAGTGTTTACCCTCTGAACTGCCCTGTTACCAGCTTCTGTGCCCAACAACACTGCGAACCACTCAGAGCTGCTGATCTCACATCTCAGAATCTTTCTGAACCGTGCTTTGATATTTTGCTTGATTTTGTGTTCAGGCTATGCACTGTTCCAGAGAATTTCTGACTCCTTCCCAGTTTTCCGTGCAGGTAAAGGAAAATTAATCTTCACAAATGTCAGCAAGAAACGTTTTCTAAGCTCTATTTAATTAAGACTACCTTGTATTGTGTCCTTAAAGGGGTTAAAATGGGATGTGACTCCACTGGGAAGCCTCACTGCTTCATGACTGCACAGCCATTTTCCCGTACAAATAAAGCACTTTCAAACAAATTGCTTTATGGTTAAAGAAGAAGAAAAAAAAGATCCTTTCCTTAGTTTTATTAAGTAAAGGCTCAGTGCAATAAAAACTGTTCCAACAGGTTTTGGTATTGAATTGCTTTCCCTAAATTATTACTTTTTAAGATCTTATCATGTTCACTTAAATTAGAATTGTAAATCTGGAGAAAATCTTGAAGACAGTCTATTTCTAATGTGGAAATAATTTAGACTTCTGTGGATTCTGCAGGGAGGGGTGACACTCTTACACAATCATGGGGCTAGTGAGGAGGAGCCAGCAGAAGACCAGAATTTGAGTTAATCTGGCCACACCAGAGACCAGAGAAGGATGGGGACATCACGGGTGGTTAAACAGCAGTTACAAGCAGCACTCAAGAGGACGCTGACTACATCTGGGTGCATGTATGTGACTGAGGCCCTCCCTTGCTTGTGAGCCAAGGTCTCTACCTAAAATTCCTAGCCTTGATGGCAGGCAGGAGGGAACACACTGCTCAAACACTGAGATGCCACTGACACTTTATATTAGGAAACATAAGACAGTTGCTCATACACCCCACCCACAAAAAGTGGATAAAGAACTATTTTTGAAACAAAATAGGGTTTTCTGTTCCAATGAGAGAAAACATAGTTCCCCCTGCAGAGGCCCACCTCTGCCCTGACTGCCGTGTTGTTTCTGTGCACCTTGCCAGCACACTGACTGAAGAAGTAGGGGAGGTGTGGAGTGTCACAAGGCAAACTCGGGTGTTAATTTCTGTGCTGCTGCTGCTCTCCCACTCTCTAAAGAAACATCATGATGATGACCCGAGACTTCAGCTGCCTCTGCTCACTACCTACAATGTTTGAGTGACAATGTATAAGTCTGAAAGCAGGAGGCACAGTGATTAACACACACGCAATGCTGGTTGGTCTCCTCTAAATGGCAATGGAGTTGCTTTTAAATAGCAATGAAATTATCATAAGCATCCTTTATTCATTCAAAAGTTATTTTCCATCCTGTTTTTATGGTACTATTGTGTTATGTTCACCTTCATAGTAGTCTAATAGGGAGGTAAATTGAAATGTAAATCTCTGAAAAAATGCAATTTCAACATAAATGACAATCAAATTACACATGATTCCTGCTGCCCTGTGCAATTTTGCAAACACACACACACTACTTATTAGACTCCTTAAAATTTAGCTTGTAAACAATCATGGTACCTGAAACTTGTTCTGTTTTCTACATAATTAAAAAAGCAAAATTCAAATGCTCTTGAGTGGAGAGTCTCCACTTATCAAAGAAAGAATGTAACACCAAAAACTTTTCTGACCTGGATACTTCAGAAGATGGTTTTAAATAATTGTGAAAGTCCATCTCTAGGAATATGCAATGACAGTCAAGGAGACATTCTCAAGTTCGTCGTCATTTTAATCCAGAAATGCCCTTTATCAAACATGAAACATAGTTTTATATATTAAATTTCAAGAAAATAAAATTGCACATTTTACTGGAATCCCTCTATAAAATGGGATACACAAAAGCAAAATTAAAAATAATACTCATTATACTCAGTGTGATACATTTATCACTCATTTCTGGGTGACGAGGAAACTAAGGAAAAGAATGGTTAAATAGTGTGATTCCATGGGACACTTCTTCGAGCAAGAGACTCTGACGGTGGGAAAATGACGCTCGGCACTGAGAGGAGCATCCATGAAGTTTATCACTTTGCTCCCTAGTAAACTGCACTCCTCAAAGCAACTCATAAATTAGAGTTGACAGAGCCAAGTAATAAGAAGGAGGACAAGGTAGTCAGACGTTATTGGCAGAGAGAAAAAGAGTAGAACTGGCTTTGCTTTCAGAGACCTTTTCACATTTCCAATATGCTGGATCAATTGTAAGCAGATGCATTACCGCTCACTCACCATCTGGGGCCCATCTTTAGGGTTGGTGCTAATACCAGAGAGCAAAACAATGGTTGGTTTAAAAGTAGAAATCAAGAGAATTTTTCATTGTAACAGTTATTCACTATATTTATTAAGGTAATACAGACATTAATGCATTATAATCTGTATTAACTATGTAGATTACTATAGAGTGACTGGCCCACAAAATGACAGTTAAAGAACATGGGCAAGGGAGATGTTAAGAGACTGCTCTTCCATAGGCCCAGGGTTCAGCTCCCAGCACTATGCTAATAGGCTCACAACTCAGGAACTCCAGTTCAGGGTGCTCTGACACCTCTGATCTCCACGGGCAACTTCCATAGGCACTGTCATTCATATGCACATAACTGCAATCACACACACACACACACACACACACACACATTTAAAAAATGATGAAATGAAATCTTAAAAAAGAAAGTCAAAGAACAGCCATAGAAAACTTGGATTGCTGAGTACAACAAGCTGGTAAAGGCAGAAATAGGTATTTAGAACCCATGAGCACAGAATTATTTCCTGTCTCATACTGTAAATCATAGGACCCCATCCATTCAACTCTCACTGAGGAATATTTTGAGAAGAAAACTCCTCCTTTCAGGTGACAGATTTAATTTGTTTCCTCGGTAAATGACCTAATTTGTTTATCCAAATAACAAGCAATACTGACAGCCAATTACCCTTGTGTATGGATTGGTGCTGAAATAAAAGGAAGGTGCTAAGATCTTGTTCCCCCCCCCCCCGCCGTGGATGGCACACACATGACGAGGCAAGACACTAGGTAAAAATAGAAATGTAGACTGACTTACTTCTAAACTTATTGAAATCCCAGCTAATAGAAAAGTCTGGATAATCAGCCAGCAGACATCATGTCTTAAAATCATAACACTTTTGCTCTTTTCTCATTTTTTGAGGATTTCTCATACCTATGAGTTTACAGAGAGCTTGCTTCTGATAAAGGAAACATAAGAGGTAGGAAAAATTAACTGGAGCAGAAAGAAACATTAAGATTTAGTCAAGATTTGGTAACATGTGAGAAAGAAACACTTCATGTCTGTACACATGTGTGTGTGCATCGTGTGTGTATATACATGAGTACGTGGGTGTGCATTTGTTTTCATGTGCTAAGGAAACAAAGCAGACTCTGCTAGTATTCCTTCATGGCTAAACAAACAGAAAGCTCCATTACCATGGAAACTAACAGGAAAAGCAATTCATGGGTCTGTTTTCTCCCCACATTTACAGAAGAAAGATCAAATTGCACTGATGTACTTAAAACAGTGATTCAAGTATAAATGAAAATATCAGTAGTTTTAAAAGCTCTTCAACATTGCTAGTAGGGTATTCAGGGTGGTAGAAAGACAGCAAGCAAGTACAGTCGTAGCCATAGGAACCAGCAATAGTCATGACCCCTCATCTTACCAAAGATTATGCTATTATCTGCTTACTGATGAATCAGAGTGAAAATCTCATTATTCAACATTTCATCATAAATATATGACTAATAAAATTTTTAAAAGGGGTGCTACAGAGATTTCATTGATGTAACAAAACATAAACATGTCTAAAATACATACCAACATTCATTTCCCACATAAACATACTGACATGTTCTATACCACTGTGGTGATTTAGATGAGAATGGCCCCATGCACTCATATATTCGAATTCTTGGTCCCTGTTCTGGAAATTCAATTTTGGAAGGATTAGGAAATGTGAACTTTTTGGAGGAAGTATATCATTGGGGCTGGGCTTTGGGGATTCAAAAGCCCTTGCCAGGTTCAGTCTCTTGCTCTCTGCCTCCAACTTGCAGCTGTTCTGAGACTGTATATGGCACCATGAATGCCAGCATGTAACCATGCTCCCTACTATGTGATGGCCATGGATTCTTCCTTGGAACCATTAAGAAAGTCTCAAATTAAATGCATTCTTTTATAATTTGCCTTGGTCATGATGTAGCTTCATAGCCATAGAAAAGTAATGAAGACAACCAAATATTGAGGACTAAAGACTGTGTAAATATGGCTCTCTCTCTCTCTCTCTCTCTCTCTCTCTTTCTCTCTCTCTGTCTATCTCTTAGTACCTACAGCAGAGATAAAAAGAAAACCATGAAAATGACTAGAAATATTATGAGATGAAGAGGAGTGGATAAAGGTATGAGCAAGATTTGAAGCGTATCTTACCAGAGTAGAGTACAGTGAAATAGAAACGGATCCCCAGCAATAACAGAACTTCGCCAAACAGGCGAGCCACTGCTGATGCCATATCATGTTTAAGACATGAATCCAAAACTCTGCCCAAATAACAAACAGTACTGACAAAACTCTGCCCACCCCCATAAAAATCCAGATTCTATTTTATTGTTTGTGTGTGAGGTGTGTGTATGAGTGTGGGGGTGAGGTGGGGTGTACACAGCATGTATGTGTGGAAGACAAGACCTCTCCTGTTTGTCTTCTGTATATGCAAGGATAGCTGGCTCCCTGGCTTTCAGGGATTCTTCTGTGCTTCCCCATCATATCCCTGGAGAAGTGCTAGATTACAGATACCGTTGCTATCTATCTATATTTTATGTGGATTCTGGGGACTTTAAGTCAGCTTCACATGTTTGTATGTCAATAATTTTACACAAGGATCCATCTCCTCAGATTGTCACATTATAAATATGCATCTTGGTTGGTTCAGATATACCTGATCCTGAATGCAGAAGGCCAGAAAAGCAGCATGAAACATCACAAGGGGCTATTGAAGGTTTGCTCCAAGCACAGAGCTGGAACTTTCATCAGAAGGGGGTGCATGAACAAGGCACTAATAATAATATTCAGAGAAATAGGTGTGCCAAATTTGTGTTTTAATAAGAATTTCTGTAAAATAACAATGTAAGGAAAATATACACAACACACTGCTAATGTCAATAACTCACAGAAACAGAATGTTCTATTGCTCTTTGGCAGAATGCTAATTTAAATTTACTGCCCATTACTTTAAGTGGAAAGAATCACAATCTCTAATCCCTTGTGTGTTTTTAGTACATATCTAAAACATCTCTTTTTCCTACTCAAACGGTATAACTGCTAACCCAGAGAGTTTTGAGAAGAGTAACAAGATTTCTTGTAGGGCCAGTGACTTCGGAATTGCAAATACACTATGCATTGTGCAAACAGATGGCACAAGGCTTAAAAGGAAACCCACAAAAGCTCTTGACAAGTTAATAATTCTATGATTATTTTTGCATAGAGTTTTACATGGAGTATCCAATAAACAAGAAAATCTTGAACTAAAGATGAGGGATGACAAGTGGGGAGACAGGCAAAGAGGTGATGGGATCGAAATAGTAAAGAGATCAGGTCAATCTGATGAGCCGTGAGCAGGGGAGAATGAGAGTTAGTTATCTGGGCTGAATGGGCAGAGCAGTTGGTGCTGTCAATTGAAGAGACAAAGGATGCATGAGGAGAAGTGCCAAAAAATGGGTTGTTCTGGAATATATGCTAATGTTTGATAGCATTTCCACTATAAGAGTAATTGTAAGAACTGTTTTCAACAGGTGTAAAATATTAATTTAAATGTGACTACAGTACATTAAAAAAACTCTTCTACATTATATATAAAGATGGGGATATAGACAGGACACAAGACTAGCTGGAAAATGCAGTGATTGAAAGAGGAGGGAATAAAAATTGGAACTAAAGATGATGGTTGACTTGTGACACAGAGGTGATGGGATCACGATATCCAGAATGCTGGTCAGTTGTGGTGTCACACCATTTGATGAAGAGTAGAAGTCCAAGAAATATGTTTGACCCATAACGCTGACAAAATTCTTCAGAAAGACAGTGTTTAAAGACACAAAGCAATAGCAGTACATGCTAAGCTCAGGGAGACTGAGGAGCACAATTCCGGAAGGGAGCTTTTTCCCAGTTACTGTTAACTCTGCTAAATCTTTGGAATTGTAAGAGTGTTTTTAAGGCAAATAATAGTAGTCAAGATTGATGTTAAAAAGCAAGACATAAAATAAGGACAGTCAGACATTTCTTTGGTAAATAAGGATGCACTATTATCTCCCTTATATGAATACGATTTTGTTTGGGCACACGAAACTATGCAATCATAATCTTTCTTTAGTTTAAAAATGAAATAGTTGGACTGGAATGTTGTCAGTTGGAAAATCAAAAGGACTTATAGGTATACCTCACTGATAGGACAATTCCCTCTTAAGACTACCTTAGTGGTAATGCATTTAAGAGCCCTGGCCACCCAGCAGGAAACAGCACCTAATACAAAAGAAGGATATGTCCTTCAGCCTCTTGTTCCCAAGATAAGTCTCTGTGGTCAAGGGGTTTCCAGAGAGTTTGATTTGGGTTTGTTCTCTACCAGGGATCTCCTAAACCAAACAGAACCAGCACTGCTTTGATTTCCTGCAGTTCTGGTGTTAAACCCAATTGACTATGGCTGCACACCTTCAAGACACTTTCTTTAAAGACTTTTATTTTTTGTCTTTATGTGTATAAGTTGGGTTGCATTTGTATTGATATGTGTGTGTGGACATGTGTGCCATAGATCTCATATGGAGGAGAGTTAGGCGTTTACTCTCACCATCTACCTTATTTGAGACTGGAGTCTTTTTTTTTTTAGTTCTACATATCCCACCTTAGCAAGACCAAGAGTTTCTAAGCACTTCCATCTTTGTTGGGATTACAGGCATGTACTACTATTCAGGGCTTCACATGCAGTCTGTGTACTCAAATTTGAGTTTCCATGATTGTGTGGTAAGTGCTTAAAACACTGAGCCACCCCCTGGGCCAACATTCTTTATTTAATTAGGTTTTAATGCTATGTTGTACGAAGCTCTGCATCCACAACAAAAGACATTTCATAGACTATCTGAAGCATTTTATCTCAGCCTGTTGATGTTCAACTTCTCCAAATGTAACACCAAAAAAACAGTAACAAAAAGAAACAACAACAACAAAATCAAGTATAAATTGTGTTCATAGAGAATAAATATAAGATAAGATATTATACAAACAAGAAAAAGTTGTTAAAGTCTGTCGAAGTTTCTTATTAGAGAAAGCAGTGTAGAAAATATCTCAGGCAAGCTACTTTTCTTTCATGAGTCGCCACCACCATCGGGATATAAAAGTTCCTGATTCAAGAGGCACAGACTATTAAAGAGCTACAGGAAAGGCAGGAGGAACATTGATGACTGGAGAAAGCCTGGGGCAGTGGAGAGACTAGCTTGTTAGGGGACCTAAGTTTCGAGATGGGGAAACAGCAGGGGGATAATCATCATGCAGCTGGTGATCTCCAGAATGTCAGAAACAGGCAGCCTGCCACACTCGCTGAGCACTCTGTACCTGCACAGCATGGATACAAACACATGAACAGACAAAGTGCCAAATGTCCTTAGACTCTCAAAGCACCTCCTCAAATTGAGCATCAAGCAAAGCCCCAAGACTACCATCCTGATCCTAGGTCTCATCTCCCATTTGGCTGGATGACTAAAGCAATCTCCTGAAAGACACAGGCATCCTTGGATGTTCAAGAGCATCACTTGCACCACACCCCCGTGGTGATCATCCTCTCTCCATCAGCACCTCCCTCTTAAACTGTATCTCAGAAGCCTTAAATAGATACATCTGCTGAACATGGCAATCTGGGATTCTAGGAGCGACAGATCATTTTGGTCTTGTGTCTAATAACGAATATTCAATGTAATCTCTATAATGCAGGCATACTAAGGCTCCTTGCTTTCCTTTAGCATCAGAGGGACGTGGACCCAGAGTTCCCCCTCTTGTCCCTATGCTAACCAAACCTCCTATTTATGCCTCATTTTCTCTCCTCATTCAAACAGATATTATTAATGAATAAAAATAGTACAAAAGTCAAGTAACAAGACATTCCAGAGATTTACTTTTAAAACTATTCACTTATTATTAATGAAAACTTTCAAATTCACATTTCTATTGCAAAGTATTTATACATTTCAAAGTAAATAATACCATATCACTGAAATTTAGATATTAAAATTCTCAAATATTATAAAAACAAGCATATTTAATAGCAGATGTGGCATCATTCATCATTTGCCACTCAATAAGTACCTTCATGTTGTGTGGCTGAGTAAATTATCACCTTCATTTTAAGTATAGTATGGAGGTTCTTAGAGCACAAGAGACCTTCTCTTCTGCATTCTAGCTGCTTAGGAATTATAATTTGAATAAACTTATAAACTCTATGGATAATAAGCAAAGCAGTTCAAATAATACAAGTTTAAAAAACAGTCTGTTTTATGACCATAAGATGTTGGAAGATCTTGTGATTTGACCTCAACCACTGTCCTAGTTATCTTAAAAGTCATATAAATTCTGAAAAGTACCCAGTTGGTGGATGGTTCTACATATTCCAGAGTGTATTCCAGACAGAGATTTCAAATAAGTGACTTTGGAAAACAAATAGGGCTACTACCCCCCATGAAGTTACTCTTTAAATAAATTAATATCTAAAATGGAATGTTTTGGTCATTTCTAGGTGATAAGATTAAAAATGATAAATGCTATCTCAAAAGGTGATTATTCTCCAAAAATATGGGAGGTACACACAGATTTTGTGTGGTCCTGAAGACCAAACATAAGCTTTCAGCATTCATTTTGTTCACTAATGAAAATTCCGATAATTCAGACTCTAGGGTCTCAAATTGATTAGAAAAGAGTATGCTGCTTTCATCCACTGAGGTCACTGTCCTGTTCTGCTTCCCTCTTATTTAGATTAAATACTGCTATAATTCAACTTTTTACTGAACCTAGCCTTGCTTCCAGAGCATAAGAGCCCAGATGAAGGAAAGGTCAGTAGCCCAAAGTCCTTAGCACCAATTCCTCCCCAGCTATGACTGTGCCTTGGATGGCCTGGAGCTCAGAAAAAGTAACTGAGAGTGACTGAAGCATGTACAACCTTGTTACTTCCCCGTTTAGCTTTAGTCTATAGAATCAAGGTTGAATGCATGCTCTAGTCATGACAAAACACATAAGAAACGCTAACTACCATTCCTTTGAGAGCCACGTGTCTGTCAGCAAGAGGCGCAGAGAATGATTAATCCTTTCTACATAAAACAAGCCCCATAAATGTGCTGCATTGCACCACATGAAAATCTCATTGACTGGATAATGCTTCTCCCACACACATTGCATCATGGTTTTGATAACAAGAACATAAGCTGCTATAGATATCCCACAGAGTCTTCACAATCTAATTAACAACAACCACACACACAACATTTAAACAAAGCACACACACAGTGTATAACCACTGACATGTCTGATAGGCAGTTGTTCAAGGACAGCACAGACTGAATATTTTGAGTGGACGTGTCATCTGAGAAGCCCTGATAGCATTCATGTTCAAAGCAAACCAACCCCAAGGTTGGGCACTGGGCATAAAAGTTTTTAAAAGGCAAACAGGACCAGTCATTAAGAAACAAAAAGAGAGAGACATTTGGAGCACAGCAGAAAGTACAGAAATTATAGACGTGATTCAACAAAGGCAATGAGTAGACCACATTCCAACTACTGAAAAATATTATGTTTGTTTAGATTTCATTTCTCATTAGGGATTAATTTTCTGTAAATAAATGCTTTCTTCATAATATGAGTCATAGGTCTCTCCAAGGGTAACTGGTGGTATTCTGCTTGTCAGAGAGAAGGCTAGCTGATAGGGACTTCCTAGTATTCTGGGAGGAGAGACCACCCAAGCTCAGCTTCTCAGAGCTCTCAGCAATAAATCGAACTGAAACATCCCATTAGTTAAAAGGTCTGCAAAGGCTGAGCTGCTGATATTTTCAAACAGGCATTTACTCAGCCAACAACTAACCCCAGGCTAAGCCTCAAGCATGTGCTTCTGCTCCCCTACTGTGCACCCTGGGCATGATAGTCTCCCTGTAAGACCAGGATCAGGGGTATATACACATTCTCTTCTCTTCAGCTCTATAGATCTTTCCAAGCAAGGTCTTCTACTGATTTATCTGTTCGCTGTCAGAACACAAATGTTGTGAAAACCACTGTTAACTTAGAGGCAAAATGGGAAAGGAAAAGACATCAACATTGTCATCATCGAAAATGCAGATCTGGGCAAGTGCACTGCCACTAGCCATCTGATCTATAAATGTGCGGAACTGGCAAACAGACCATTGAAAAGGAGCCTGCTGAAAAGGGAAAGGGCCCATTCAAGGATGTCTGTGTCTTGGACAAACTGAAAGTTGAGCATGAGTGTGGCATCACTATTATATCTCCTGGTGGAAATTTGAGACCGGCAAATTTTGTGTGACTACCATTGATGCTCTAGGACACGGAGATTATGTGGAAAATACCATTTTAGGCACATTTCAATCTAACTGTTCTGTCCTGAGTGTTGCTGCTGGTGCTGGTGAAGCTAGTATCTCCAAGATGGGCAGACCTGTGAGCCTGCCATTCTGGCTTACACGTTGGGTGTGAAACAGCTAATGGTTGGTGTCAGCAAAACAGGTTCAACCAAGCTACTCTACAGGCAGAAAAGAGGGGGAAAATTGCTATGGAAGTCAGCATTTACATCAAGAAGACTGGCTACAGTCCTGACACAGTGGTGTTTGTGCCAACATCTGGTTGGAAGCTTGACAATATGCTGGGGACAAGTGCCAATATGCCTTGGTTCAAGGGATGGAAAGTCACCTGTAAAGATGGGAGTGCTAGTGCGACCAAACTGCTAGAAGTTTTAAATTGTATCTCACCACCAATTGATTCAACTAATAAACCTTTGCAGCTGCCACTCCAGGATGTCTATAAAATTCATAGTTCCAGCACTGTCCCTGTGGGCCAAGTGGAAGAGACGGATGTTTTCAAACCAGGCACGAAGGTCACTTTTGTCCCGGCCAACGTCACAACTAAGGTAAAATCTGTTGAAATGTACCATGAAGTTCTAAGTGAACAGAACTGAGTGAAGGCTCAGGACAACATGACCTTCAACAAAAGAATGTGGAAGTCTAAGATGTTAGACGTGGTGACATTTCTGGGAACAGCAAAAATGACCCACCAATGGAAGCAGCTGGTTTGGTCACAGAGATGATTATCTTGAACCACTCAGGATAAAATTAGTGAGGCTATGGTCCTATACCAAATTGTCACACATTTTGCCTGAGCTTTGAAAAAGGGTTGCTGAGCACAATGACATATACCTTGAATTGCAGCACCATGTACATAAAGGCAGGTGGATCTCTGTGAGTTTGAGGTCAGCATGGTCTACATAGTTCCAGGACAGCCAGAGCTATATATAGCAAAGCCCTTTGCAGAACAAAACACAGCAAAATAAAACAACCATACACACACACATGCACACACACGTACATGCATGAATGCACACACACACACAAACACATACACATGCATGCACACGCATGCATGTGCACACACACACATCAAATTGATTTTCATTCTGGTAAGAAGCTGGGGAGATGGCTCTCTTTCCTGAAATCTGGCGATGCCGCATTGTTGATATGGTTCCAAGCAAACCCATGTGTGTCTGTAGTTTCTCTGACTATCCTCCACTGGGTCATTTTGCTACATGTGACATGAGGAAGACAGTTGCTATGGGTATCATAATGGCTGTGGGCAAGAAGGCTGCTAGTGGTAGCAAGGTCACCAAGTCTGCCCAGAAGGCCCAGAAGGCTAATACATTGACCCCTAACAACTGCCACCTGTCTTTCTCAGGGGTGGAAGGAGGTTTCAGAATCATTTATCTACATTGGCTACTTAGGTTTTGGTGTAGGAGGGTTCTTCTGTATTTCTGTGCTTTCATTGGTTAATAAAGAAGACTGCCTGGCGTGTAGGATAGGACACAGCCCTTAGGTGGGCAAAGTAGACAGAATAGAGTTTGGGGAAGAAAGGAAGTGTAGCAGACGCCATGATTCTCCAGCCTGAAATGGATGCAGGTTAGAATCTTCCGATAAGTCACTACCTTGTGGTGACACACAGACTATTAGGAATGGGTTAGTTTAAGATGTGAGGGTTAGCCAAGAAGAGGCTAGTGATAATGGGGAAGGCAGAGTTTAAATGAGTACAGTTTTCGTGCGGTTATTTCAAACGTAAGCAGGCCCACCGCCGGGAGCTGGGAGCTGGGGGCGCAGGGCAGGCGGCCGCTACCCCTGTTATAACAAGGTTTCATAATAAAAGACTGCTTGATGAGGGCAACACGCTGTAAAACCTCCCAAAGGAAGTAATGTTTGGCGAATCACTTAGTATTTATTTGTGCATTTATTTGATGTGTGCATATATGTGCTTTAAGTTATTAGTTTTAAAAAATCAATATTTTTAAACGGAAAACAACTAAAATCCGTCACGGAATTTTGAGACCCACTTAAACCAGTTCAATGAAAGTGAAAAGTCTACTCCTTACCCCCATGAGCCTCCTGGTGTTTATGCTGAACTTATGATTCTTCCAAGCAACAGCATATGGACAAAGAAAGAAGCCACCCGGGCAACCACCTTCATGTACAGGCAACAGAATTTCACCTATGGCAAATGTCAGAAATCTACAATAATACAGAATATGGGCTTAGAACAAACTGGGTGTAAACATTAACAGTGATTTACATATCTGTTTCATAACAAAAATTGGCACAATTCCAAATGACTCTCACTTTTTCTCTTAGGCTGTACATGTAGTTATGTTAGTGAATTAAGTTTTTAAATGTAAATTTTAAGGATATAGACATTTTTATCTGTCTAGCTTAGACCTTTAGGAAGCTACTCTGGTGAAAGTACACTAATAATAATTAATAATAACTAGTAATGAAATTTCCAAGAACATTGGGAGTTTTTAAAATTCTATATTTTTATGAAATAATTGTATTCCTAATACCTTTTCTTAACCAGAAGCAACACGCATAAATCTACAAAATGCTCACCATTTTTCTAAACAAGTATAATTCCTAACTGCATTCTTAGTACTTATCCTTCTTCCCACAGATAAGCATATTATCTCACCCTTCATCAAAGACACTTCTTTTTGCAGGAGATTGAGACTTAAATAAAGCCACAACTGGACAAATGCAGAGGTCAATTAATTGTGGGTGCTCAGCCCCAGTAGATCCATCTAAAGCACAAGTCCTACACTTACTGCTCACAGAACATTATGAAAGTAGGGGACAGACCAGAGGACCACAAATTCTGCTGTGATAAGAAGCCACATCCATCATCTCAAAAACTTGACTGCCTAAATAAGGAGTGAACAATTCCATCACAAGTAGACATTCCACCAGATACAGGGAAATTTCACAGGGACTCACGCTTAGAGAAAGAGCTACAGGCAATTAACAACTGCAGAGATGAGGAAAATGAGCCCTCTGACTGACTATCCAGTACCCTAGAATCATTTACATGCAGGAAACAATGAATAAACTCAGTAGGTTGCATTTATATGTGTGTTGATTATTTTTATGTGTATATGTAAAAACAATGGTTAAAAGGAAGAGTCTAGTGAGTTTGGGAGGAAGCAGGGGTGTGAAGGACATGGGTGCAATAAGAGAGAGAAGGGGAAATTATATAATTTAATTATACTTTAAATAGACAATTAAATATACAATATGCTCTGATCAGCTCTAACTGTATTGGTGTATGAACTGCTGTGAACACTTACTTGATTCTGTATTTAAATTGATGTAGACTCTCAAATGGAATGTTTCATTCTCTTCCATTCAAATTTGATGATATACTAATATATGTTGATAAGACAGAATGCAAGGAACTGTATTAAATATAATAGTTATTCATGACCTTTGAATTTAAATGTAGCTCAGTACTGTCCAAAAGAAAATAGTCCACGATGAAAATTTTGATCAAATTATATATAATTGCTTTTAAGACATCACTCCATTTTCACCAAAGGGATGATATGATTTCAGGAATTTGTTCAGATGTGATTGAGCACATGACAAACAAAAGGCATTCCTTATCTCTCCTACATATGCAAACAGTTTGTGATTATACAGGAAACTAAGACAACAGCTTTAGAACAGTTAATTGGTGGGTTGCTTGAACATCAGAAAAAAGTCTTCAAGGTACAGTGAGACATGGGGGAGGTGGTTACTGAAGTGTGAATTTCTTTAACCTGAATACATTATGCATAATAAGGAACCTAAAAATAAGTGTTAAATCCATTGGTGAAAATGAGAATACACATAGCATCCAAATCCTATTAAAAGATAAGTCAACTACAGATCATTACCTCTCATGAGCAAAGATACTAATGTGTTTGACAAAATCCTAGCAAATAGAGACCAACAGTGTGCTAAAGAAACATCCAAGTGGGATTTATCCTAGATATGCAAGAAGGATTCAGGGATCTATTGTGCTAATCCAAGACAAATAGATAAAAAAAAATTTACAGAGCCATATTAATAGTTGGAGAAGAAGAAACTGACAAAACTCCAACATTCATAAGAACAGAGGACTCAAAAGTCAAAGTAACAAGGGGGTTCTAGTGGGGGATGTGTGGATCTCCCTGGGAAGAGGAAATAGAACAGATTTTGCAGGTGGTCTGGGAGTGGGTGGGATGGAAAAAGAGGCGATCAGTGCCAGGGGATAGAGGGAGAGTACAGGGATAGATGATTGGAATTGGAGCACATTTAGTGGGCAACGTGGAAACTTAGTGGAGTGAAATCTCCCTGGAATGTATATGGTTGACCCCAGTAAAGACCCATAGTAATGGAGGGTAGGGATTCTGAATGGGCCATCTTCTGTAACCAGGCAAGGCTTCCAGTGATGAGACTGGACACCAACCCAGCCACAAAACTGTAGAAGGCTTTTTTGAATCTTTAGTCCCCAAATCACAACATGGCGACTTTTATTATTATGAAAGCTTGGCTTGTTCCTAACTAGTTCTTATAATTTAAATTAATCCATATTTTTAAATCTACATTCTTTTATGGGGCTCAGTTACCTTTACTCTGAACTGCTCATGTTGCTTCCTTTGTGTTCGGCTGGCAACTCTCAGAGCTCTCCTGTCTCAGAAATCCTATATAACCTAATGTTGCCTAAATAGTGGCCATTCAGCACTTTATAATTGCCAGTCATCTATGACACACTTTCACACAGTATAAAGGAAGATTCCACAACACAATCCTTTGACCTACAATCTGGCATCCGCCCTGCAAGATGTGCTGGGGCAATGGTGGCAGAGAAATCATGGGAGTGACCAAACAATGAGTGGTCCAATTTGAGATCCAAGCCACAGACGGAGCCCACCCCTAACACTGTCTGGATTACCAGAAACCAGAGGCAGGATAGCCCAGAGTCCTAAGGTAGAGCCAAACACAACTGGCAAAAAAATATATAATTAAATAATAAATAAATAAAATTATTCCTACTGATGTTCTCCTAGACTCATAGACCGCTACCTAGCCCTGTCATCAATAGAGAGCAGATGGCAAGAGATGCAGAGACCCACAGCCAAACATTAACAGAAAGAGAGCCTAATTCAGAGGTCTTCATCCAGTCCTTCCCTCAGGATTTTGCATCCCTTTGGAAGAAGAGGATGAGGAATTATGGGAGTCAAAGGGAATGAGAACCCTAGGTTACTTTCTTCTCGTGACTTGGCCAATTTATTGATTGCATAAGAATTAAGCTAGTTGACTGAGAAGGAGGGGGGAGGGCCTTGGGCTTCCCATAGGACAGGGTATCCTGTACCATCTTAAGGAAGCAGGGGGAGGGCAGAGGGGTAGTGGGGGAGCGGGAGGGCCGGGAACAAGGGGAGTAAATGTAAATTTTTCTTTTAACAATAAAAATTAAAAAAAAGAAATTATGTATAATAAGAAACTTACCTAAGATATAAGTTCTATATAATAGCTTCTGATTTTGAGTTTTCATGGAGATTCTGAGTATGTGGATGTGTGTGTCTATGCATCTGCAGGTGGTTCTCATGCTTTTCTTTGGCTCTAGTTTTCCATTTGCTTTGTCCCATTCTTGGTTGTTTGTTTGTCTTTACTTCTTGGATACCTGACTGTTTTCTAATGAGAGGGAGGAGGGAAAAGTGTGAATGGGTGAGAGGGGTGAATCTAGGAGGAGGAGAAACCATGATGAGAATATATTGTCTGAAAAACATCTATTTTCAATATAAGGAAAGGACATTGTTTCTGATTTGTAGAATAACATTCTTCTTGAAAGAAATTTGAAAAACCCAAAAAGTAAAAAACAAAAAAAAAAACACAAAAAAAATTCCTGCATTCAAAAAATTTAACTCTTTGTTTTTGTATTTTCATTTGGTTGTACATATCATTTCCCTAATTAAGCCTATTTTTTATCTAGAAAACTGTAAGAAATAATAAGAAATTTGGAGTTAGTGAACTGTGGGACACCTTGGGATCTGTATAATAAACTCCTTTAAACTATAAGCCACAAAAAAAAGAAAAAGAAAAAAGAACACGGCCTACAGAATCAACTAAGCAGGGCTCATGGGAGCTCACAGACACCAAAGCAGCAACCATGGAGCCTGCATGGGTCCATGCTTCTCAGCATGTTACTGCTGTTGGCTTGCTGTTTTTGTGAGTCAGATGTCTCTGACTCTTTCGCTTGCTCTTGGGATTTTTTTTTCTCCTCCAGCTTTGATGTGAGATTTGTGTCTGGTCTTATTGTATATTGTGGTGTAATGTTCAGTTGATGTCTCTGAAAGGCCTGCTCTTTTCTGGGGTGAAAAGGAGATAGCAGATGTGGGGAGGAGGAGAGGAGGGGAGAAACATGGAGGAATTGAGAGAAGGGAAGCTGCAGTAGGGTATATTATATGAAAGAAGAATAAAATAAAAACAAATAAATAAATTAAGGCAAGCTCCTTAACTCAAAGTATAATATATTTAAAATGAATATTTCATCATCTAATACATAAATGAAGTAATGAACTGAACCAACAGTTCCCAAGAAAGAAGTATATATATTGCAATAAATGTTTCAAAAAACTGTTCAACAGCCTGAGCCATCAAGGAATGCAGGTTAAAACTTCTTGGGAGTCCATAGAATGTACGTCAAAATGACTGTCATGAAGCAAAAAGAACAAGTGTTAGGAAGCAGGTGGAAAGAGAAACCTTTACAGGGTGAGAAGGCACACTGTTGCAGACACTATGAAAATCATAAGAGAGCGTCTCAAAAATGTAAAAACCATGTTACCACATGCTCAAGTTATACCACTGTTTATACCCGAAGGACTTACATACTGCACAGACACTTGTATAGCCTGCTTATTGTGGCAATGCCCATAATAGATGAGATGAGGACTGGCTTAGATGTCCACTAATACAGAAATGCATAAAGAAAATGTGGTCCATCTATAAGATCAAACTTCATTCAGCCATAAAAAGGAATACCACCACTTTGCTAGACCAGCACAACTCCTTAGTGGATTCTAAATCTTATCCTTCTATTCATAGGTCAGTGTAGTTAGAGCATAAAAAGTGTAAGAGCTAGAATTCCAGGAAGTTGACTGTGAACGAGTCTTTCCTAGAAATGACTGCTTATACAAGATCAGAAAATTGCAATATCAATAGACATAACATTATAAGAACAAAATTTCATAGAGTCCCATCCCTATACATAGAACTATAGACAACTGATGAAAAGGAGAGGGAAAGTTAGACTTTCCCAGGGATGAGTCCTCTTGTTGGTTGTCCAGTGCAAAGTGGTCAGCCCTGAAACCATATACACACAAGTAACAAAAATGAACTCAGCAGGTTACATTTACATATTTGTGAATACATTTATATATTAACATATATATAAACATATATACATAAATGTGTGTGAGAGAAAAGGAATATAGAACAATGGTAAATGAGAACAGCAAGGCTATCAATTTGAGAGAAGATATGGAAGGGGCTGGAGGGAGGAAAAGGAAGAGGGAAATGTAATATATTTAATTAAAATGTATTAAAATAACAAATTTAAACAAGGAAACAGGAAATTATAATATCTGCAAAAAGTGAATGGAGCTAGAAATCATAACAATAGTCAGGATAAGCTAGACTCAGGAAACAATTATCACATTTTCTCTCCTACCAATGCCATGAAAGATAACAGAGGTATAGGGAGAGGAAAGCTAGGAAGACAAGAAGGGATCATGAGAAGGTAACAGCATAAGTGACAAGAGCGAAAGGGAACTATTTGGATGGTGGAACAGGACTGGAAATGAGGAGTGACAATGGGGGAAGACAGTGTGGAAGTAAATCAGATGAAGTATAATGATATATACATAAGAAAATTCCATAGTGAAACCTTCTATTTTCTTACTATCAGAAATAAAGGTTTGGCTAATCTTTGTAGGCGTAGTCTTTGTAGTGTAGCACTCTTGATGCTGTAAACATCCAGGGTATGAAAGCTAAGGTGGATATATTCTGCACACACTGTCAACACTTGCACTGGGTTCCCTGATCAGGCCTCTGAACCTCATCCCAGTGGAAGGCTTTGCCACTCCTCCATGGGTCTGAGGCTCTGGGGTCTTTGGCATGGCCAGTTCATATCAACATATACATTCACTCAGGACTTCATTCATTCATAAATTTCTATGTTCTTCACAACCTGTTTTAGTTGAAAATTTATATTGACATAAAAATTCACAAAATGATTAGTAACTGAAGTAGACCTTTGCAGAATTATCTTAACTTAATAACCATGTTTATCACTGGGCAAATGAGTAAAAAAGGACTTAGCAGTGGGACATATCAACTGCTAAAAAGTATTGTGCTCTAGAGTCTGGCATTGTGTTTCATGTCTCTCATATCTCATCCCAGTCCTTAGGGGGGAGTGAGAGAAAAAGAAAGGGGAGGAGAAGAAGAGGAAGAAAAGGAGAAGGAGGAAGAGGAGGAGGAGGAGAAGGAGAAAGAGAAGAAGAAGAAGAAGAAGAAGAAGAAGAAGAAGAAGAAGAAGAAGAAGAAGAAGAAGAAGAAGAAGAAGAAGTAGTAGTAGTAGTAGTAGTAGTAGTAGTAGTAATAGTAGTAGTAGTAGTTCAAGGTCATCTTCATCCTATATAGCAAATCTAAGACCGTTCTGGGCTACATGAGACCCTGTCTCAAAACTCAGGAAAGTGTGTTACCAATATAAGAAAAGAAATGACATAACACATGGGTAACTCTGAATTGTACATTAGTAAACAAAGAAAGGGCAATATGAAAAGGCTATATACATGCTACGATGCCACAGGGCCCAAGCTCTAGAAAGCTACAGGCTAGAAAAGGAGAGGATCAAAACAGCAAAGCTCATCAGAGGGTTCCAGACTGGGGAGTAGAGGATGAGGAAGAGTACACAGAGGGTTTATAAGAAGTGAAAAGTTTTTTTTCCTTTTTTCTATTGTTAAAAGAAAAATTTACATTTACTCCCCTTGTTCCCAGCCCTCCTGCTTGTAAGACACTAAAATATGTCATTGTACATTTGGTCAAACTCACAAGTTAACAACACTAAGAATGAACTCTTAAGTTAAACTATGGATTTTGATTGGCAGGAGATTAATGTCCAAATTCATTGTAAAAATACACTCTCTGGAAGAGATGCTGGCAGTGGAACCAAACATGATGGAGTAGAGAGTGTGTGGAAAGCTAAATACTATTCTTCTCACAAAATAATAAAGTTTTAATATTTTATTTATTAAAAAAGGCAATTCAAAATCTCACTTTCATTTTACTACTTACTATGAATTGAGAAGTTTAAACACTGTATGGTATCATATAATATATAAGAAAGACATCAAAATGTTATGTTAACTTTTAAAAGCTCATTCATAAATTTAATATTCCAATATAACTTCCTTTATTAAATTAATTAAGCTGTCAGCATGTGTACCATTACATCCCCACAGTGGGTGCTGACAATGTGCACCTTGTTTTAAATTTCTGATTTAGATTCTTGGGATGCAGAAATAAAGGATGCACTCAGGTCACCCGGTGCTAGGAAGAAGATGTGAATCTTTCTGCTGCTGCTCTTCCAGACACCAAGTGGAGGAAACATGAGCCCAGTTATTTTGCTCCTGAATTTCATTCTCTAAACTGCCCCTCATTGCTGGCAAAGGCAGAACACCAAATGTACCACCTATCTACATGCATTTGGCAATCCTAGAAAAACAAAAGCCGTGGGGGGGTGTCTTGCTGCTGGGTCTCATTGATAATGCTTTTATATCAGCAAAGGCGATTCAGATGGTTCTGCTGTTCTGCAGCCCCAGTTCAAAAGTCAGCAGCTGTAGGTTGGGAGTGAACATCAGCATATTTCCAACATCCTCAACCAGAATAACTGCTCTTCTGGCAGGCCAAACTCGTGCGAAAACTCCCAGCATCACTATGCCAGGACAATTCCACATCACAGCCACTTAACTTCTCACTGCCGTAGTGACAAGTTTACACACCCAGATTGGCACATCCCATTGCTTGCAGGTGAGTCACAAGGAGGGTCGGGGTGGAGCTAACTCAGTGTCATGGGACTCAGGTGCTCAAAGGCGTCCACAGAAATTAAGAGCTCCCAGAAGCCGTTACACTTAGTGGGAATATGATTTTCCCTCAGATACATTTGATGAATTTTGAACTTTATGTATTAGGCAATACAGGATAGTAAGATATTTTTATGATTACAGAAAACTGGGGAGTGGCCAATGTATAAAGAATTCAGGGCAGATGGGATTTTGCGAATCAGACCAAATCAGAACATTCCAGAACAAGGACGCAACCTAAGGAGGTTGCCAGTTTAGGAATGCCAGTTTAGGGAATGCCACAGTACTTTGGTTTTATGGGGAGTGGGGTAACTTTTCCTGAGAAAGTAAGCAAACATAGATTGTGCTTTGGTTTTAAAGACACTGAATGATACTGAGTTTAAAAGAAGAGTTTATTCAAAATGACATTTATATTTAAAAGAGAACTATGAAAGTGCTCACTTGGCAAGGTGAGGAGCGTGAAGAGCCAGCTCATCAGCCTTCCAGGAGAGGTAATGAGGCCTTGATCAAGGCTCTGCATATAGAACCTAGGAAAAGGAAGTTTCACAGAAGGACAATAGAGATGACTGACGACGGCTAACAGCAATCAAACAATAGGATGTATTAGGGAGTAAGGATGTATATAATCTTATTCAAAACATGAATGAAGTAAATTGCATCTAAAATTATCCTTAAAATTCAGCAGTAACTTAAAAAGAAACACTTTGTATTCATTAGAACAGGAATAAGAATTTGATATGCAGAGAGCAGCTAGTTATGTGGGATATAATTCAGAGACATAAAAAGAAGCAAAAGTTGTTCGTTTATTTGAATATAAAACTTTGGCTATTCATGAGGTTTGACAGTTCCTAACTTTATTAAAAAATATAATAAATAAAAAAGGAATGAGCTTTTTCTGGGAACCTGGTGATGATATACTAATATATATCAGAAATCGTAGCAGATAGGACTACATTCCTAATAAGGCATAATCAGCAGAGACAGGATGGATGACATAAAGATTTCATAAACACCACAGCTAAAAATTAATTCACACTTAATTAAGGAGCCATCAGAGAGAACAGAAAAACAGAGAACCACATGACCGCTCCAGCTGAGACCTAGAGCAACAGAACACACGAGACACAACATGCTATGTAGTAACAAGCGTGATTCATCATACGACTTGATCGGTGGGCTAAAGTTCAAAAGCAAGTGGAGAGAGCTGAGGAGGCCAGAGAATCCTGACAACAGTTACAAGTTGAGAGAAGGTATAGAGACCAGACACAGGCAGCAGAAAGCACTGGAAGAGGCACCGTGTGGGAGCAGGGCCTTCTGGACAAACACAGAAGCACTTCTCTGCACACTGTTCATTTATTACAAGTCTGATTTTGAGAGCACTGTGGGTGAGCAGATGGGAGAGGGCTGGATATTTTTTAATATGCATCTAGACACAGACACACAAACACCCGTGCACAGCAGAGATGACATTGGGAGCTGTGTTCACCATCAGAACTTCTCTGACGAGGGCTTCTGAAATAGATACTAGGATATTTGCTGGAGTAAGAGGGGCCACTATCATCAAGAATTTTTAGATTAAATTGAGAAATCAGGATGTTTCCTTCTACAGATGCAGGTGGAGAGGACTAAATAGGATTTGCTCCACAAATCCTGAAACGTTGGAACAGAAATCAGTAAGGAAAGCATTCTAGAGATAGAAATTTGGGTTCTTCCTGTCAGTTCCTTTCCATGCTCACAGCTTCTCTTATTTTTATCTTTCTGAATCCCTAAATATCTGTTTATATAGTGGTGTTATCTGGAATGCTTTGGTCTTGGAATGGCCAGATCGTTAATAAATTCTTATTTGAAGCAAATAAAAAAATGAGGGTGTGGGGTGGACATACACTTAAACACAAATACAAAAAAAAAATTTGCTTAGGCAAAAAAGTAGCTCCCCATTTCTGGAAAAGGTTGAGTGTCAGATTTTTAGCCCAATTCTGTCTACAGAGCAAAAGATAATGACTCCAACTGAAAGGTGCAGTAACAGGCAGAGATTAGGACACTACTGGATTAGTTACTTTTTGTTGCTATGATGAAACTCCAAGGCTAAGAAAGATTTTTATCTGTTTTACCATTTAGATTGAAGAGTCCATAATGGTGGGGTAGGCATAGAAGTAGGTGGCCAGAGCAAGAAGCTGAGAGATCACATAGTCAAGCACAAACATGAAGCAGAGAGTGGAATAGGCAGTGCCATAAGGGTATAGAGTCCCAAACCTCTCCCCAGTGATGTATTTCCTTCAGCAAGGCTCAACCTTCTAACAGTTATATAGCCTTTCCCAAAATATCACACAAACATGGGAATACATGCTGAAATACATGAGTCTATGGGAATGTTTCTCATTCATATAACCACAGCTATTAACCCCAGACATGGAAAAAGACATCCCTTCCTCCAAAGACACTGTTCAGTGCTAAGAGTAATTCGGAAAACTTGGTTCTGAGTTAATAAAAAAAAAATGTGACTATATGATACATTATACTTGTCTCTTAGATCCCCAAAGGATTGAAAAATATATTTGTATACATTACAGATGATATCATATTAGTGAGTTATTTAAGGAAATTAGGCATAGATAATCTTTATTATCTACTAGAAATAAATAAAAGCAAAAGTACACAGTTTGTGGTGACAATCAAACAAGAGAGGTAGGCTAAATAGAAAAATAACTGTGCACATGCTTTTAATAACAGTTTTATATGTGCATTTCATATTCAATTAAGCTTTTAATGGATTTCAATATGATTTCTTTTTTAAAAATGGAATGGAATCAATTGAGTTTTGTAGATTATCAAAATTCAAGGATGAAACCAAATATAAGATACACTCTCACACTGACAATTCACTCCAAGAAGAATGTTTTTATCCTTAACTCTCTGTCTTGTGATTGACAAGTAGGCATCTCTGATAAGGAATTCTTTCTTATTCTCAAGAGCAGTCTCTCGCTTTCACTCTAACAAAGTCTCAACTCAAAGGAAGTTAAATAACTATAACTGATGTTACTGAGTAACTTTAACCCTTACCTGGAATTGAGTTTATTGAGTGTAATTAGACATTAAATACCACTCGTATGTAGATACAACCAGATATTTCTATGGAAAACCAGTGAGTGTCTGATATGAACATGTCTACAATCTAGTACATGTCTATAATCTATATGAAAATATATTCACAAAGAGAATGAAGATAAATGATCATATAAATGCTTTGAGAGCAAAGAACTGTGGAAAAGATAACAAAGGCCAAAAGAGTTCTAAGGAGTCATAACTAATGGGGATGGGTATAATTGACAATGTCTTTGGAGTAAGGTTAACCATGTTGTGTATCAAGCCAGACACACAACATGAGTAAGATCTGCCAAGGCAGAAAACCGCTCCAAGCACAGTGAATTCCATCTGCACATTATCAAGGACCACCAGGACTTTCTATAAAATAACTGGTCTTTAGGACTTAACGGCAGAGTGGAAAATCTGGAGATAATCTGAAATGATTTTAATCTTGCTGATAGATGATGATATATTTAGTCACTTTATAAAATTGACATGTTTTGAGGGTGTCAGACAACACTGAGGTCTATAAGTCTGATCACCTACCTGAACTTAGTCAAAATTCCCACCTGACTCATGAGGGAAACACTGTCTCCTGCCAAAATAATTTAGTAAAATGTTGGTTAAACAAGGCTCACTGTGGACTGCTCTAGGGGAAATAGCCCGTTTACACTTGAATTAACTAGAGATGAAGCAATGTGTAAAATAGTGTTTCTGAAGTCCCAGCAGAACCAAAGAATGTGCAGAAATTCACAGCTGCCAGCAACAATCTTACTTTACACAATGAGGTCTCTGGAGACAAGGCCATGGATAATTTTCAACTAGCTGTAGTGCCTGTAACCCCAATAAATGCTTGGTGATTTACTGAACGGAAAATGCAATCTACACTAAGAATGTATCTGAATGTTATTTTATGCGAAGATGGTATTTTCTAGAATGTGATATAATAAAAAGATTTTGGATTTAAAAACACATTGACCCCACCTCGAACATTTTTATAGCAACATAGCTTTCTTTAGGCAAGTAACTTGAGCACACAATTTTCTCATTTGCAAAATATAGATAATAATACTCTCTTGCAAAGTGACTGTGTAGAGATAGGTTTAAAATGTCTACATTATTGCTTAGTATGAACAAATAAAAAATTTAATCAACATCATTTAGTTTAATGATGTCAGTCTTGTTACTTAGAAAGCTAAGTAATAATATGTGACAATAAAATTAAAATTAAGTCCATATTTCATTATTTCAAATATTTCAAATAGGATTATTTACATTCTTTTAACTAACTACATGTTGGGCTGAAAAAGGATCATTCACTGTAAAATTGCACCATATTTAAAAATGTAATCACAAAAATTATTATCATGAAGACTCAAATACATGCACAATTATTTCTAACTTATTATGATTTTGAGAACAGAATGCCTGGGAATTATCTTATTTTTAACTATTGGGATATACCCATAACATGCTCTCTAAATTAAAAAGCATTTTAATTTTTCCAAAATGTTTTCTTGTATTTGAAAATAGAATACCAAGGAATTTGGTAAGAATATCTCTAAGAGCCGGGCAGTGGTTGTGCACGCCTTTAATCCCAGCACTCAGGAGGCAGAGGCAGGCAGATCTCTGTGAGTTCGAGACCAGCCTGGTCTACAAGAGCTAGTTCCAGTGCTGGCTCCAGTGCAGGGTCCAAAGCCACAGAGAAACCCTGTCTTGAAAAAAAAAAAAAGAATATCTCTAAGTACAAATGCCAGCCAATTTTAATCTTCTAGCTTTATGAATAACTAATCTAGGGCTGGAGAGATGACTTAGCCATTAAAGGCTAGGCTCACCACCAAAACTGAACAACTGATCTAATAGAGGCATTTCAATTGACATTAAACTACATAATTTAGAATTGGGCACAGTAGCTCCTTTTTACCCCTCATACCACTGGATATTTCATCAGGTCTGACACTTACCAAATTCAGATCATAAGATGTTTTCTGGTAGCATGTTTATTATACCTAAAATAGTTTATGGCATTGTTAACCTACTCAGAAATCACTTTTTATTTTAAAACATTGATTTTTTTCCTTAAATGAAAAGAAATGAAACGCATCCATTTCTTGATGCTGAGAAGATGAAGACATTATTGCACGTTAGAGCATTTATTATATATCTCCATCCATTCATCCCTTCCAACATATATCTTTAAGCACATATTACGGACGGGCCAAGTATTCCACTATGTGATGCTTATGCAAATATTTGTATGACAGATATATTCAAGTTGCTTTCAATGCAGTGGTAAAGACAGACAAGAAGGAAGTAAGCAGCCATGTGATTGTAAGTTCTGATAAGTCTCCGGAAAGCAGCAAGCAAAGGCTAAGGTGGCGCCCTACATTAAATACGCTAGTAAAGCCAACATGAGTTAAGATTTCCTTCATCAGAAACCTAAAGGCTGAGAATGATACAGCTTTGCAGACAGGCATGGGAGGGACAAATCCTCACCAGCAGACAGACAGCATATGGCAAGAACCTTTGCTTAGAAATGACTCAGACTGTTGGGGACACTCAAAGAAAGGCAATTGTACATTCTATTTGGCCTACAAATAAGTATATACTACACATGCTTCCCTAGTTTGGGTTGAAAACTTATTATTTTCTTCCTGATTCAACAAAAACTGCCCTAATGCATTAATTAAAACAGAACATTGTGTCCAGGCTTATATTTCTGGCTGACCTTCAACGACCGCAGAAATAGCACTAATGGGTACCTTAGCAAAATGAGTGTTACCGAATAAAAGAAGCAAGCACTTAAGATGGCAACGATATCTAGTGGAACCACTTATAATGTGCTTTGGGAAAAAATAAATAAATTACATTTTTGAGTATAAGAAAAAAAACATTCATTTAAGCTCAAGACTACTCAGAAGCAAAGAAAATAACTGATATTCACACAGGAAGTATTTCAAATTAAATGCCTGTTAAGAGGAGGAAAATGAGTGTAGCATGCAATCAGTATACTTAATGACTTAACTACAATTAGCTAATGCTTAGTTGAAGAAATATGCTTCATAAAACATGATCCATTTAATTATACTAAGTAAGGCCTCATCATTAACCATTAATGAATAAATCATTGCATTAATAATGGAAATTGTATCAACCAATTTAAATATAGCAGTATTTATGTTGATTCAGAAATAGGTTCCAAATTTATACCCCTTTATTTAACTCTACAGATACGCCCTCTTAACTCTGTGTATATGTGTGTGTGTCTATCTGTCTGTCTCTGTGTGTGTATTTATGCACAGATAAATTTTTGAAGTATTATTTTGTTGAAAACAATGCACCTATCAAAACAATGTTCGTTTACTTCCATTGACTTCCAAACAATAATGCTGAGAAATATATACCAGAACTGACTTAGGATCATATCCCTTAATTATAAAATATTTATAGAAATAATTCACTATCTAAAATGCCAGAAAGAGAAGTCAACAGTTAATGATCCCCAAAACTAGGTTAAATGCAGGGTCATGGGCTCCACTGGAGATTTTTACTCGAAAAAGTCTAGAGTACTGCTTGGAAATCGGCATTAACAGACCTTACTTTTCAGACTAAGGTGGTCAACACTGTTGCCACACTTTGGAAAGCACTGACTGTTTGAAACTCACAGTGACCCATTCACTGGGGAATTTCTGTCACAGAGTACTGGTCATTTTATAAAAACAACTGTGTTTGCTTCTTTGGCTGCTTTGATGCATGGAATGCTGAGAAATGCCTCTCCTCCATAGACACACTTGCAATGGAATTTCAAGAAAACCATGAGAACACAGTCACATGATACGACTGAACATCTGCCATACCACAGATGGAGCTGGAAAACCCTCTGCCCTCATTTCCTGGGGTAACTTTCAAGAGTAGCAGATCCTGGACTCCTTTTAGATGACCTAAAGTATCACAGTGCAGTTCATACTCATTATTCAATGTCAGTTTGCTGAACTGCATTAAGAAAAATAGATTCAATACCAAAAATTATACTGATATGGAATATTATTAGATATGATTATTTTCTTTTAAAGATAGACCACACATGGGCTAGGGGGCCTGCAAGTCCCTAGAATTCATGAAACACAGAAAGTCGGGTGTGGTAATGAATGATAATCCAAGTCGTAGAGAGGTGGAGGAAGTAGAATCTCTGGCCTCTCTTGGCCATCCCACCTATTCTACTTGGCATATTCTATGTCCATAAGAGACCCATTCCCAATTAAAAGGTATATGATTCCTGAGGAATGGCACTTGAAGCTGAGATCTGTCTGGCTTCCAAATTTACACATAGTCAGATATGCATATGTTCCTATGCAGATGCATGTGTGCATACATTCATACACACACAGATAAACAGGCCACAAAGAAAGAAAAATACAACATGATCTCACTCACATAGAGAAGCTAAGAAGGTAGGTGGTCTATAGAAGCAGAAAGTAGAATGGAGGGCACCAGAGCACTCTTCTAGGAAGAATGTGATGCCAAGAGAACAGTTACCAGGCACAGAGGTGCAGTTGGAAAAGAGAACAGATTCTAATAGTGTATAGCATAGTAGGATTATTAGAGTTAGAAGCAACTAATTGAGCATTTCAAAATGGCTATCAGAGAATAAGTTCATTCTTACAGTGGAAAATGGCTATAACAATTACATGGCTGAGATCACTGTGCTCTAGGTACCTATACTTAAAAATCACATTGTGCATCGTATAGAGACCCATAGGTGCCAATTTAAAAAAAAAATTTGGAGAACACTTTTTTAAAAGGCTAAAATTAAAAATGTGTGGTCGAATTGTAAAAGCACTCATTATACAGATAAAATTACAAAGGGAGAGCTCAATCAGATTTATTGCATGTTAATTTTAGCTATGCCTATATATGGGTTTATTAAAGTGTGTCATGAAAGTGAACGCACAATGAAGATTTCCAAATAGTACATATTGAACCAGACACAACTGACTTACTGAAATCTCACAAGAGCTGCGAGGACTGATTCTTTATGAGCCATTATATTCAAGGAACACAGTATTTTAACTGCAAATGCACTTTTAGAAAAGCGTCAATATCCTACTTAAGGAAGGGGATTTCATTCATATAAATCTACCTGTAAAGTTTCTCAAGATTAATTCATATTACATTATATGTGCTCATTTTTTATGACATCAACAAGGCAGTCGAACAAACTTAATAAAAATAGGTTAGTATTAGATTAAATAAAAAATCCTAGGCATTCATGTCATTTCTAGACATGCTCTTTAAAATCCTTTCTATAGTCGATTCCAAACACTTAGTCGAATTAATGGCTGCGGGATGAAGTGCATAGTGCTTGAGGACACAGTCAGGTTGAAGCAGGGTTTGTCTATGAACGATTCTTTCTTTTCACTCACCATCTTCTGTATAATTAATAGCCACTTTCCCAAATCACAAGCCAATTAATGGGATGCAGATAAAGGCTTAAAGGTCTGTATTGCAATTCAGCTGTAATGAAAGTCAATATCCCTTTGCCAAGAAACCCAGCTCACATTTGGCTTTCTCAGATAATTAGTGAGGTTGTTATGGAACCAAATAGCAGCAGTGACTGGTAAATAGCAGACCTTTTAAATAAATATCATATTATCCAGAAAAAGAACAGCAAAAGCCACTCTTCAATGTGCATAGAAATAAATTTGTTTTATTCTCTTTAGAGGATATTTGAAAGAGAACAACTCACCACAACACACACACACACACACACACACACACACACACACACAGAGAGAGAGAGAGAGAGAGAGAGAGAGAGAGAACTCTATGGAAAACTCTTCATTAAGCATTATCACACATAAAATTTATCTTCACCTATGTTTCCTAATTCCTCTTGGATTAAATATTAACTTTCAGGTAGATATATAAAACCTGTTTCCTGGTTCAATCTTCTTCCCTTGAACTCCTCCCAGCCTCTATAAATGTGCCCTCAACAATTAGAGGCTGCGTAATATTATTTCATAGATGAAGACACTGAAGTTAGTTAAGTGGTGAAATTTGACTTTAAACACAAGGGCCTTTGACTCTGAGTGCTTTTTCCATTACAACCCGGTCACTCTATATTGGCTACATAAATAGAAGATGGTCAGAATCATTCATGTATTGCCTTCTTAAATTGCTTTAGGCAACAGTAACACTAGACACGTTGAGACTCTACACAAGGAGTCCTTTGACTTTAAGTAGAAAGTGACTTACAGTGTCCTCAGTGTGTGAGGGACAGTGTGGTCACTGAGAAAGGGAATAAAGCCAGGCATTGGCTCCCACATTGTCACTTCTCAAGGCTTTTTCTCATCTCCCTATACAGGCCGAAAATAAAACCAGTTCAAGAAAACTAATCGTCAATAGTAAGCTAGAGTTCTTTTTTTTTTCTTTCTCTTTCTCTCAGGTAGACACTGAATAAAATTGAGTAGTTCTACAGAGCTGCAAAAGCCCACACTTAGGGAAGAATCTTTGGAACATGAAGATTACAAGCCCCACACTGTGGCCATAGGGAACATCCTATAATTTCTGCTATTCTACACCTCTAAAATAAGGGAAGCTGGAACAAAAAGAGTGTGATTTGTATTTTCTAAAAATGCCTCAACATAAACATATCAATATCAAATGAAATGCTCTAATTTCTCAGCGACCTGGGTCTTGATTTATTCTACGATCACACAGAAGTTCAGAGAAGCCATCGTTACCTGGAGCTCCTCATCAGCTGGAGATGAGGACTATGGCCTGTGCAGGCTGTGGGCTTCTCCGGATGACTTATGTGCCTGCTGTCCACTGATGGCTGCAATTCAACAACTGTTTACTAAGCTTCAGTTGATCATGGGACACAGAGTTATCCCAAACACTAACTCCTTTGAATCTCCAGGCTAAATCAAAGGGACATCCTCCATCCTTTCGGTTCTGGTATACACACACTCCTTAATGGTTAGTAGTAGTTATTCTATAATCATTTGTTATTATCATACTTTATAGAGATATAAGATGAAGCATATTTTTAAAAAACTCCTGTCACAGCTTCATATGATGTAAGCATACTCAGAACGTAGTCAAGATTCCAGGCTCTTGACGTTCCACTGGGATGGGTGCAGTTTCTCTCAGTTGAAAAGACACAAAGACAACTGAAACCAATAGCTCAGGTTGTTAGACCTGGTAACCTTCAGGTTTTGGGTACCTATTTCCCATGTTACATATACACACATGTACATGCATGTGCACATGTACACACACACACACACACACACACACACCACAAATCCTTCCAATTTCCTGTAGCCATTACAGTGGCATCCATTTTTCAACAGCATTCGTAAAATACTCAGAGGCTAGTGGTGAACAATAAAGCAACATCTCAGCAGGTCCTGGGGACAGATACCACCAGTGTCCATGGTGGCCACGCTGCAGTGAAGCAGGTACTAAGACTGTATGTGTGTGAAGCACATAAATTGCTTTTATTTACTTATTTTCTTGAAACTTCAAATTGGTAGGAATGAAACACTATTGGATCACTGGTTCTCAGCCTCTTAATCATGACTCCATAGGGATCACATATCAGACATTCATATTGCATTTGGTAACCATAGCAAAAGTACAGTTATGAAGTAGCAATAAAATAATTATATAACTGGGAGTCACCACAGCATGAAAAATTGTATTAAAGGGTCACAACATTAGGAAGGTTAAGAACCACTGCTATAGATGATTCAACCTACATTTTGTAGAAGCAGAATAAACTATCTATCAAAGAAAATACTTTGATTAAATGAAAGAAAACCAATAAAGGAAAACAGAAAAGATCAAGGACCTTTGCATTTTGGGGAGTAGCATAACTTTAAAGTCAAAATCAAACACAAAGAAGGTTTATATTGTGAGAGGCATCATGTCTACAGAGCTCAAAAGTTCTTCTAATAATTTGAATTTTAAACACATCTGTTGCTAGTACCCTGCTTTGTGTCACAAATTAAGGTTCTTCCTAAGGTAATTGGGATTCTGTGCATATCTTTTGTTAGACACACGTAGGGATTGTCCTAAATAATTCAGTCCCAGAGTGTTAACCACTGGTTGTAAAAACAATGAGATAAACTTGACAGCTTCCTAATATCAGCCAGGGTAACTTGAGAGCTTTCTGATTTCACAAATGGGTGGAATCATGATTTAGCTACAGTAGCTCCACTTTTAGGATGAGTTGACATTAACCTCTTTTTTCCTTGAACTATCCTTACTTTCTCTTATCTTTCTCATCCCAAGCTGGGAAAGAGCTCAACTAATAAACCAGAGAAGCCTATGGTAGCCAGAAGGAATTCCACCTCATCCCCCTGCTAGTTTACTGACATACATGAATTCTGGGTAAAATAATTGGCTCATCACTCAGCTATCCCAGGACCACATGGTGATAAACAGCCTCTAGTGCACACAGAAAGTCTGGCTACAGGAAAGGAGACAAATCGCAACCGCTTAGCACCAAGCCAGTGTATCTCTTCTCGACTGGCACACATACTTGTGAGAATTGAAAATGCAGAGAGTGACTGCTACCAGGACTCGGACATTAATCATCAAAAATGAACTACAGCATATAGAGGCAAAAATTTCTTAGAGTTTTCAAAAACCTAGCAGGAACCCTCCCTAAAAATAAAACCAAAACAATAACAACAAAATCACTTCAAACGTGATACTACTTGGGACCCAAAACACCCCACTCAATAATGTGGAAGAAATTAAAATGTGAATTTTTTGAGTCAGATAACATTAGAAATACTGGAATGATGACGTAGGGCAAATACCACCAGAAGAAGGCTGCAGAGTCTGTACATAGAGCTCTGGAATGCATCCCAAACACAACTAAAAACAGGTCACTGTAATGGCCAAACAGAGGGCTGCACTGTGAAAAGCCACTGAAAATCAACTTCTCAATGTCATAGGCTAGTTATTTTTTCCACTAAATCACACTTCACTAATATGTTAAGAGTACACATTGTGACCTGAATAATGTTAAATGTTAACACGATCCCATGAGGGCAGTATAGAAATTAGATGATGTGGCTGCTTCACTTGGCTTTGAAACTCAACCTACTAATCATAACTTTTCATTTTGCTTCTTCCTTCACAGAAAAACAAATCTGAAAAATGATGACCACCTCTACCATAAATAAATTAAATAAAATGTCAACCCACATAGTAGATGGAAATTGTTTCATGTACCCTAAAAGAATGTGGGCATATAAGGTGTTATCTATTTCCTTAACTTGAGATAAAAAGAGTGTCAGAGCTCCCTTTCATAATGAATAGGATTCGCATTCTTAGGTCACTGAATACACAGTGCCTGGGCCTTTTCCTCAAATCATAATTTTGTGAGATCAATCATAAGTAACAATTAATTTTAATTATTCTGGCTTTGCCACTGGAGCTGTGATCCTAGCAGTGACCTTGGGTTTCCTGACATCCGCTCTTGGAATCTATAAAATATCTACCACCAGCAGCGTACAGCGCAAGTTAACTCTCCTACAGAAACTCGATACCCTGGAAAACACAAAGGACAGGTATTTCCCTGACCACAATCAACCAATATGTTCTAACACCCCAGGAGGCTTTTGATCCTTTTATATGATTCCAATATTTCTGCAAGAATTGACATTTGAATGTGCTACTTGAATTTGTTCACTGAGAGTCTAGAGACATGCTATTAGCCACAAACCCAAGGGAGCAGGATTTCTTTCCTTCACTAGCTAGTGGTTAGAGGTAGTAAGAGTAAGTTAAGACTTCAGATACACACAGGAAGGAAAGGTAGATCTCACAACCTCCAGAGAGAAGTTTGTCTGCATCCTGTGTGTTCTAGAAGCAACAAAAGAGCTTAAGTAGAAATGAAGCAGGTCATTTGCCAGATAGATAGATAGATAGATAGATAGATAGATAGATAGATAGATAGATGATAGATAGATAGATAGATAGATAGATAGATAGATAGATAGATAGATAGATAGATTAGAAAAGATAGCAACAGCTGTGATTTGGAAACCAGCCTCATTGGATTAAGGACTTTCTAAAATCTGTTTGGTGTTAGAGTATTTAGAGGAGTAAGAACAGAAGAATACATTAGGAAGTAATATCAACCAAGCATGGAATGAGTTGAATCCATGGAGTAGAAGAGGAAAATGTCTTGCAATGGGCTCTGGTGTCTTTTCATGCAACAGACTTGACAGGAGAACCATTCGGTGAAATCAGAGGCGCAAGGGAAAAGGTTGCTGTCGAAGGTTATGCAATCAATCATTCATTGTGAGGGCTAAAATGAGCCTCAGCTGACTAGTTTATCTACAATAAAAGGCAGAGCAGAATGCCTGACTGGGTGAGGACACGGAAGCCAAAACACAGTTGCAGGCATTGGTATAGGACGAACAGACTTCCTCTCATGTGGGAACTGGAACAGTGTTGAAGGGACATTGGCAGACAGGGAGAGTTTCCTGGTTTGAACTGAAGGAAGCTGAGAACTTCCAATTGATAAATTTTATCTCACTGTCGTGAGCAACATAGGGTCTTCTGTAGATAGATAATATGGTTGGAAATAAAAAGTTGTAGAGTTGAGGGGGTTTGCAATGATTATTGAAATTATTAAAATGTATGCTACCCTAAGAGAAAACAAAAACTAGCATGACTGCTATGCAAATAGATTTCAAGTTAGGCTTCCATGAGAAATTTAGAGTATCAGCAAATAATACAGAGCACATGGAGCCAGGAGTTGAAATTAAGCTAATGGAAACATAAGGTTTATTCTCCATGGGGGTGTAATATAATGTAACTAGATTGTGCTCAGCTTGTAGATGATGAGACCATTCTAAGCATCATGCCTGAAAGGGAGTATTATGTAGTCTATGTTTTCAAATAAAAGGAATCAAATTGAAAATATCCTATGTTATCAAGAAGTAATTTTCTTTATACTAATACAATTTCACATACTACTATGTATGTGTGATGTATGAATATGTTCAGGTATGTTTGTACATATATGAAATATGTGCACTAGCCAGAGGTCTCTCTTCATTATTCTCTACCCTAATTTTTGAGATAGGTTTTCTCACTCAATCTGGAATGTACAAATTGGTTGGCTAGCTCACGATCATGCCCCTGGGATTCTCTTGCCTCTGCCAGCCCAGCACAAAGACTGTCCATTTGCTCTATCACCTGGTGTTTTACTTGGGTTCTGGGAATCTGAACTCATGTCTTCAAGGTTGCACGGTGTCTTATTTGGGGTTTCTATTGCTGTGATTAAACACTCTGATTGATTAGCCAGTCCAAAAGGTCAATAGAAGTCATGCCACCATAAAAACTAATTAGCCTGTGCTGACTACTATGGGTCAGACCACTGTGGACATTGCTTTGTCTGTCCTTGTCATTGTAACTGTACTCACCTTGTCTTGGGGAGTCAGTGCTTCCAACCAACTCCTGCCACTCGAGGGCTCAATGAAATCCATTACATTTAATTCATCTAATTGAAGAGCAGCATTTCCCATCCTAATGTCTGGCATAGGAGGAGAAAGGCAATGACAAAGCTCTTCAAATGTGCTGGTGTTCCTCTCACCGTTTTTCATCTTAGGTATGTCTTAATTACTTTTCTGTTTCTATGATAAAACATCATGACCAAGGCAACTTTCAGCGGAAAACATTTACTTTGGGGCTTATGGTTTCAGAGGATTGGAGTCCATGATAGAAGAACTTATAGCAGGAATAGCTGAGAAAATACATACTAATTACAAGCATGAGACAGAGAAAAAAAGAAATTGAAAATGATACAAGTAGTTTTGAAACCCCAAAGCCTGCCCCAGTGTCCCCAGTGATGCACCTCCTTCAGTAAAGCCGCCTCTAATCCTTCCCAAACAGCTCCACCGTTTGCAATCAAGTATCCAAATGTGTGAGCCTGTGGGGGGCATTCTCTTTCAAACCACCACATTTCTTTCCCTGCCACCCCCCCATGGGCTTCTAGCCATATCACAATGTGAAATTGATTTAGTCTAACTTTAAAACTTCCCATGATCTTTGACAGCCGGCAACATGTCTAAACATCCAAAGGCCAGATTTTCTTCTGAGCAGCAAGGCAATTTCTCAAAGGTCACACCTTCTAAAAACAAAATCAAAACTAATACTTACATGCCTCTAACATACAATGTCACAGAATATACACTGCCATTTCAAAAGGAAGGAATAGGGCCATAGTGAGGAAATACTGGATCAAAGAAAGACTCAAACTCAGCAGGGCAAATTCAAGATTCTATAGCTCCATGGTTAACGCCAAAGGACTTGGATGGCTCTTCCCTTCTGGCTTTGCTGCATGCAATGCACTTACCTCTCTTGGACTGGTTCCACTCACTGTCTGCAGATTTCCTTGGCTGATGTCTCACAGTTATACTATTTCCAACGCCTTCCTTGCGATCTCCAGAACAACCCAAGCTTTACTTTTACAGCCTCACACAATGGACTCTCTGGGCCTCTCTGCAGGGACAACTTGCTCTTGCTCTCACTCTCACTCCTTGCACACAGGCATGCATGCACACAGGCGCACACACACACACACACACACACACACAGGCACACACAGGCACACACACACACACACACACACACACAAACAGCCTCAGAAGTTCTTCTTAAACACAGAGAAACCCTTTTACTCGTGTGTCCTTTATGAAGCTAAAATCAGACAGCACTGCCAAGCTTGACAGAAAGCCTGAGATAAAGCCTGACTTGCTACAGTTTTCTGCTTTTTAGAAACAGAAAATTCCTCAGCCCTTTCTTTCTTACACATTGGAAGATTGTCTGGGTGAGGTGTCACCCTGACGGCACTCCTCCCTATATTACATTTCAGAACAGGTCATTCTTTAATCTCTTGATCTCTTTGGGCACTAAACCTCACTCCACCATTCAATTTCCTGGTATCCTTTTACTCTTCACACTGTACATTTTTTATTTCCTGATACATGACTTTCTCTTTTTCATTCTAGACCTACAGAAGAGTGGGTATTAATCAGCACATGACCGAGCCAATATTAGGCTGTTTTGAAATCTCCCCTGCCAAGGAAATGAATCTAATACTCTTCAATATAGCCTGCGGGTTCATAGGACAAAATACCATTGGAATGTGGTGCAGGAGAATTGTCTGTATTCTGTCAATCATGTTTTAAATAAATGCTGATTGGCCAGGCAGGGAGTATAGGCGGGAAAAACCAGACAGGAAGTAGAGGTGAGAACAGGAGAATTTGGGAAGCAGGAAGCTTTCATGGCATTCCTGTACAGTCCACCAAAGAAGCAGCATGTGTCCCTGTCCCAGCTGAGAAAAGGTACCAACCATGTGGCTAACATAGATAAGAACAATGGGTTATAAGAGCTAGTAAAGAAGACTGAGCTAATGGGCCAATCAGTTTATAACCTAATGTAGACTCTCTGTATGATTTTCTTTGGGACTTGCCGGCTGTGGGGTACCAGGTGGGACAGAAACCCCAACGAACAGGCCCCTCATGTTACAAGAATGATCTCTAACCTAGTTGCTAATATTGCTTCCCTCTGAAACCTCTTGAGCTGGGCATTCCATAATCTACACTGTTCTTGGCACTAGTGTCCTCCAAGCCCCTATTAGGGTGGCCTGCAAAGCCCAGGTGTTCAATTGCTTTCCTAGTTCAAATTCCCCAAAATTTTGACAATCTTCAAAAAAAAAAAAAAGCAGTAGGGTCAGGGTCACAACTTTCAGAGCAATGCTCTGTTCCTGTTATGAACTTCTGACTTAATTTCTATTGCTGTAATAAAATACCATGACCAACACAACTCTTTTTTGAAACTGTTGGACTTGGCGATGATGGCTTCAGTTGGTTAGAGTCCCAGAGGGCAAAGCAAAGGCATGACAACAGGAAGAGTTGAAAGCTTACATTTTGTTCCACAAGTCATAAGCAGATAAAGTTATTGGAAATGACACTTTTTTTTTTCCTTTGTCTTTTGTTTTGTTTTTCGAGAATTGATTTCTCTGTGTAACAGGCCTGGCTGTCTTGGAATTCGCTTTGTAACCAGGCTGGTCTCAAACTCTTGGAGATCTGCCTCCCTCTGTCTTTTGAAACCTAAAAGCCCATAGAGTGACACACCTCCACCAACATCCTCTTAATCCTTGCCAACCAGTCCCACCAACCATGGAGCAAGTATTCAAGCAGATGAGGAGGGAGGGCACTCATCAGTCAAGGCACTCATCAACAATCCTTCAGGTCAGGCTCCCTACACAAGTGATACTAATCTGCATGAGTAGACTTAAAACTGTCTAAAACAAATGGTAAGCCCTTTGCCAGCAGAGCTGTCTCCTCAGCCCAATAAAGCTATTCTCAGAGGCCAGTGTGACCACGCTTTCTATTTCTCTCAGTTCAAATCCCTTTATCACCATTTCAGACCTACCTGCATTGATATGCTGTGATTCGGAAGTTAAGCATTCTCAACAACTTCAGCACTGTCAGAAATGCCCGATTTCAAAGGGAAGTTAAGGAAGGAAGGAAGCAATTACTTGGTGTGTTTCTCTCATTAGCTGAACTTTCCATTGACTGTTTTCTGAACACTCATGTCTGCACCATTTATGGTGAAAAGCAGGAAGGTTTTGCCACAGTCAACCAAACATGCCAAGTCAAGTTGCTCTGGGAAGAATTTCAAATAAGAACACACTGTGGAAAGTTTCTGCTGGTTTGCTCATACCCACTGGTGGACATAGCATTTAGAGTAGCTCAAAATACAAATCATGTTATAACACAGAACACTAGACACAAAGTAATGCAACTACAAAGGCAGATTTTTGGTAAGCTTTCCTGGTTATACTATCATCGGGAAAGAGGTGTTTATAAAATACTCGCTAAAACTGTGTTCAATAAATTGGGAAACTGTAAATTTTTCCTATTCTTTAAAGAATGAAACGATTTCATTATGAAACAATTGGCTTGCTAAAACACCAATGGTGCAGTTTTTACATTGAGGGCTTTATAACTTTAAAACAAATAAATACAATGAAAACTTGAGCTAGAGTTTTAAGACCTCTTCCATAATTTCTATTCTTTCATGTATTCTTGTCAAATATTCAACTGCTTTGTCTTCTCACTACAGTTGTCTTTTTTCTAATAAAATATAAATAAAATGTCTTTATAAAATCAAATATAAATGTTGTAGTCCACTCTATCACAAAACTTATCCAGGTTTGGATTTGCTTTTGGATTTTTTTTTATCTATTAAAAAATGTTGCCAATTGCTAAAATTTTGGCATTAAAGGCCATTTTATATGTACCAGGAAATTCATATTTTGAAGACATTGGTTTCACTGTTTTGCTATTTCTAAACAAAGACCTTCAAGAAGATTTCAAACTTCAGACATTCAAACTTTCTTTATTCATTTAACAATAGTGAGTGTCTGCTAAGTGCCAGACGTTTCTCATGTGTAGATTGAATACCAAGAGAAGCCTGCAAGTTCAGAGTGACAGTGCAAAGACTGCCCTGGGAATAATATGCCAAGTTCTTTGCAAACAGTGAAAAATGGGCCTCAGAGGCACCATTTCCTTATAAGATCATGTGGAGGAAGTGAAGGAACCCCTGCGTGAATGTGTAAGGAGCAGATGAAGTTTGGAATGAAGGTGTGTTGTTGCTATGAGCACAGCCAAGTCTAGGACCTTCAGGGCCATAGGAATTACAGGAGCATCAAATCTTCCCCTGAGTGAGGCCCAGAGAGATGGCAAAGGCTTCCTCTCAATGCCAGTGCTGACGGAGTATGCAGAAATTCTCAACTGCAACTTCCTCCCCAGGGAGGAAACCTCACAGAATGAGGCAGTCATGATATGATTATCTGTTGTCAAATGATTAAGACTAATAATTCACAGGCCTACGAAATTTCTAAGATCTGTCTGATAGCTCTCAACTCTTACCAAAACAGAGATAGGATAAATGTTGATAATAAGAAATATGGTATCAACCGAAAGTGAAAGAGCTGTTTCTAAGCTGAAAAAAAAAATCTTAAATGTAATAACAGGAAAAGAAATACCTTGAACTTTAAAAACATGCACTTCCAAAGGAAAAACTGCAAAAATGTATGACAGTTCTGAACAGCTTCTTTTCCAATTGGTGGCAAAGAAATACGAATGTAAATAAGTCAGGAACACTGTGAAGTGAAACTAATTTATGTACAACTATGCACCTTTAGCTGCATAATCAAATGAGTAACACTGAGTTCAAGTATTCCAAATCATAAATAGCTAGCACTATCTATTGGCATTAAAACTGGCATATCACATTCTTACATAAAAATTATGTTTCTTAAATATGCTGGATTATATAACACAAATTTGAGAATAAAGGGGAAGATAGTATTTCTGTTCAATTTTCTCCATCATATTGTAAAATGTAAGCCATAAACAGAAATACAGACTCAACCACGGAGACAGCTCTTGAATAGGTGGCAGAGGAGAAACATTTTGGACATATGAGCAGATTTGGGCTTAGATAGCAAGTAACAGATTGTAACTGAAATTTGGTGATGAAGTCAACATGAGTTTAGTCAACTGGCCAATGTTGTTTGCCTAGTTGTTAGGGAAAAAGTATTCAGGAAATGAACAAATATAAATAAAAATTAAAACCGTCTTCATGACAAGATCCACATGTAACAGTAACTAACGGTAGCATTTAACTCAGCACATGAAGAAAAATATAATAATTTCACAGAGGGGGGATTCATCTATGATATGAAAATGTGAACACATTCATTTGGAGTTTATCCAAGAGCACTTCATTAAAAACTACAAGCTGGGACTTGAATAAGAGTACATTTTTGCTATGTTTAGCTAACAAACTTTAGTAACAAGTCATTTATTTAGGCTAGCAGGAAAAATATTGAATCCTGCACTGTGTTTCTTCAGGGATTAATCTTTTAAAACTATGACATTCAAAAATAATCTCATCCTCGAAAAAACTGCTTCCTAAATGGAAAGCACCCAGCACGTGTTAACTGAGACATTCAGTGACATCATTTTGATTTGTCAAAAGATCACCAGCATCTAACTAGGTATCTTTTCATTTACATTTTTTCTGTCTACTGTCTTTTTAAAAAATATGTAAATAAAAAAGGAATCCTATTAGGAAAGCAGATAAATATAAGAACCAACTAATTTTATGTGGAGAAGAGGACTAAAGGTCACATTTGTCTCCAGACCTTTGAGACCTGAGGATCACGTGTACCTATTGCTAATAGTGTTCCTGTTTGTTGGCTTTACATTTTTCTTTTAGAAGTAATTGTCTCGTTTCTTGATAATCAGGATGATTAGTTAATGAGAACTAACAGTTAGGTGATATTTAATAACTAACACTCTTGATCCACTCAGCTCCTCCTACAGAGTCCCAGGCAGATCCTCTTCCCTGTAAAAAAATATAAATGATAGAGAGGTTGAGGCATTACATCAACTGAAGAGTGCTTGCCCGGCTTGATCGGGGTATGGGGTTTAATCTCTCACACCACAAAACAAATAACCAACAACAACCAAACATATTTTTTTTAAATGAGGAAAAACAGGAAAGAAATATTACCTCAAATGAAAAGTTCAGTCAAGTAAAACTCTGCTCATAAACCGGAGTGGGCACTTGGATGGAGAAACAATTTAGATGAATATTAAGATAAGATTGAGACAAATAACTCAAGTTAAAATTTTAACTTAAAATTATGAAATGCTATTCACTTAAAAATGAAGCCCTGGCCTTCCAAATTTCTTAGACTTCTACATTTTCTGAAGCATGGGTTTAGCGAATACTGTGCGAATAAACTTAGAATTCAATGTTCTACTCTGCACTCTGTCTAATCTGATATGAGAGAAGTAGTACCAGGGCTGGTAAATATGTCTGCATTCCCACCCATCCTGACAGTTTTAGGAAGCAGGACCTTTAAGAGACCCGTCGGTCACAGGGCTCTCCCATCATGAATGAGCCAGTAGGATTAGTATGGAGGTGTGTTGGCTACTTTGTGACTGTGTCCTGCTGAAACTTTGAGTCAATCTGATTTTCCTCCTAGGCTGCATCCTCACTTTCTATCTACCATGTTCTGACTCACAGAGGATGCTGGGATATCAGGACTTCTAATCCCCACAACCAGGTGCCAAAGAAATTTCTATTGCTATCAAAAGAAATCAAAGAATAGCATCCATAAACAGTGCTAACTCACAGTAATTGCACACCAGTGTTGCCCAGCACATTTCTCCAGTATACAGTGACACTTTCATTTAATTCATTAATAACTGTAGATTCTAGTGTGTGAGCAACTCATTTGATATTTGGTTCCTAGCCATTTTTGCCATGTTAAGAAATTTAAACTCCAAGATCAGCCATAGTCAGGTGGGCGCCATCATTCACTTCCCAGGATTTGATGACTGAATGAAACAAAATATTCCAAAAACCCAGTCCTAGACCTGGACTCTTACTTTTCTTCGCTTTCTAACTTAGAACTTATTCCACCTTTATTAGTGTATCCAAGGAAACTACCACAGTATACCAAAATCCCTTCCCAGAGGATGCAAAAGATGTGTCACTATCAAAACTAAAGAAGAAATAAAATGCTCTCTCAGGAAATAAGCTTGAAATACCCCATAAAAAAGAAATTGCAGAATTTAAAAATGAGATGGCTACTTTGCATTAAAGCACCAGATGGAAAACAGAGCACATCAAATGTGACCAATGAGAGATTTTAAAGAATAAAGAGAAAAATGTAGATAATCACAGACACAAATTGCAAGTTGAGGGTGCATGACAGTTTCTAAAAAAGGTAAAAAAAAAAAAACCCTCATCAATGAGATATGCAAATGGCAGAAAGACCCAAAGGTTGAAATACTGGATCATAAAGTCAGAATGAGTCTAAGTGAGCTTTGTGTGCATGCTGATGGTTCTTTCAGTTACACGTTAATAAAAATAGCACTCAACCTCCTGATATTAAATGATCTCAAAACACATTCCAGGAGTCTTCAAGACCCAATTATTACTCGTTAAATTTGGATTAAACTGTTTTTCAACTGCATATTGGTCACTTCTCCTGTCAAATTTACAGGACAAGGGCCCTGCTTATTGGTTCAAGGTAGGCATTGTTTCTATATTTGCTAAAGAAAGATATTCCAAACTCCACCTTACTCCAATTTCACTCAAGAAATAGTTATTTCTTAAAAACCCCAAATTGCTTCATCTCTTTGTCTTTCCTCCTTTCTCTGAATGCTTACAGCCTGGCATTGCCCACACCACATGATACACAAGTTTAAGCTTATCATGCTATGCTCTGTGTTCCTGTGTGGATGCCCCCTTTGTATACCCATGCTGTTTGTGGGCCCAGTCCTTAGCACAGGTAGGTGTGGCATACATAACAGTGCTAGCAAATGAAAAGCAGAACACAGTTCAAAGCAAGTGGTGATTCCATTGTCAAAAAAGCCCTAAAAATCAATCTCTTTCTGTGGGCACATCCATCAAGTGTGGCTGTGCCTTTGTGCCTTATCTGCTGTGCCACAGGAGATAACACAAAAGGTACCATCAGGGAGAAAGCGGTCTCACAGTTCCACTGTAAATATCTCCTGAAAATCTTAGGAAGTTTGGATTTAAATAGAGACATCAGTAAGTTTCAAATGATATTCAGAGAATAACAATATATAGTGTGCTCAACCACCTTTGAGTAGTGATATATTCTAAAAGGTATTCTCCTCATGTTTAAGGTCCTCTGACTTATCTGGATGTCAACTCAGTGCTATGGAATTGCTCTGCTTCCTGCTTCTGTTCTCCCAACTGTTTCTCAAAGTTACCCCCAGAAGGAAAACACTGCATGATAACACAGTAGCACTGCAGGTTTGAATTTTATATGAGATTTGATAAAAACTGGAGACATATTAATAACAGGAGCCCTTTGGATATGGAAAAGAAATCTTTTATGCTGTAGTTGTCTCATTAATTTATATAGATATTCTTCACTTAAGTATAATTACACATATTATATATACATATATGTATAGATATTATCAGACAGTAAATAGTAATTACACAAAAGATGTTTGATATGTAATACAACCCCAATATCAGATTAAATGTTCACACATTGCCATACTAATTTCACATACAGTCCACACTAAGTTAAAATACAGAAAAAATAATTTATAATTCATGTGGCTATAGTTATTTGTTTTGATTATAACTGTGGTTTTTTTGTTTTTTTTTTTTTTTTGGTTTTTTTCAAGACAGGGTTTCTCTATGGCTTTGGAGCCTGTGCTGGAACTAGTTCTTGTAGACCAGGCTGGTCTCGAACTCACAAAGATCTGCCTGCCTCTGCCTCCCGAGTGCTGGGATTAAAGGCGTGCGCCACCACCGCCCGGATATAACTGTGTTTTAGAGGAATCCAGAACTCAGGGTAGCAGGAAATTATCATAAGCCTTTCTCTATGCTACCTCCTGGGAGTGTCAATAGCCCAAGGCTTTTGTCTAAGTGTTTAGTCCCTTCTGAGCTGATTAGTATATATGGTAAATACAGTCATCCAAGTTCATCTTTTTCCATATGTGATATTCCTGTTATTTTCAAAACTATGTTTTGAAGAGAAATGCTGTCTTGGCGTCTTTGCCATGGAGCGGTTGAGTACATGTGTTTGGAATAACTTCTGTTACCCCCAGTTCACTGGTCTCTCACCTGTATTTATGACAGCATCATAACTTTATAATAGAATTTGTGTTTAGAAGATGTCAGTCTTGCAGTTTTGTTCTTTTTAAGATTACATTAACATCAGGATCATTTGTGGTTCAACATGAATTTTTTTATGTTTTTATTAAAAGTGTCACTGGGACTTTAGCAAGGAGTACATTAAATTCAGACTGTTTGGGGTGAAATCGCTATTTTAACATACTAACTACCCAGTATGAGCACAGGATTTCCCTCACCTTACTATCTCTTATTCAATGCCTTATATTTTCTAGGAAATGAGTCTACCAACCTCCTTGTCAGTTCTACTCCTAAGTAGTATTTTCCATGTGTTTTTTAACTTCATATATATGTACACACACACACACACATATATATATATATGAATTTTATGCATTGATTTTTGTATGCTAAAACTACTGAATTTACAATATGCGCTCTAATAGGTGTTTATGAAGAGTCTTTCTTTGTATGTGTTTATACACACCATCTGTCAGTTTTAATTCTTCCTTTTTTATGTTATTTATTACATTATTTGCTTAATTGCTCTAACTAAAACTTTTAGGTCTATGATTCAGTGCTGAGAAAGCAGACATCTATTGCTATTCCTAATCTTAGAAAGTCTTCCCTTGTTTCCACTTTTAATTATTATGTCAGCTGTCAAATATGGTCTTTAATGTGAGGAGGTAAATTGACTTTATATATGAATTGCTGAGAGTGCCCATCATGAACCTATGCCGCTTAGTTAAATGCCTTTCTTACCATTATTCATGATAGATTTATCCCTCGTACCTCACTCTACTAATATGTAATACAGCACTTATTGATTTGTGTGTACTAAACCATTTGAACTCCAGGAACAAATCCCACTTGCTCTTCTTAACGTGCAACTAATTGCACGTTAAGGGGGGAGGGACTTGGGCTTCCCATAGGGCAGGGTATCCTGCACCATCTTAAGGAAGCAGGGGGAGGCCAGTGGGGTAGTGGGGGAGCGGGAGGGCCGGGAACAAGGGGAGTAAATGTAAATTTTTCTTTTAACAATAAAAAAAAGAGAAGAAAAAAATGTTCAGCAGAATGGACCAGAAAAGTCCCAGTCCATTGCTTTTCTTGGTTGGGAGAAGAATTAGTCATTTTTCTTGTTGCTATGAGCCAATATGATAATGACAAGAAGCAACTTAGAAGAGGAAGGATCTATTTTGCCAGATAGGTAGAGGATACAACCTTTCATGATAAAGAAGGTGTGGCAGAGGAGATTAAAACTGTGGATAATTCTATATTCACCATCGGGAGTAGAAACAGATGGATGTTGGTACTCAGCTCGACCCTTTGTTCAGGACCTCAGCCAGGGAATGGTGTTGCTCACACTTAGAATGGGTCTTTCCATAAAAAAATCCATTATTCCGTTAGGTCTTACCCTAATCTAAATGATCCCTCAAAATCATGCCCAATCTAACAGCAATCTTGCCAGTCATTCACATGTACCCCAGGGTCTTATCTCCAAAGTGATTCTAAGTCACAGCAAGTTAACTATGAGGTTTAGAGAGAACATCACAAGAGACTTTGTTAATGATTGTCTTAGCTACTCTTGTATCACTGGGAAGAGACATCATGACCAAGGCAACTCACAGACAAGCAATTAATTGGGGGCTCGCTTTATGGGTGTTAGTCCATGATCATCGTGGCAGCGAGTATGGTGGCAGGCAGGAAGGCATGGAGGAGAAGAGCAACAGCTAAGAGCTCATATCCTGATCCTGACCCACAGCGGAGAAAGCAAGTCTGGCCTATGTCGTCTTTTGAACTCTCGAGGCCCACCCCTAGTGATGCAGTTCCTCCAATAAGGCCACACTTTCTAATCTTTCCTAAACAGTCCACCAACTGGTACCAAACATTCATATATATGAGCGTATGGGGGAGGGGCATACTCATTCAAACCACAACACTGATCAAATCCTCAAAGTGAGCTCAGTTTTTGTTTCTTTATTGCTCAGTCCTGTGGGACTAATCTAATTTGCTGGTGTATATTTAAGATTCTTTATTTTCTGTGACAATGGATGCAGCTGTCTCCTGTTGTCTGAGTTTATTGGTTGGAGTCTTTTATTTCTTCCTTAGGGCCTATTTACTAATGTTTATCTCTTCAAAACACCAACTATTGTGTCAATCTTCCTTTTTCTAGCTGCTTCATCTATTGATGTTTGTCATTTCCTTAATTTTAACTCTGGGCTTCTTGGTTGCCTCTCAGAGTTTGAGGGTAAGTCCCTATTGCTGAAGACACCACACACTCATGACACAAGGATTTGTCTGCATTATTCAAACTAAAAACCTCCTTCCTGTGGTCAAATTCCCATTGTACCAGGAAACACTATGCAAGCTGCCAAGGAAGAGAAGAAATTAAAGTCCTACCTATCTGTGACACCTATGAACCACAAGAATGAGCAGCATGACAATACTGAAAGGTACAGTAAGAGGCACTCACATATTGGCAAGAACCAACAGTCATCTCATTAGACATAAGGCCCACTCAACAGGAAGGAAATCATACCTGAAACTAGAAATCTAGTCAACTTCCCGAGACCAGTGTGGTCATGGATCTAAAAGAAAATCCACTACTAACACTTTGCTAGACTAGAGTATTCCTTTTCTAAATTGTAAACATTATGGTTATGCCCACAGATAAGTATAGTTATCATCCCTTAACAAAGAAGATTCTCTTCAGAGTAAATGGAAAGCCCCTCAGATATTAACCATTGAACACGATATAAAGATCAAGAGGTCATGGGGAGCCCAGGCCCAACAGATACATCTACTCTACATCTTTCATCTGTGTCTCAATGCAAGCATGCAGACTTGAGTTTGGAACCCCAGCACCCATGGAAAAGTTGCCCTGTAAAGCCAGCACTGGGGTGGGGGAAGAGACAGAAAGATGTCTGATCTCTGAGACACACTAGCCACCTAACATAAACAGAACAATGAGGTCCAGGTTCAGTGAGAAACCCTACCTCAAGAATTAAGGTGGGGAGCAACAGAGGATAACAATCCCAATGTAGATTCTGTCCTCCACATATACATATAGAGGAATATATACTATACACAAGAAATATAAACAATAAAGCATAATATAGGGGTTTCTTTACTTTCTAATTCTTTAACTGTAAAGAATTTGCACAGTAATTTGCACAGAAATTCCTTATGCAGAAAAAATCCTCTAGAAAACATGATTATTTTCATAATTCCCTAATCTGATCTCAAAATTCTTTTTTAGGAGGCAGCTACAAAATAAGAAAATTTGCTGACAATGTCTTTTTTTCCAAAATCCACCCATATTCATATACCCAAAGGCTAACAAACATAGGCAGTGAATCAAACAGAAATATTCACAAACGTGAGGAATCCAGGCTGGTCCCTCAATGCACTTGAGCTCGTATCTCTTCTTCTTTGATGCTATTCAAGTCATGCTAAGAGTGGGAAGACTGTTAAAAATAAGCCTGTGGTTAGAATAGCATCTTTATAGGTTTATGTCTCTCAAAGTCACAGAGAAAAGTCAGAACTGGATTCTACAATAAAGAAAATTAAGAGAGGAAGGAAGGACTGTTAGACTAGGAAATTTTTACTAAAATGAACACAGACACACACAGAGAGAGATAGNAGAGAGAGATAGGGAAAGAGAGAGAGAGAGAGAGAGAGAGAGAGAGAGAGAGAGAGAGAGAGAACCCAGGACACTACAAACGCTAGAAAGGTTTTAGCCATTACAACATAGTTGTTTTTCCTTAATAAAAGGAACATTTTAATTTAAAAAACAAACAGACAATGTTTTAGCTATTCTGCCATTCACAAAGTTATATGCTAAATACTGTGGACAGAAAAGCATGAGTGTAAAGAGGCATTTGCATCTCTCATTCCCTCATACCTTCAAAAGCAAAACCCTCCTCAGTCTGTTCTCCACTTCCTTACAGAGAGAGGTTCCTTACACGTCTCTTATCAGAAGTGCCTCGTGAACGAGAAGGCACACACACTCACAGACTGAAGTGAGTGTAATTTCTAAAGCTCAAACAATGCCTCAGGTTAAAAATATTCAAGTCTTATAAATTAAGAAGTGGGTTTTATTCCTTACTTATAGTCTTGTTTGTTTTGTTTTTCTTTCTCAAAACTTCATGCAAAGGTGACAATTAAGAAAGCAGTGGTGTGCTCATTCTGCATGCTTTCTTGGAGGGCTCGGAACAATTGGCAAAGAACAGAATAGCAATTTTTAAATTAGTTTTTCCTAAATTCCCACGCATGTTGCATTTTCTACATGTTGCAGCAGGATAGTAAGTTGTGAATGTGGGTCATTACCAGAGAAGGATGATAGAGAAGAAAAAGAAAAGGGTATATGGTTTGAATTAAACTGGCATGGAGGTTAACCACAGGCAGACTAGAAGTGAGATGATGAGGACAAAGAGTACGGAAGCCACAAAGTACCAGACCAGAAAATGGATATTTAGGCACTGGCCAACATCCAAAGAAAGAAGAGTAAAAAGGGGGGAAATGTCGACTTTTTTGAGCCCTGACTCAGATCAGCATGAAGAGGGGATAGAAACTGTTAGCCTCACAGTTACCCTGTACCAACTTCACAGACAGCAGGAATTCTGAGAAAAAAAAAGTGTATTGTCTCTTTAAAGGCATAATTTTTCTTCCTCTCTTCTTAGCAAGCTTTATGGTGGATCCACCGTCCTGAGAGCTGGTACCATGGGCAGGTGTTTGAGCTGCTTAGCTGAATGAACTCTTAGGAAAGACAACAGTGATAGGACTCCAACTAGAATTAGGTTCTCCACCTGTTCTTTCCTATACCATTGCTCCTCTGAAGAGGTAACCCTAAAATCATGGAATTGTATAATGGATAGAACCATCTTCCGCATGAAAATCCAGATATAAAATATTATGAGCTTGGTATAATTCAATACTGCAACATCTACCTGAAGTTGAGAGAGAAAGGCCCACCACTGTTTTCAAATGATGGCTAAATTTATTCTCTCTGTGTCTAGAAGACACAGGATGGTAAACACGCTTAAAAGTTGGCTCTGGGTTCATCACTCTCAAGTCCATCCTTAGAGGTCAGAGGGAATGAGGAGTCCGGTGGTCTTATGACCTTATATCCTGTTGCAGGGTTCTAATGGGCTTGGACTTCTGATGCTTTTAAAGTACCCGTTATTCTGGCATTACCTGGTACTCTGCCTGGGTGGTACTATTAGTAACTCTTGCCTTTAGGTCTCCCTCTCATCTATCCTGGCACCAGTCAAGGACTCTCTTTCTTCCTTACGCTCAGCTGTTAGACAAATAGAAATACACATTTGGGGTCCTCTAATTTGCAACCTTGGAGGACTACCCCTACTGACAAACCTGACAGCTCTAGAAGTCAAATAAACCCATGTCCTACTTTGGTAAGTGACAGTTAGGGTTACCTCTTCAGAAGGGGAGAATAGTGAAGAGGGCATAGAAACTGGTTAGGCAAAGACTCATGGAAGAGACTCCAAAAAGCTGTTCTAGAATTGTCTTTGGTCCTCTGGTCAGTAGTGCCAGGAAGGATCTCTGGGTTCATATCTCCTCCTCAAAGAGCAACTTTCTGGAGGTGACCCAGGATGGTCCACACATTGATCCATTCTGGTGTCACAGTAACTTAGAAGACCACTACCACACTGCTTTTTAAGGAAATTACAGTTAAGTCCTTCTTGATGCTCTTCATTAGCAGTCTAGATTGACCAATATCCTTCCTTCCTCAACTTCAATAAACTATCACGGGTGTGCACATGGGTTAAAAGGAAAGCAAACTGACCTTTTGGTCAGAGTTAGTTACCTTTCTTTGGGTTAATATTAGATGACAGTGTTCCCAAGAGCCATGGGAGATGTTGTAGACCATAGCTGAGCCCCAATGGACAAGACAGTGCTGTGGTTACTACATTTAAAGTGGAAAAGCACTTTCAATGTTTGATAAGCACCACTGAAGACCTACTGCTAGAAAAGAGGGATAAGCAGAATGAAGGGACATTGACAAAAGTACCTTTCTTGCAACCCTCAAACTTGTGGGTCCCCTAGCCTGGCACAACTTACTGAGCATTTATATAATTTGGGGACATGTCTAGTAAATGCTTTCTAAATTTTATGACAATGTTAATAATTAACTATAAGAGTTTTAAATATCCATATTTATCAAATATTTAAATGAAGAAAAGAAATTATTATAGCCTTATATCACAGAATTTAGTAAGGTATCAAAAGTTATATTTTTAATTCATGAATATGCATGTATACATATATACAACTCTTAAGTGTATATATGTGTATTTAAATAGATAAATATATATCATTGTATCTATGTTTATATAAAAAATAAATGTACTGTGTTTATAAATATACTCTCCTAAGGATTATAAATGTATATATTTACAAATATATAAATAGAATCTACATATACATTATTTTATATGTACATACATTCACAAACATAAGATATTTAAGTAACGATGAAAATCTAAAAGTGTCATTTACAAAAGGAGGAAGATCAAATTCATGTAATTTTCTGGAGGATAAAGGGCATAGTCTTCTATGTTTGATATTCTACAGTGTATGAATTTATTTTAGACATATTTTAAATGTTATCATAATGTTGAAAACTTGAATTTTTAAAAAGAAATCTTGTTATATCTAATGACACAATTCTGTTAATCACCTCATGGGGCAAACATTAATTATTATTCATCTCTAACTCATCATTATAAATGTCCAGAGTGAGTTCAGCTCATGAGGACCAAAAGAAGGCCCAACACATCTTAAATAATTTGATAATCAAAAATCAACTTCATAATGTGTAAACAAAGAAGTCACATTCTTAAAATAAGATAACAAGATGCTCTCTTCACTTTCAGATTCCAGCATGTGCACAGACAGGACATGGAGAGCACAACAATGGGATCCTACTCTGCCGTGATGTCAGCAAGGAGGACTCTAAACAGCCAAGGGGAATTTTGAAAATATCTACTCAAGAACTTTCTCAGTAACATTTGAATTCCATTTGCATAGCCATTAATTAGAATCTATGATCATGCATCCAGTTCACAAGTCTCCAACAATTCTGTAAAGTCAGATAACGTAACAGTCCCTAGTGAGTGGTGATGTTTCTCACTATAGGGAACTGAAGAATCAGCACTGAGGAGGCATTTGATCTTCATGCTTCGGTTCTCAGGCTTTACGTTTTCATCTCGTCTTGATTTCCTGCCAAATGATAGGATACTCTCTGTGGGAAAAAGCTTTGAACCCCTTTACTTTCAAGCCATCAGGTTAAAACCTGGAAAGATTATTTATGTTTTAAAATAAACTTGGTCTCATTGAAACACAGTTCACTTCATAGCATAATAATCAGAGCATCATCCACCCCAAAAGACTTTCTATATTCTAAGTTTTCATTTAGTAGAAACCCACAATTATTTGGGCTTAATTTTTTAATCTGAAAAATTACATACTATAACCTAAAAAGCAAGTAGCAGTCTTGGTTCTTAAACAAAAAATACTGTCTTTTAATATCAAATGTTATTATTTGGTGAGAGAAAATCTAAATATCTTTAGATTCTTTCTCTTATTGTGCATAGCAGTGTAACTGATGTTTGTGTAAAATAAAACTTGGATAAAGCAAAAGGGATAAATATCCATTCACATTTGACAAACATAGTGCCTTAAAGAGTCACAGAATTAAAAAAAAATATATTTTTATGAATTTTTGAGGAAAATACAGTATAAATATTTGAAAGTGAAAATTCTTGAGCACACATTGCTGCCTTGAGCCTGCTGTTATTCATAACAAAGCTTCCTGAGATGACTGAGGCACAGCCTTCTAGGACAGATGGGATGAGATGGGAAAGGGGGAAAAGCTAGAGAGAGAAAGAGGGGAGAGAGAAATTCAAGGGATTCGTCTGGCTTTTTGGAAATGAGTGAGATTTTTATCCACATCCCTTTTGAGCTCAGAAACAGGGAGGAGAGAAGAGAAGAGAATTCCAAATGAAGGTACACATTTCTTCATGTAGGAGGGAGGCAATGACTTTGTGGCTGACACTTGGGCAGTCTGTACAAATGCAGATGAAAGGAATTTCAGACCAAGAAGGTTAAGGAAGCAAGAGCATTACAAAAACATAAGACATGGCAGTGGGAGAAGAATACACTATGAGTATAGGGCTTGAGGACAAAGTAAAATATAAAGCTGTAAGTCACACACAAATTCTCCTGCATGGTCATTGTTTATTCTTCATTCTTGTTTTTGAAGAATTCTCATTAGGTCTGTCATAGAGCAATTAATGGAAAGTAGTGGTCCATTGCCAGCATTACCTATTGCTCTGCTATAGAAATCTCACCTGATAGAGCATGTCGGACCCACCCACTCAGGCCCTAGTAATAGTAACACAGAGAAGCAAACGCAGTTTTAGCTGTGTCCCTGTAGTGGGGGTGACCACGGATGCAGCCACTTTGGACTCCTGAGAGTAGCCTAGCAGTGGTAACTGAAGTGGGTGTTCAGCAGCAGCAGTGGCAATTCTGAGCTAAACGTGAGCTGCAGCCTAATCCTGGATCCTGTCTTGGAACTGGTACTCAACCTTGTTCTGGAGCCACAAAAGCATTCACGAGCTGCCCCAGGATCCTTGAATCAGTCAGGCTCTGTGCAAATCACTCAGAGGTGGTTCTTTTGCTTTCAACTAAGAACCCAAACTTACTTGTCATGCAAAAAAAAAAAAGCTACAATGAAGTGCAATACAGAAAACAAAAGGCAATCTAATTTTCTGAATTAGAGCCTGACTCAGAAATGGTATTTTGTTTTCACATCTAATGACCAACACAAGGGCCATGTGAGGCTCCTAAATCTTTATATAGGGACATGGATATTGCTGAATTAATGGCTTAAAGCATGGTAAATATTGATTATCTTGATATTGATACTTGTTGCAGATTTGAGTTCATAATTTTCTTTTTTAACTTTATTACATAAAAATACTCCAAATTAAAACAAAATACCACACGTCGAAATTAACCAAATCCAAAATCTATGCAACTCAATGAACTGCTATGAAGTTAGAACAGGCTTCAGTGTCGTGATATTTTGCTTGTGTTTTTAACAAATAAAGCCTGCCTGAAGATCTGAGTGCAGA
>JAQHUG010000078.1:541465-571889 GCA_028555095.1 Dicrostonyx torquatus
AGAGAGAGAGAGAGAGAGAGAGAGAGTTGACATGCTGACATTTCGGACATGCATTTCTCTGGTTTTGCTCCTACAGAGAAAACTTATTAATGCAGAGGATTAGCTATATGACTACTCATTGCTAAGCTTTTTCTCAAGTCCCTGTTGCTATGAAGACAGGATATAAATGTTCGGTTTTCCTGCCTCTCTCACAACATGGGTAACTCTAGGATACAGTTCTGACTAGATATCTAGGCAGATGTCCATAGGAAATACTCTGACTCAAGATCTCAGAGTAGCAGAAATTCTTTATCATCCTTATCTGGAAATAGAATTAGATAGTTAAAATGTCTTACATCCACAAGTACAGAAATAAAGGCTAATACTTGAAGCCTGGGCATAGCTAGAAGGTAAGGAAAACATTATGCCACATCAGTTGTGGTCTGCTCCACCACACTTCTAGAAAACTGAACAGCCACTGTGTCCAAGATTTCTGTTGTCTATAGCTAAATACACTCTTAAATGGCTTTTTAAGCATCTAACCAAATATTTACAAATCAAATTTCAACAACAATAAAATCCACAAACATCTATAGCATCCATATAATAAATATTTGTTCCCTTACAGAAAAACTAGTAAAAATGAATTTTAGAGTACACAGCTACTAAAAACCATGTAGAATTTATCAAAGAGCTAATTATTTCTAATTTTAACATGTGGAATGGCAATATCATCAAACAGCTAATGATATCCTTAATTTAAAATGTGAGATGATGTGTTCTGTTAGAAGTATGTGAAAGAAGTCAACTCTTACTTCCAGTGGAAGGATGGAGAAGCTGGTCTGCCCAGAGACCCAAATTTATTATAGAACCAAATGGTTGTTCTCCAAAACAACAACTATGACTTAAATTATTTACAAAGCTGTACTTAACCGATTTTTGTGCATTACTACCCTGACCTACAAACACTGCTAATGGGTGTTTAAAGCAAGGTAGATGAAACAGACAACTTAACATGAGAACTGGAAAAACTGAAGAGCCTTGATCAAGGCCAGTGTAAAAAGGACTCATTTGCATTTTGCATCCTCCCTGTGTGGCTGCCATCTCTGCCATAGACATCGACTGCATTCTCTCCACTGCTCAGGTCTTTGTAGTCACCCCATCTGTGGCTGTACAGGTAGAACCCTGGCTGTCTTCTGTGGTTACTGAGATTGAGATCTGCTCCTTTCCATAAAGTTTTGACCTAGACACCATTACCTTAAATTGGGTAATGACCCCACATGCGATCATATAACTGAGTATGGAAGCTGTCAGTAATTTTCAATGGTGAAATGTTTCTGAATCTGCAACAACCAATTGATTCAAATGAAATACAAGGATCTGAAATGATTCTGGCAATGTATGGAGCGACTCATTGCAGCCTTGGTGCTAACCATACAATATTCACACTTTGTACTGCATAGGCTATCATGCTGGGTAGTGACTTAAGCATCTTAACTCACAGACTATCATATGATATGATTGTGATGGTTTTAATGATCTTATGGAGATATATCATTTATGGCAACAAAGAATTTGAACATTTCCCTACTTTCTTTCTTCCAAATGTAACTATGAAATGTCTTAGAATGATATTGTGTTTGAAGTTTTGATTTTGAAAACTTGTTTGGGTTGGTGATTTGAATGTCATAAGAAATCATTAAACTCAATTGGCTTGATTAAGAAATAATAAGAACCAGTTTCTGAAATGGCCTTGACTATATGTCCATCATTTTGTATAATATATAAAAAGTAGCATTGATGACAATAAAATCAAAATATTAGTCAACACTGAAAAGTATTGAACATGCTCTACCTCCTGCATTATTAAATATTAATATTCAGCCAATAGTTTACTCTTTGTTTGAAGAATTAGTAAGCACATTCTTCTCAGTGTGCAAAATCGCTTTTGTCTTTAATAAATAATAAAATGATAGAAATACAAATAATCTATTTTAAAATAAATTTGTGATTTACTCTGATGAAATTTTTGGTCTATACAACTATATAATCAGACATACATGAAAAGTTAACAGGTGAGCAGGGGCTATGAAAGGAAAATGTTTAAGAAGCCTTGATCTAGAGGATACCTTGACTGTGCTGCCCTGGAACTTTAGGGTCACATCCCACTTCTGCCTGGGATGTTTCCCTACTTACATTTCCAAGTTCAGATCAACCAGCAATGAGTCATCTAAACATCCCCAGCGTAGCTCTGTGTGTGGCATTGTGGCTTATCTTCTTGTGTATTGGTTCTTTACCCTAGTTACGCCATTCAGCTAAGGAGGCTCTGTGTGTAGGATCTCACACTCAGTGTTTACACTGCTCATTCATATAAAGGGCTTAAATGTATTGGAATCTCTTTTTTAATTAAGTCAGAAACTGAGCATATGTCTAGCAATCACCACAGCCTTTTTGCAATGATGATTAGGATTGAGATCACAATAACCCCACTTGTATTTAGGGAGCTTCACGATGGCTTAATAGTTTAGTTTAAGTAGAAGCCATTCATTTCTAAAGACTAATAATTATAAAATATCCACTTTAATGTCTGAAACAGTCTTTATAAAATCATTGTTATTATATTTATGTTATATTTTGCTCTAGTCCTGATAACTTTCTCTCATATGTATGTATTTATGAAGTAAATGAGACATTCCCATGGCAATACAGTCAGTCAGCAGTAGAAAAATAGAGATTTTATATGTAAAATGTTGAGTTCTCAAAATGTATTCCATTCAGCAAGATTGTCCTGTGACATGTATCCCCACCTGTATTCTCCTAAAGATTACAGATGGAAATAAATGTCATTTAGATACAATGACAGCTTACATTCCTATTTTTGTCCTTAGGCCCAATAACTTTTGTTTCTATTGACTTTTTTGTTTCTATTAAAAATGAACATTTTGTTCTTCTAAATATTTTCCTGTAAACACACTAAGGGCTGGGAAGACAACAGCAATTTTGATCTTATGCATCCGCAACTCATACATCTGTCTACGAAATACAAAGTTTATCTTCAACAGGTAAACATTCTAGAGAGAATTTCACAATCGTTGGCCACTGATCTTCATTCTGTGTTTGTGATTTAATCTTTCTCACTTTATACATTGTCTTCCCTACTTCACCCAGTGGTGCATCCATATACCGGTGACATTGTCTGTCCACTATGACAGCAGTTTCAAATTAAAACCCAAAGCCATTCTTTGAATTCATAGCCATGATGTCAGTGTAACAATCTGACAAGGATATGGCCATTGGAATCAAGTAAACCAGACTTCAAGGCAAGACTGTCAATTTTCAAGCTGTGTGATCTCTGCTAGTTGTGAAACTTCTAATTTGTACCTGTGCTTGTAGCATAAGATACAGGAAACAACATCTCCCCGAATCCCTGAACAGCTCAGAAACCCTTGGAGTACCCACTAAGAATCAGGTATATAACTAACGTTCAACAGTTATGATAATTACTGATTTATACACTCACAAATGGTCAAATGTAAGTTATTGGTCATCATTAGCATAATAAGATTTTAGACTTTTCAATTAGTTAACATTGTTTTATTTTACAGAGAAAGACAATAGACCTTCATATGATCACATCAAGCTACAAATTGGCTTCTGGAATATTTGTCTATAATATTTGTCTTTGTAAGCTATAATAAGTTATTATTCAAGCTTCTATTGTCTTAGAAAGTTACATAATACTTCAAGTGTCAAAATGAGATATTCCCATCTCAATTTACTTTAATGGTAACTCTAACACACAGAAAGAACAAAACTTATCAACTATTTTACACTGTAAATGGAGTTACCTTCTATTTTTAATAACAAAATTTATTAGGTTCTGTTTTAGAATTAGATATGAATTAACTCAGCCATAATAATTATATTCCACAGGAGAAAAAGAAAACTATAACTCAAATGAACTAAATATACTGTTCATCATTTTCTAATATTCTAAAATATGTGACTACAAACTACATAAACTGTCCTGTAGGAATCATCTGTCATCCACACTACAGATTTATTTTGTGTAGACTTTGTGACTTGTGACACACTGAGTATCGATCCTAAATGTAAGTGTGTAATACACACTAGAATTTAACATGAATATGAAGGGAGGGAAATAAAAGAGCATTAGTCATTATAAAATGTTTTTAAAAATTTAAGAAGAATCTTTGTAATCACAAAACTTTGGCATGGAAAATGAGGTGAATGCAGATGTTGCTTGAAAAATCAAACATGGTCCCGCAACTCCCACAACTAGGAGTTGTCAGTGTCACGATTTATAATCTTTTTTTTTCTCTGTAACGATTTATAATCTTATACAAAAATCCTTACACTTGCCAGGCAGTGGTGGTACAAGCCTTTAATCCCAGAACTTGGGAGGCAGAGGCAGGCAGATCTCTATGAGTTTGAGGCCAGCCTGGTCTACAAAAGCTAGTTCCAGGACAGGCTTCAAAGCTGCAGAGAAACCCTGTCTTGAAAAACCAAAAAAAATTAAATTAAATTATAATACTTTAACTTATTTCAGAGTAGAGATGTGGGAAATGAATAAGATAAAAAATTTAAAAGTATGTGAGTTAGAGGCCAACATGCTCTATAAGAGTTAGTTCCAGGACAGGCTCCAGAACTACAGGAAACCCTGTCTCGAAAAACCAAATAAATAAATAAATAAAAATAATTCAATTATTTACACAATAGACACTTAAATATTCCATGCAAAACACTTATTACACTGGATATACATACATCTAAGAACTACGATAACAAAAATTAATAAGAGTAATCAATGACAACAGGTTTGCAACCAAAGAAAACAAAACCTTTAATAATACTGCTGAAAAATGGGGTCAAGAGAAAAGGCTAGTCAACCAGGGTTGTAAAACTGAGCACAGTAAGTCTTTCTGTCAACTTACAAGTCCAAATATTTTCTCCAAAAATCTGATTTGTCACAAATTCATAGATAGATGATCATTTAATGAAAAGGGAAGCAAAGGAGGATGAGGGTCAATTATAAGAAATGTAGAATGTTAAACAGCCACAGAGGAATCAAATGGGTATCAAATACTAATCTAAGCAATTGTGTGGGTAGGAAATCAACAATAGACTAATGGTAAGAGACTGTGTAATTTAATTAATTTTTAATTCATCTAAAATTCAGTTCAATATCATTTCAATAGAAGTACCTAAACTTAGTTACAAGTACTTCATATATCAAGATGTTAGTTTCATAAAGAAAGACATTTGTTCCTTGTTGGTTGGTTGGTTGGTTGGTTGGTTGGTTGGTTGGTTGGTTGATCTCCCTCCCTGAAACCATATATTCCATAAACAGAATTTACACCTCACAGCACACAGCAAAGTGCCTTCCCAGGAGGTACTCGGCAAATCTTATTGAAATGAATAAGACATACTGAAAAAGGCTCAACATTGGGAGAGTCAACACTGCATCCAGGAATCAAATGCAGCCATAAAAGTGGAGACTCGCACATGATTTGGAGTGCCATGGAGTCAGTTTCTTTTGTTTTCTCTAGATGTGCAAACAGTTCTCCAAAAACAATAATCCAATGATACTTAAATTCTAGGTAGCATCAAAATAAAGAGTGAGGATATGTGACACTGATGTGATCAATTCTCTGTTAAGACTTTTTTGTTACCATAATAAATACAGAAACAGCTTGGAGGGGTGCCTTGCTCAGTCCCAATATGGGGAGAGACACTTGGTCCTGTCTCAACTTGATGTCAGACTTTGTTGACTTCCCATGGATAGGAAGCCTTACCCTAGTGGACTGAAGGTTAGGTGAGGGAAGAGCAGGAGGAGGGAAGAGAGGGGGAACTGTGATTGGTATGCAAAGTGAAAAACATTAAATTTAAAAAGTGAGATTAATTTGACTCACTCAGTTTCTGAAGCTTCAGTCCATGGGCTAGGCCTAAGATGAGACAATATGTCATAGTGGTGTGAGCATGGGGCTGAGGAAGCTACACACCTGGTAGCAAGATAGAAGGAAAGGGAGAAGGGACCAGTCACAAGGAATATCCTCCAAATGCCTGCCTCAGTGACTGGCTTTTCCACCAAACTCCCCCTCTTCCATGCAGTTCATCTACAAACCCATTATTAGATAACCCATTAATAAGGTTAATGCCCTCCTGATCCAGTCACCTCTCAATAGCTCCACCAGCTGGGCACACGATACACGAGCCTCTTGGAAGGGATACTTGCTCATCAAATTATAGCTCCCAGCAATGATCATAACTGAAAAACACTAATGTTGAATGAAAAACACAATGTGCTATTTCATCTTCGACTTCCTATGAAAATACAAAGAAATTACAAAGGAGAGTAACTAAATCAAAGGTTTCTGACATTCAAGAGAAACTGTAAATAGAGAAAAGAGTCTTAGATTTAAGAAATAAAGTGTGTTATTGGAAGGGAAACTCTAGAGTAAGATGGAGAACAGAAGTAGATTTTCCACTATATATATTTCTACATCATAAGTTTCTGAGTTTTTTATAATATTACTTTTTCACACCACCATATTCAATACTTAAACTTCATTTAAATAAGTTTAAAACAAATGACTTTTAAAAATAAAATTATAATTAAAAAATAGGACTGTCACACCATGGGCATGGTAATTATTTTCTTCTGCAATGCAATCTCAGACTTCCAGTCTCAAGTACTTTTCCCACTTCAGGTCCTTGAGTTAACTGAAGGAGCCACGGGCCCTTGTCATCATAGACAGCTGTAAGATGATCACTTACACAGTGCTTTACCTAGAAGTAAAGTTTGACAGTGGAAGTATGCGACAAGATAATGCTGACTGTGGGTGGGCACCCCTGCCTCACTAGAAATGTAAATTTTTTTAAGGTACATGGGACTCAATTTTCTCTGGAAAAGTCCACCCAAAGAACTCCAAAGTCATCCATGATATCTGCTCCCATATTTTCTCCATTCTGATCTTGCAGCTTTTAACTCTCCAGCCGGTCACTTTGTTTGAGCTTCCTTCTAGCTGATTCTCAGCTTGCATGTCCATGCTCCTTTGCTGAATGTGTTCTCTCTTGTTACCTGCATCCCTCACAGAGCATCCTCTCAATAAAGCCCAGGTTGGCTCCCTGTATAGAGCTGTGCCCACCCCTGACCTGATACTCTGCCTTCCTGAGCCTTTTCATGTGTGTTTACCTTCTTTCCTAATCTAGAAAATACGGACAGATAGGTGTTTGCTGAAACACCAGCCACTGGAAGAATGCCTGGATGACGACTGTTGGCTGAATAAATGAATAATGAGTAGAACTTGATGAGCCTTAAGTAGACATTCGCCTGTGTTCTGCCAATTCCGGAAACACATTAATCACTCATCCCTGCTCATCTCATGTGCTCTACCTCTGGGAATATTGTCATCTTCCAGCCAAAAGCCCAGGAGTGATCTTACCCTTCCCCCAGTCTACCACTATGCCCCTAGACTGTCACTAGCTCTGTCAATTCTGTCTTCACAATCTCTTAAGTTCATCGTGCTCATTTTCTCCTTGTCACTTTTGTTAAGATTCACCTCACGTGGTGAGAGGATATAAATAAATCTCCTAAGGCACTATCCCCAAGCACGAGGCCGCTAAGGCCTCCTCCCACATAAACCCATTAAGAAAGACCTCTGTGTGATACTCTACACTCAGAACTCATCAGCGTTTCCAAGTACCTACCCGCAGGACTGATTTTCTATACAGGCGGTTCATTAAAGTCATCCAGAAGGATTTTTAACAATCTCATCTTCTCTTCTAAGTCCACACTGTCCCATGAAATTCTAAGACTCACACACTCATCTACAGACATATCTAGACCATTGAGTCTTGTGTATAAGTCTTTTATAATTGGATTCTCATATAGGTTTTAATCCTCACTTACCCTCTCTCAAGATATGCTTAACCCAAGCCCTCTATCGCTGTTACTCAGCCTTCTATGCTCTCCCTCATCTAGAAACTGCCCTGCACAGTACTGCAGGTTTGAGGGCAGCACTGCGTTTCCAGTTCCCTAGGACACTTCTTTCCTTTATGCATCACATACTTTCCATCATCAGAGAAGGCAGGCAAAGAAATAGTTGCTGATGATAAGCAGATGACAACAAATGTACACTTAAAGTTTTTTAAATCTATGTTACCATTTCTGCAGTTCATTGTACAAGTTACTTCAATACCTTTTGGCTTTAATGCACTAGTCCAATGCAATAAGTCAATATTGTGATAGCAAAATCATGGGAATCAGTATACAAGTATTTTAGAACTCTTATTATTATATATATATTACTCAGATATAGTCATTAGGAAGAGCTATAATTTTAAGAATTATAAAATTATGTAAAGAATAGTTTAAGGATGTCTGAAAAATCCCCTTTGATGTCTTAGGAAAACACCATGTGAGCATAATCATTAGGTGAGAAGACATGCATGTGTAAGTGATAGTCTTATATTTTTGCCTTAAAACCAGGGACTGGCTGTTCAAAACAGATGAATGACAATGATGTAGAAGTTCCATTAGTCTTTATGATTCCAAGAAAGGAAAGAAAATGAAGAACTCAAAACTGACTATGTACTTAAATATGTAAATTCTCTTAAAATCCATATGCTAGGAAAATGGGGAGATAGCTCAGGTTAAACACTTGCTGTGTAAATGCATGGACATGGGCTCCACCTCCAGCAGCAACATGAACATTCATGCATATATTTTAATGGGTACTGTGATGTCAGCACTATATCCACACCAGTCACTTAGGAAATACACTATGATCATCTTAGTCACCTGGAAAATTTCAAATAAAATCCATGTTGCAGGCATGACCTGTAAGAGATGCTGATACACTGAACCAGCGGTTGGTTCAAATATTGCAATTCTTTCAAAGTCCCTCAGAGAGTTCCGCTGAGTAGATAAAATACTGGCCTGGATAGATGGCTCATCATTTAGGAGAACATAGGGCTCCTACAAAAGACCCAAGTCTGGTTCCTACCACCATCATCAGATGGTTTATATAACATCTGTATCCAGCTCGAGGGATCTGGTGCTCTCTTCTGACTTCTGACAACATCTACACACTCATGTTTATACACACAAAGATGGGCACAAAACAAACCTTAAAATAAATAAATATAAATAAACTAAAACACTGAATCTAGGCTTCCCCATTATAGCAAAACAGACCTTTCAAAGACACATTACAGCTAAACTCTTTCCAACTGGCATTCCTCTCCTCCTGGGGGATAAAGCGTATGAACACTGCCATTTGGATATTAGAAATACTTAATATGGATGCGTGGCTTATTGTGTGCTGAGCAGGCTTCTAAAAACTTTCAGTGTATTGACCTTTTCAATTCTCCACAATGAATTTGTAAACTTGGCACTATTTTATGGCATTTTCTTTCTTCCAAAACAGATAACGTTTGTGGGATGCTTAGTAGTTCTAGCAACTACTCCAAAATGCCATACCCATGAAGCCTTTGAGTCGTCTCAGAAGTGCTCTGAAGGAAGCATTACTGTCATACCATTCTCTACACATTAAACCATTTAGTCTTCTCAGGGGCGCTCTGAAGTAAATATTACTGCAATACCAGAAGTGCTCTGAAGTCAGTGTTACTGTATCATCATTCATTGATTATGAAATGGAAATGAAAGAAACAAGAGACCTTATAACTTATCGACGGCTATACAGCCAACAAATTGCAAACTGGAGTCTGGAATTGGATAGTTTAGTTCTTGAAGTAATTTTCCATTAGTAGTGTCCAATGACAATAAAGGATAGTAATAGAGAACAAGTTTCCTAACAGTGTCTATTTATATCTAAGAGATGCCACAGCCAATCAAGTTGAGTAATAATGATACCATCTTTATTACGAGACAGTTTATCACAGTTGGGATCAACTGGAGCTTCCACAGTGCAGAACATAAATAATATTGAGAAACAGATCTGAGATTGGAGCACAATTCTGGGTCAGATATGAAGGCAAGAGGTGAGTTAGAAGCCTGAGTTCTCCTCCTGGTCCATGCCATAGGACGAAAAAAGTAGATTCACGGTACACTGCCGGTAGAGGAGGCTCCACGGGCATATGGAACAAGTCAAAGAGGCTGGCTAGATAAGCAGATCATTTTAAATGTGCTTTAACAAATGTATTTTCAGGAGTCCTACTCATCATGTACATTAAGTAACCCTCATTTCGTTAAGAATTCTGCTTGGTATTATAGGATCTTACCTCATTAAATACAGCTTTTATTTAAGTGTTCATCTTCTTATATTTTGATTTGTGGTTTTTTTTTTACCTCGAAATGACTGTTAGTGAAAAGAGTCATTCCTGACCATCAGCCCTTAGTTATGCAATGGAGCTTTTAATTCTAGGCCCAATTGTTTGGGATTCCACTCCTCTGTGCTTCTCAGGTAGGACAGCTGCCCTGTCCTAACCTGGCTGGGTGCTCCATCCGCAGGGGTTCCCTGCCTTCACTAGATTCCCAAGCCACCACAGACAGTTCCTCAACTGGAAGCACAACACCTGTACTGCAGCGTTTATAAAAAACAAAAACAAAAATACATCTCCCAAACTATCTGTTTGCCGGCTTAGTAGAAAACACTTGAAACAGTTGCGGTAGGCATGGAGAAGTCTCTAAAGTACACTTTATACTTTAAAACAAACTCAAGCAATCCACCAAACACTGGGGCATTGTTAACAACTGTGTTTTCTCTATGTCTGCAGAATCTCCCTTTTGCTGAATGTTATGAACCATCCATGTGACCTTCTCTCAGCTGATGTGTTAAGGATGTGGTCAGCTAACTCTCCACACTCCTTTCCCTCACTTGCTTCTTTTCACTAGGTCCTAATATTCAGAAATGTTACTTAAGGTTCAGAAAATAATTATCCAGTGTGCATTTTTATAGTTGTCACTGTATTTTTCTGCAGTTTCTTCTTCTCTGATTACTTTGAATTTTAACAGCTAGTTTTCATATATTTGTATATTTAAACTATCTTTTACTATTATAGGAGTTTTATAAATAAATAACTTTCCAATAAAAACTAATGAAAGCAAAAGGGGCAGTAAAAAAAAACCTCAGATACTACTGAAAACAATGAATGAAGAATGCAGGTGTCAATATTATAAACAGTCAATAAAGATATAAGAATCTCAAAACAATTAAGAAATCAATTTCGCTTTTCTTTTTTTTTTTTTGGTTTTTTGAGACAGGGTTTCTTTGTAACTTTGGAGCCTGTCCTGGAACTAGCTCTTGTAGACCAGGTTGGTCTCGAACTCACAGAGATCCACCTGCCTCTGCCTCCCGAGTGCTGGGATTAAAGGCGTGCGCCACCACCGCCCGGCCTCAATTTCGCTTTTCAATAACCCACAAACAATGCCTGTTCGGTCTTAAAGAATAAATCTTTCTATTCAGTTAATTCATAAACTTGTAGCACACTTGCTGAATTGCTCATGTCCAGTACATTTCCAGGACAGAAAAACATTAAACACACCTGAGGCTGACAATGGGACTGGACTGATGTGTTGTTTCTTGGGAGATCAAATTAGGACAGCACCGGGCCTGTGAGGCCCTGGCACTGCTCAATTCCCACCTTCCTTGACTGGCTTTAATATCTGACATTATATGATAATGACTCACACATCTTGGTAGTCTTTTCATTCTTATGTCAATTAAATTTCTTAAACAAAATGTCTCAAAACGTGGTATAAAGCAAATAAACTGTACTTTGATAGATATCTGGTGCATTTCTCTGTACTTTTGACTTGCTAAGTAGAAAAACAGTGGGACTAATGTTTCCACGAAGAACATGCTGGTTTAGACAACAACACAATGAAAGTGGAACCATAAACGGACTTGATTTTTTTTCAAGAAATTAGAATATTTGTGACTTATTAAGGAAGAAAAGCATTTAAAGCTGACAGGAGTGTCATGCTTTCGTGCAGTTTATTCAGTTGTCTGGAGGCAGCTTTCAAACCTAGTAATCTCTTCAACTGCTGGAAAACATCTATTTGGAAGGCATAAACTGTCTCAAGGCAGGTGATAAGGAACCACTTAGCAATGGAAATGAATGAAGCCCACAAAGAGCTAAAAGCGACACTGTGTTTCCCATCACGTTGGAGGTGATTTTATTTTGAACAATGAAGAAAACAGTGTGGAGGCAATAGAGTCTCCTGAAGTCAGTTACGAATGATTTCACCTGTCGAGTGGGGTGAGGGAAGAAAGAGTGGGAAGAGAAGCTTGCTGCTTCTAGGCAAGAAACAAACAGTGACGGAATCACACCGAGAAAACACTTCTGAAAGACTGAAGTATGCATGAAAATCATTGTCTTAGTTTTGTTACACCTATTAATGACTTCCGGGGACATCGACCATGATGACAACAGAGCTCAGCCATCATTAGGCAGGGAGTCATCTGTCACTAAACTGGGGAGATGGTTTGCATGAGTCAAGAGCTTGCTGTACCACCACGAGGAACTGAGTTCAGGTCCCCAGACCCAGAGTGAAAACCATGTACAGCAGCAGGTGCATTCACAACTAGGGGACAGAGTGGCCTAAAGAGTACACTTCTGGTTCAGTGCAAGAGTCTGCCTCAAAAAAAAAATGGTGGCAACCATTTGAGAAGGCAACCAATATAGACAACCGCTGGCTTCCACATAGGGACACACAAGAGATGTCACTGGCATGTGTACACAGCTGCACACACTCATTCATATATGGGTGGGAGGGGGAAAGAGAGAGAAGATAAAGATGAAGGTAAAGAAACAAAGGAGGAGGAGGAGGGGAGAAGGAAGAAATAATAACCTACAAAGACCAGGGAAAAGCTGAGAGATCAGAGGGACCGTGCTGTGGGAAATGCAGAGATACTCTGAACCAATAAGATGCTATGAATACTATATATACAGTCTAATGTCTCGGTTTCCCTGTTTTACTTAAAAGCCTAGGAACAACTTGTGAAATATATCCTTTTTGTAAAATAATATAATTCACTATGATTTTTATTGCTATTAATGGGCCAAAAGTGAACAACAGACTTCTGGCATAAAGTTAACTATGAAAAGAGTCAAATAAAATTCTGTTTACTCACGGGAAATGATTCTTTAAAGCCACAGAAAAATATTTTTCTTTTATCAACATTGAACTGGCTTTTGAAACAACATGTAGCTAAATTATGTATCTTTCTATTGGCTTACTTTATTGCAAAACTCAATGAGAAAAAGTAACTTTCTTCAATTGATCTTTGATGATCAAATGTAAAACTCACAGAGTAAGAATAACGTTAAAATTATTTTAAAACTTAAATATAAGAATAGTACTCAAAAATATTCAATACTCCTAGTAACTAAACAGGAATATATAAATAAGTTAATTTACGATAAAAATAGATGTATACATGATACACAATTTTAATGGGAATTTCTGAAAAAACATTGATTCTTTTACAAAGTTTAGCAATGCAATATTATGATGATATTCTAAGATATTGTAAGATACTAGAACTTTTTCTGGACCTCAGAGTAAGTGTCAATAACACAGCTTAAAGTTACTGGAGACTGCTAGCCTATGCTATACTCAAACTATTTGTTTTTGCTTTTAAAAGGCCAGTATAAGAATCTATCTTGCTTGCCTTGGGGTTCCAATGTAAACAAGTTTTACCATCTATAATTATGTATAGCTGTAATCTTAAATTATGAGCTCTTCCATGCTGTCGACCCAGATAACGTGTGTGCATCATTTGCTAAAAGCGGCAAATACAGAAGCTGAAAACAACTTCCTGAAATCTACCATAAAGTTTGAAAGCAACCATTTGTGGATACTGGTTGATAAACAGAGATGCTTTGTATTAGGGTCAGTGGGGACCAGAAGCAGTGATTTAATCTCTTGTAAAAACTCTATTAATGATTTCTGTAAAGTAGCCCATCCCTTCCTCATGTGATGCTTTCTATGATGCTCAGTAAAGATAGAGCAAAGCTCTTTGTTAGGGATAGACACATACACCAGACAAACACAGACACAAATACAGACACAGGTTCAGACTCCTAAAACAGACAGAGGACAGAAGACACAGGGAAAGAAAGTGTACAGTTGCTCGTGTTTAATCGGCTCCAAGGTGAGGTGCTTCTATTTCTTTCCTTAACGTGACACCCATGCACTATTGGTGACTCGGGGTTAATAACCACTACATATAATCTGCACTACAAAGTAATTAATGTACAAATTTTATTCTTACTGCCGAAAGTCATTCATTTTATGGAAAACAATCTCATAAAATTTGTAGCCTAAGGGTTGTATGGCTCGAAAGAATTAGTATTGTTTCTGTCAGCTTGGGCCAGACATATAAAATAAAAATCCTGGTGTCCAGTGAGACATGAAAGAACTGAAAACTGCCTGCCTTTGATGGAAGAATCCGAAAACAAAACTTAAGACACAAAACTTTAAAACCTCCATTGACAAGGCAATGTCGAGAGTCATATGCAGTCTCCTAAAGCAACAGAGAGCAACAACAGGCAAGTCAAGGCTCCGGCAGACAAAGGTGCCAACAATGCTGGCACAGAGGAAGTCCAACAGAAATGCCTTCTAGCAGGCTTCAGTCTCTACACAGAACCAGAGGTGAGCATGGGTACACCAGCAACCTGGAAAGTCCTTGAGGATTAACAACTTGGAAAAAATGGATGACTCCGTCCCAAAGCGGAAAGTATCCATCTACGCTCTTCAAAGGCATCAGGTGCATTCTTTGCCCTGAAAGACCAAGGGCTCCGGGAGTAGATATGGAGAAGAGAAGGAGGAGCCAACTGGCAAACAGACGTGCCCCAGCTACCAGAACCTGATTATTAGGTCCTGAAGTTATACGTTAGTGTCTCAAAGTTCCCATAAACAGCGAGAGGAGTTTTCAGCTGCCGTAGGAGATCAGTTCCTGAAATCTAAGCAGACTGAGCTCCTGAAAATCGCTTGGGTTGCTTGCAGTATGGGGTTATTACAAATAATTGCTGTAATGTTTGCATAGAAGGCTCTGTGTAAATTTAAGTTTTCATTTTCTGAGAGCAGAGTTATTGTGGGATTTTTGTTGTTGTTTGTTTGTTTTATTTTGTTTTTCTGGAACAAAAAGGGAGAGAGAAAGAGTCCCCAGATGTTTGTGGAAGTGAAGGCCAAATGGGACATCACTTCCTTGTCTGTTGAGACTTTAAGAAAAACTCAGGAAATAGAACAGAGCTCTAGAAATTAATCTATGAATTAGTTGAGTCATTTTTCTTTAAGTAGGTATACTCTAACCTGTTTAGAATTCTTGAATAATGCATATTTAAATAATGCACTCCACATATTCTCCTTTAATTGATTACATTATAATGCAATTTAGAAGCACTCTGAGCTTCACGGTCAGTTTACTACCACTGGATTCTTTATAATTTCTAAAATAAAATAGAATACAGTTTTCCAATATTTTATCAAAAAATCATTAAAGCGTGGCCTCAGCAACTAAAAGTTTTACATTTTTGTTTGACTCATTTCGCACAGATGAATCAACATCACTAGTGACTAATATTTGGGGTAAGTTTATAAATCCGTGTTATATTACACAGCTCCTGATTTGGTACCACTAGGCACAGCGCAATCTCTGAGACCACGGTGAGCCACATGTGAAAATAGCCTGACCCAGGCTAAATACTGTAGGAAGGACTTGGGGCTATTCAGCATTTTATTCAGGAGACTTTTTTTCCAATGCTAGAACAAAATGTTGAAATGATCTGGTAATGGAGATTCTGAAGTCAGAGATGGACAAGTGTCATTCCAAATTCAAACATACGGCAAAAGTTACTAGAAATTCCCCCAAAGCCCTGCCTGGAAGAGAACATGCACATCACTTGAGCACATTTTCTTGTCAGGGAACATGAACCGATAAAGCACTAAGAAAAGACAGGACACTCCTAGCAGAATCAATAAAAATGTGGGAGCTAATAAAAGATAGTTTGATAACACTATCTGTTTAACTTAAACAATGAATTATCAAAATAAAACCCACATATTTCCCCTTTTTTTCATACATACATTTCAAACGGCTGCAGCATATCTTCCCATAAGACAAACTGAATGTATTTTATACATTAAGCATTTGTTGCCTTTTGCAGACGATTTGACAACAGAGAGTCTTTTTTCTTTCGGTCAGTGGCGTTATCTTTAGTGAGAAAGCTCTAACACATTGGTGTCGTCTTCTAAGTATGCCTGTTTTGGTTTTAAGACAATCTGACTACACACCTCAGGCTAACCTCAAATCCGCAGTCCTTCCTCTTCAGATATACAAGTGTTGAAATTACAGGACTGGATTACCAAAGCTGAAGTTTTATAGAACAAAAGTTGCTGTTTTATTGTTAAAAGGAACTATTTATACCATCATCTAAATTTGCCTAATACATCTTCCAAATGCATAATTACCAGGAAGTTTCCTTGTGTATAATAATTATTCAAAATGCCTCATTGAATTGTATCACAAAACATTTGGTTTAAAGAACTAAATAAACTAAAATGATATTACACTCCTGAAAGAAAAGAAGAAAGGAGCCATGGAACTTTGACATACAGTCATTTCACGTTTTCATAAAATATGTCCTCCACACTAAACTTCTAAAATTCTTGAAGATAAACAAAGAAATTAAAATGCAGTTTTAAACAGTGTCCACTGGGTAGGTAAAAGAAGAGTACACTCCAAATATCTGAAAACGAAGCTACATTAAAATTGCAAAACTTCAAATCAATTGTTACTAAGATTATCTTTCAGGAAATCCACTTTAAAGGACAATTCATTTGATTTCAAAGTCAAATTCTAAAGGGAAAAAGTTCACAAAACTAATGGCCACTATCTCATCACAGTCCATATTTCTGATTATAAAAATAATTCTGGCTATTGATAAATTGCCACTGAAATAGACATAAAATGTAGAGAACAAGTAGACACCCTCAGCCGTTTCCCCAGATTGCTCACACACTATACAGTAGAGGGTTTAAAAAGTTGGGAATGAACCTATCATGAATGCCATATTGCTGAGCGCCCACTAAGTGTCAATCCCCACTTGAATGTTCCAAAGGAAACCAGATTTTAGCCACGTGAAAGCAAAGGGCTGTTATCGTGTAAATAAAGAAGAAAAACAAGAGTTATAGTTGACAAGACTTAAACTAGTCTTCTTGTTAGAGACATTAAATGAATACACTTGCATGTAAACACCAGAGAAAGCAAATACGGAGGGGTAAGGGGAATTGGATCTGACGGAAATGTAACCAAAAATCTACTCAATGTTAAGATTCATGCTAACAACAAAACCTCAGAGAGGCTCTGGGTTCAATAAGAAAGATGTGTCCCACAATCATTCCCAAATGCATAAAGACAGCTAATAGGAATTTTAAGCAAATAAAGGTAAGTAAAGAAGAGATAGGACTCTAGTCCAGGACGTGAAGTGGCATGCACCTGTAATACACAAATGTCTGTCACACTTCAAGGCTTACCTCATAAGACCAGACACACTGAGTGCCACCGAAGCGGCGAACACAGCGACCCACTTCCACATCCTCGTGAGTGGTGTACATTTCTCGGAGACATTCGCCAATGTGAGGAACCATCCTCCTGAGGACTTCGCGGCTGAAGATCATGCCCGGTCCTCCCATGCAGAAGTTCTCCCCAGGCTCCAGCCCCAGCTTGCCAAGTTCCTCCGTATTCCCCAGGCCGGTCTGTCCCAGGTAGAGAGGCTTGCTGCTATTTAGGGACCTAAGGAATTCTTCTAATTTATCACCTACAAAGAGAAAACAGATAGTCACCTCCTTCCCTCATTTCACAGGCAATTACTGTGTTCAATGGAGTGAGAGAACATCCGCCATCATTCTTAACCTCCGTGTACACCTTTCTCCTCCGGGAAGAAGAAACAGTTCTCCCTCCTTCAATTTGAAAAACACAAGCTTACGATTATTTCTCAACTCTTAATGCAATTTTAACAAGTCTAACAATCATCAAACTTGAACCCAAGGTGAGATAAAGATACAGGAACAAAGACTGTTACTATATATGAAGTGACAGAAGTTCCTGGAACTAAAATCCATTATCAAATGCTGGTATTTTGACAGCCAATAAATATTCTTCTCTGTGTATAGTTGTGTCTGTATCCTTACAAGTAGGGGCACAACATCACATGTCTGCATGTGGAGGCCAGAGTTCAACCTTAGGTGTTCTCCCTCTGGTTCCAGGCACCTGGTTTTTGGAGACTGCCTTTTGAACTTGCATGAAGTTCACCGAGTAGACTAGCTTGGAAGGCCAGAGAGCCCCAGAGAGTATTTTTCTTTTTACCTGGTTTTGGGGGCGGCAACTCTGGTTCTGATGCAGGCAAGGCAAGCACTTTGCCAACTTAGCGACCTCCATAGCTCCAATATTCAATTATATTGTTTTATAATAATCGACTTGGTTAGGTGTTTCTCGTTAGTTAAACTTCATTCCCATACAACCTACATTATTGAAGGGGTCATTTAAATGAAACGTCATCTTGACACTGAACTTGGGAAGGCATTACTTCAGAGAGAAAAGGCCCTAACCATTACAATAAAAACAATGTGATAAATTAACTTGTGGGTGGTAAGTCGATCAAAAGAAAGGATTTAAAAATAAAACTCTGTGGCTCTTGTTGTTTTATATAGAAATACATCAGAATATATAGTCAATCTCTTCACATTTGTAATCAATCTTGGTACTCTCGTTTTTGACGGCCACTGTCTTGATCCCATGTAACACCCTCTAGCTCCCAACAAGGATTTTTTTTAACTATGACTGAGTTATTAGTACAAAATGCTTTTTATTTTTAAGGGAAACACAATATGACATTTCAAAGATTCGAGAGACAACACATCAAAGAATTAAAACAAATACCAAAAGTAGGTATTATCAATTGTACACTGTAAACCGCGACCCCCTTGCCAGGACGCCTTCTGTGATTTTTGGATGAGAGACAGACGATAATTATCCGAAAGTCCAAGTGCCACAGGGCAAGGAACAGAAAGAAAACTTAGCTGAAGTGTCAATACTTTTGAAAGTGTATTTCCTCTGTGAATCAACCATAAATACCATATTACAGGAATGCAATCATAATAGGTTTGTTCGTAGTTAACTATCAAAACCTCTCATTTCAAACGGCATCACCACAGTGATTCTGCTCCTCCCAATTCAAAACTTAGAACCTCAGCTGCTAATGTTCCTTGTCCCAAAGAAGACCTTTGGATCTGCTTGTCCTAACATTTGGTGAAGGGTATTAACCTTGATCATGACAGTCATAGACTTACAGGAAGCCAGCACGTACTGAGGAAGGGCTGCCCTCCACAGAACAAGAGGGTAGAAAGCACAGAAAACCCATTTCTTTCTTTGTGATTTTCCCCCAACTTTTCCACGGTCTAAACCAGAAAGACCTAGTCCTGTGGTCTAAGGAAGTTTGAGCCATTGAGTTTAGAAATTCTCTGTCCAGAACCACTGACAATCTGTAAATAAACGGCCCCTTCCCTGACAAAGTTTCCTCATCTCTGGCTGTGTGATGCTGTTCTGGGTAGTTCTAGGTTCTGTCATGTGCTGTAACCACCAAGATGAACTAACTGCAAAAAATCTACTGTTAGTGTGCTTGATGCAGTTTGCAGCTATCGGCGGTCTCTGTAAATCTAAAGCTCTTTCAATCTCTTTTCTCCACCTGACCTTTGGGGAGCCCCGCCCATCGTCTCTGGGTTTTATTAAAGTATGGCAGCGAATGAAGAACAGCTAGCACGCTGGGCTGGTGGGCGTATCCAGCGTCAGTCTCAGTGTGGGGCAAGTTTCTAAAGGCAACAATGTTCAAACACGGGTCTGGGACAGTAAAAGATGACTAGCCTCAACCCCAGGGGTTCTCCAACTGCTCTAGACCAAGCTGAAACAAAGGAGCAGGGGGAGAAAAGCAGCAACGTGAAATCTCCAGCCCTGCTCTAGCCAGCATTCTGCATCTTGCTTTCCTCTAGCCAGGACACGCCCCTCTGGACAGATCTGGGAAACTATCACCTACTTGGGGGTGGGGTGGGAATGGCTTTTGGGTTAGCTCTAAGGCCCCTTTCTCGGCCATTCGAGCCATTAGGGACCAGTGCCAAGCGGAAGGAACAACTACAAGAGCGAGGAAAGTGAATAAAGCTGAACAGGTATGAAGAGGGTCCAGACTGCAGAAGAGGAGGAGCAGGCTAAGAATGGTGGGTGAATGCGAGGGGTGGGGATAGCGGGCCAGGGACTGCAGAAACCCAGAGCAGGTGCTAGCAGAGAGGGAGTGAGGGGCTGGGGATGGCAGCAGCAAAAGAAATCGGGAGGTGGTCAGGGGGCACAGCTAACACTGGGAGGTCACCTTTGATGTAGACATCGTCGTCGGCGCGCATGAACCACTCATACTTGTCCAGGTAGTGGTCGTGCATGTACTTGATCATCATGAAGGACTTTTTCTGGGGAGGGTAGGAATCGTCGACCCCCGGCAGAGCGATGACAGGCAAAGGTGGAGGGGGCTGGCCAAGCGCGGCACTGGGAAGCTGCTGACTGGAAAAGAACTCCACGCGGCCAGGGATGAAGCGCGCCCAGGTCCTCTGCGCGGCCAGCGCGCGGCTGCCCAGGTACTTCTGCGCGGTCATCACACCCACGTACAGGAAGTCTCCGGGTCCCGAGCTCGGGGCAGCGGCTCCACCGTCCCCGCTGCCGTTGTGGCTGCTCCCGGGCCGGCCACCCTTCCGAGGGCCAGCCGCGCCCCCGTCCTCCTCCTCGGGTTCCCCTTTGGCAGCTGGAGCGCCGGGAAGCGCCGTCGCACCTTCGGGCTTGTGTCCTCGTCTCCTCTGCGGCAGCGGAGCTGGCTGCTGCCAGGGGCTGCTCTGAAAACTGGGACCTCCGGGTGCCGCCTCCGGCCGCTGTGGCCCCAGGAGCTCCTGGCTGGCAGGGGGCGGCGACTGCTCTAGCCGCGGCCGGGACTGGGGTTGGGGGAGCGGCTGCTGCGCGCCCGTGCGGGGCCCGGTAGACAAGCGGCCGTAGAAGGAGCAGAGGCTGGAACCACGTCGCCTCTTCTCACTCAGCTCAGCCACCCGGGGGGCGATGAGCCAGGACGCAGCAGTGAAGCCCAGGACCAACCCCAGCGCCACGCTCACCCACGGGCGGCGGGAGCGCACGGCCATCGCGGCAACCCGGGGCTCGGATGCAAATTGGGCGGTGTAGGCGACGCCGCGGGTCCCCTAAGCTGGCTGCCGCCCCAGCTGGGTCTCAGAGACCCCAGCCCGGACCGTGACAGGCCGCCTGGGCGCCAAACAAGAGCTGACAATCCCCACGCCGAGCTGCCGGCCGTGCGCTGCAGCTCCAGACGAGGCGACCGCTCTGCTCCGCGCCGGGGCTCCCGCCGAGGGTCGGGAGTGAAACTTCGGCAGCGGCGGAGGTGGCGGCGGCGGCCGCGAGAGGAGCTGCAGGAGGAGGAGCGGCCGCGGCAACGCGTCCGTTTCTCGGCTGCCACCCTGTCACAGGCGCGCCTGGTCCCTCCTCCTCCCGGAGCCTCCGCCCTCGCTCCCCGCCTCCCTCCCACCCGCTGCCCGGCTCGGGACTGGCCCGAAGGAGGAGCCACCCGCGCCGTGGCTGCCAGGCGTGGGGACGAGCGGGTCGTGGTATTTCCCCGTCACCCGCCCTTGGACGCCCCCCAACCAGCTCCTGGCTCGACTGGTCAGCCTCCTCTCCGGAAGGAAACTACGCCTGTACGGCCACCTCCGGCTTCCAGCGCGGCGGTACCCTATTCTCCCCTCCTTTGACTCAAGCTCTGGGTCCTGTCCCGCCCCCGCCCCGCCCTCCTGACCCGGCTTCCCGGGTCTCAGCTGTGCTCCTCCTGGTGCCTCTGCTCAGCTGGGTTTATACTCGGAGCTAGAATCCCCGAGCCCCCAGCAAGAAAGCTATACCGTGGGTGGGCTCCCCTCTCACAATCCACGGTCTGTGGCGTCCTGGCGTGACCCTCTTCCACTATGCCCCGCCCGGGGTCCTCGGAGCCACTTTGGCGGTTTTGAGTGGCTACACTTACTGTTGCCACCGTGCCGCGCCCTCTCTCTCCACTCACTGCCAGGAAAGCAACCGTCAGCCCCAGCCTAGCCTAGCCGCCCTACCTGCGTGTCCCCCGCCCCCCCCAGGTCAGAGCATCAGCAGCACTTGGTGTCTCCTGAAACAAAATCTGAGATTGGAAATAAAAGCTCCGAAGGTCTGGAGAGATGAAGGTGAACGGGGGCTACGAGGGGAGAATATTCAATCCTCCAGGAACTTGTGAAGATTGTCCTCCACCTGTTGACTTGGGAAATGTAGGGCTGCCTAATTGTCCCCTCTTCCTGGTTGTCTCTTTTGGGGAAATAAGATGCATGAATCATTTTCTGTCTGGGAAGAAAGACTAAATAGGACCGGCAAATGATTAAAAAATGCGAACACATTAGAAAGTCCAAAAGACGCAAACCAAGGAGATCATCCCGACAAACTTAATCATAAAATGAAGTAAAAGGTGTAATTTTTGTTCTTGCCTTTTCTGAGACACTGACAGGAGACGGTTCGTCTCTCTGCAAGGGATCTCAAAATGTTTAAATGGTACTGGCGAAAATCACTCTAATATTGAGAAGAATTTATCTGAAGATAATATTTTGAAGGAGACGTTTCAAAATTGTTCTCTGAACAAATTCGTGTGTCTAACCATTTACAGTCTGGTGTGTCTGACATTCCAAACCTTTTGCATCTCTTCAAATTTCACTGTTCTGCTTTCCAGATCAACCTCAAAGGGAATGGATGGTATTGAATGGCATTAGGCAAAATGGCTCTGTCGAGCACTGTGCTGGCAGCGGCTCTGGAACAGTAAGCCTGCTTGGAACCATTGCAGGAGGGTTCTTTCCACGCCACTCACTGGCTGTCCTCGAGCCCGGCAGAATAAAGGTTGCTTCTGTTTGACAATGAGTCGCCTCTCCTTTCCACATCTGAGCCTTGCCCTGAGACTCATGGGAATGAAGACTGTTAGATTCCTTCTCAATGTCGAATTTCAGCTAGGGAATAAACGCAGCCAAGCAAATAGGACTATCCTGATTAACAGTATATCTTCACCTTTTTTTTTTAAAAAAATTTTCATGCAAGTGTTATCTCATGGAACTTTGGCCACAATGAATATTCTTTATCATTCTGTCATGGTAGCCACTGACCACATGAAATTTGGGGGCACTTGAAATACGGCTACTATAACTGAGAAAGTGTATTTTTAGATTTATATAACTTGATGTTCATTTTGATTTAAATATCCCGTGTGGTCAGCTGCTGCATTGATGGGCAACACATTTTCAAAGAGTTTCCCAATTATGTGTGGTAAGTGGTTGAGGACCAAGTCTGCTTTCCCATCAGCAAACACTCCCTTAGAGCTCTCAGTGGCTCTTCATTCTAGCGGTGCTCTTCATGTGTTGCCCCTACAAGGCCATTAATTCTCATTAGACACAAATAACCCACTCAGGACCTGTTTAGAATGATTGAGAAGAAAGTTAATTCCATTTATTAGTTTGCTTAACGAGCATGTATGAGGCACTACATACCACTCAAAGTGGACAGCTTTGGGCTTGGAGACTCCAGCTAGAGAACTGCTGAGGTAGAGTTCCCTGTGCTCAGGGCGGACTCTGTGTTGAACATAGCACCCACTGCAAAGCATCAGAGTGTTGGAAGGTCATAGGATGGAGAAGCGCAGTCCTCCGAGAGTATCCTAGTACCTTAGTGCATCAGCTTGGGAATCAGGAAGACACAGACATAGAAGCTTTTTTTTTTTTGTAATAAAATGAAGGTTTTGAAGCAGTAGTCTGAGTGGTTTGGGAAACCTGCTTTAAATCCTCCGAGTTTTAGATTTCTCACTTGAAGAGCACATCTCCGTGAGAATTTCTCAGCACGCTGAGTGTGTTTAGCACAGCCTGTGGGTCACTGTAGACCGAGGACATGTAGGTGCTTCCGCCATCTGATCTCTTCAAAGCTTTAGATAGCACCTCCTTTCTATATTTACTGTGTGTGTGTGTGTGTGTGTGTGTGTGTGTGTGTTCATTCAAACATATGGGTCTCTGGAGAACAATCGCAGGTCATTAGGTTTGGCAGCTTTCAAAACCCCTGAACCTCCTTATCATTTTTTCATTTATTTAACAAGTACTTAGTATCCCTTCTAAACCTGATTCTGTTGCTAAGAAACAGAAATAAGCAGACAAGGCCCCTGCTTCATCACACTTATCTCTTATATTTTAAGGGAAGATCAAAAGTGCTACATAAGACCATATGTAAAGAAATAAACATGTTGGCTCCTCTACCTGTGTCTTCAAAATTAGAGGACAATGGTGGTGATATGCGTGGTAATGGGACAATTTAAAATTGTTGCGCCAGATCCTTTCTGATAATTCTACCAAAGATAGGCAAAAGTGGCGGAACTAAGCATGGGGTTGGTTGCAGCGAAATGGCTTGAATTCACTCCCCAGCGCCTATTCTTCATGTCCTCCCACTTTTCCAAATGCACCATGACCCAGGATCCACCACCCTCGTAAATAAATAAAATGTAACTTAAAATGTACAAAGCACTAAAAAATTTCATCACAGCTTTGGAAGAACTTCTGAGCAGAGATACCACCGCCGCCACCAAGCCTTTGGGACAGGCACTGCCTACTGAGAATCACCAAAAACCTGGTGGAGTTTGAAAATGGGAAGTTCACTGCTGGCCTACTTAAAAAAAAAAAATCCAGATATGTACAAAAAAAAAACTAGTATGAACTCCGAATGTATGATATGTGATTAAAATGTTTAACTATCACATTTAAAAATAAACTAGTATGATTATTTTCCATGCTTTCAAATTAACATGCCCAAAATGTCATTATACTATGTTATCAGTATAAAATTATTAGTGAGATGTTTTATATTTCTTTTAGTGACACTGCTTTTACAAGGACATTATGGCATATAAAAACTCATATTAGCCACAGTTTAATAGACACTTTTAACTAGTGGCTAACAGTGGGCAGTGTATATTTAGTGACTAATAACTATTTTAAAATCTCTGAATGTATTCTAAGTGACTATAGAGATGGTATGTAGTGATCTTATGGTTGTTATTTGTATTTTACAAGAAGAAAACTGTATATATATATATATATATATATATATATATATATATATATTCCCCCTAATGCCTATCTAGAGATGGAGAGCTGTATTGTAAAGGCATTTAAAGCTTTACTCCCGGCAGTTCCCAGTGCTCGAGACCATGGCTAAACTCACCAGTGTGAGACCATGAGATCAATTCCAAGCCCTAAAAAAATTAAAAATAAATACTTTTAGCAAATTAGAAAATTAAAATACCTTTTTTTCTTCACCCCCAGTGTCTGCATTTCTTTCTCACTTTGAAGGAAAAGCTGGGAGGAAAAAAATTATGCCTTGAATATTTTAAATTATATTTTATTTATTCATGGGGAGGATCTTGTGCAGTGATGCAGATGTAAGAAGGATGGGAGGACACGAAACAGTAGGTTTGGGAAAGTGAATTCAAGCCATTTGACTGCAGGTACCTTTACCCGCTGAGTCATTGTGATAGCCTGAAAGCATTTTTATTAATCTAAATTAAGTATTATGTTAATTGAGAATGCTATAGTTACTTATTTGTATTTCCCAAAGCCAGTAAAACATTTTTTTCATAGTTTATTTTAATCTTGAAAATATATGCATTTTAGGATAAATAATTTTCTAGGATTTTAAAATTGAAAACAAGCAATATATAATCTAAAAAATTTAAGAACAAAAAGCTTTCTGGGCAAGAGGTATTAGGAACATATTTACCTGGAAACAATCACCCAAGATCAAGAGATAGGTTATGTGCAGGGAATAAAACATAAAGGCATAGAAAGTAGAACAGAAGAAAGTTTCCTGCACTGAAGGAAAGAGTACTCGAATGTGGCAGGGAGGAACGGCGTCTCGGACTGAAGGTCCCCAGCACATTTGCTAGTCTTACCTGAAAAGGATGTCTCAGTATGTGAACTAGCAAACCACCAGGTAAAAATCCCCACGGAGCAGCATGGTAGTCAGTTTCAAGAAAGGCGGTAAGACCAGAAATGTCCTAAAATCATAATTATTTTACAAAAGAAGTCACAAAATTGATCTCTGACGTCCCTAAATCTTTTCAGGATTTCAGAGGTGACCATATGTAACTGTCGAAACACACGGATTAATTCACACACAACTCCTCGGAGATAAAGTTATTGAGATATATTATCATCTGGATTCAGGGTGCAGGTTGTATTCATGATGGAAGCATCGTCAGCCACTGGAGACCAGGTGTGTGCAAAGGTATATGAGAGTTTCTAAAGAGTGAGCACTAGCTGGCAGAAATGAGTTTGGGGAAGAGTACCTAACAGTCCAGCACATACTTCTGAGGCTCTAACCCACAGAAGCTGGTACTGGCACTTTGATTTGGGATTCTATTGAGCCATTTCTGATGTTAGGGCATTTTTCCTTAACAGATCGACTGAATTGATTTCATTTGCGTGAAGCAACTGTGGCATCTAGTGGTTAGTGATCATAATGGTAACACAGTTTGCTTCTAAGATAAATTATGTCATAAGTACTTGGGGCATTGAGGGTTATTATAACCATTGATAATAAGATAGCTTTTTGTTATACTTTTATTCCCTCAGAAATCAGCAAAGCAGGGAATGTGCAAAGTTTACATAGTGAAATATGAAAAGGCAATTAGTTAGAGCAGATTATATATTGTGTAGGTCAGAACCTGATGTTAATCCATACCATATAGGTTAATCTATATAGATAACAAAATGAGGATATGGTTGGTTCACTTTTTGATTTTTGATTTTTTGCCCTTTGATTTCGGGACAGAATTTCTCTGTGTAGCACCTCTGACTGTCCTGGAACTGGCTTTGTAGACCAGGCTGGCCTCTGACTCACTAAGATCAGACTCCCTCTGCCTCCTGAGTACTGGGATTAAAAGCATAGGCCACAACCGCCAGGCCCAGTGGTGGTTAATTTTTACAGTGACTGTCCTTTGAGTTTTAGAAAGATATTATTAATTGTTAATTCTGCTTTTACATACGATAATGCTATTACTATATGATTTTTTTCAAAAGAATCTTTATTTTCAGAAGTGTATGCTCACATGTTAACAGATGAGCTGGTATGATTACTTCAAACAATATTGACAGGGGTCACACTAGCCAAATCCAGATGTGTGTGAAGCTTGATGTTATTAGGGGTGGGCCTTAGTATCCGGGGCACCTTTGGAGATATTTGGAATTATCCATAATAAGCTGCTTAAAGAAAATACTTCATTTGTTTACAATTAGTATAAATCCAACATTTTTTTCAATAGATTTAGCTGACTGAGATAATATAACTTCCCCAAAGGATTGCTGAAAAGGCCTCTTGGCAAGACAAGAGAATGCCATTTGTGTTGGTTTGAATGATAAATGGCTCCCAAAAGCTCACGTATTTAAAACTTGGTCCCAGTTGGTGGCCCTTACCAGGTTTGGGACCCTTCTGTAGGGACAGCCTTCCATGCATTACTGGGAAAGGACTTTGAGAGCTTGTGGTTTTGCTAATTAGGTTTCCTGTCTGTTTGACAGAGGACACCTGAGTAAAGTTATCTCCATTGAGAGAATGGTTCCAACAGATTGATCTGTGGGCATACCTGGGGAACATTCTCTTGATTAATGATTACTGTGGAGAGCACAGCCCGTCGTGGGCGGTGCCACCTCTAGGCACATGGACCTAGCTTGTCTGGAAAAGCAAGTATAGGGAGCCATCGGGAGCAAGCCAGTCCTGGCATTCCTCTGCAGTCTCTGTTTCAGTTCCTGCCTTGCTTGAGTGTGGACCATGGCTTCACTGAATGATGGACTGTGATTTGGACATGCAGGCCAAACAAACAATTTCTCCCCAGGTTGCTTTCCGTCACGGTGTTTATCAAAGCAGCAGAAAACAGACTCAAACAATGGCCTGGTCCCGCTGCCTGTTTTCTGATTTCGCTTTCTGTTTGCAGATGAAAAAGTGATCAGCCAACTGCAGCTTTCTCTGCCAGTCGCCATGACCCCCTGCCGAAACCGGCTCTATCTCTTTGGAGCGTTAAGTTCAAATCAACCCTCTCTTCCTAAAGTTATTTTGATCATGGCACTTTTTTTTTTCTCACAGCAGCAGAAGGATAAGTAATGTAACAATGCTCTTTGGAAGGGGTCAATAAACATCCGAAATGAAAGAAAAATCCTGTCTTCAGTGTCCTCTCTGTCTCGATGATAGTCTGAGCTGTAAGAAAAATGCCTGGTTGAATTCTCACAAAGAAGAAGCACTGTTTTAGATGCAAAAATTGTTTTTTCTAAATAGAATGAACTTTTATTTATACAGTGAGCTGCAAAATTTTTAGAGAGGGCTTAATCAGAAACCTGAACTTATTCATAAAAATATTACTACTTTTAATCTTCTCTCTTCACTACTCTCCTAAAATATTAATAAGCTAAAATTCATATCTTAGCCTTAGTATTTTAAAATTGCACATACCACCTTCCTCTGTTCAATGTACAATCCCCCCTGGTTGCTTCTGTCTTCCTGTTTTGTGAGACAAAGCTATGCAGCAGAAACACACAATTTAGACATGCCATCTAAAATTTTCTTACAGCCATGTTTTCAAAGGTAAAATCAATCTTAATATTGTATTTTTATCTTCTCAATAATTCTGTCTCTAGGCAGTAAGCCTAAAGGCCCAGTTTTTAAACAATAAAAATTGAATTTCAGAATGCTTATAAAATTTATTGTGCTGCTTTTTAAAATATTTACAGATGAGTATATTTCATAGGAACACATAATAATGCCTGTGTGAGTGTGCGTGCATACGTGTGTATTGGCTGTATGAATATTCGATGTATTCACTGTCACATTATTATTTAAAAAATGTGTAAGAGGGAGTCTAGAAACAGGCCTTCTTGTTGACCACAATTCTTATTAAATTTCAGTATATTTTACTAGGGCCCAGGCAAGCTTAGGTATCACATCTTTAAATAGATTGTCATAGAGTCATGCCTTAGGCTTACAGATAGAATATCCTACCCAAGATTCCACATCTCAAGTGAGGCAGGCAAGGCTTATAATTAATTTTATGGTGGCTGCAGACAGAATGACTCTTATTTAACTTCATAGCAAACTAATAATGCCCCAAAAGTCTCCTATTTTTGAAAGTTAAGTATTTGGCTACGTTAGCACTAGGATGTCAGCTATTTTTCTGACAATCCTCATTTTTGTTGGTTTTAGAAACATAGTAATTTCATAAAATATTTCATTTATTCACATTAATGTGTCCTGACTGTTGTTTCTTATTAACTGTTGTTAATAGAGTCATAAACTGTTGTTAATATCTGAGTTTTTTAATTCATAATTTCTCAAACAATATTGAAATCCAATTTTTAAACATTTATTTTTAAGTTTGGGGGGGGTTATGTGTGTGTGTGTGCGCGCACGCACAAGTCCACTCTTGTAACCAAGGAGGCCAGAGACATTGGCTTCCCCTGAAACTGGAGTTAGTTGTGGAGGTGGTTGTGCTGGGAATCAAGTTTTTTCATGGGCAAAGGGGAATCCACACTCTTCGCTGCTGATCCAGCTATGTGGCTCCCTCATCAAGTTCTGCAGATGTAAAAAGTATCTTTACAAGTGCTTGAAACGCTAGCCTAAAGACGTTCCGTCATATATCTTTTTCTTCTGGAAGCACCACAAAAATATTCTCTAGGAAGAAGAGTTCAGAGCTAATCAGACTTGGAGACAAAAATGGGAGGCCACCTGGGCTACAATTTGAGTGTATCACTCAGAATCACTGAGACCCTCAGAATCACTGAGAAAACTGAGGTTCCTTCTCTTCGATTGACTCGTAGACTCACTAATAAAGGAATTTAGAAACAGTCTTGGGAGGAACTCAAGGACAATTTCATTAGAGTTTGGGAGTTTAAAAAAACAGAGCAAGAAAAGCTGTAGCTCTCAGTGACTTCTGGGAAGAGAACAGTAGAGAAGAGGAGGAGAAAAAGCAGGATTTCATGTGTCAGAAGCCAAACTGTGGAGATGCCGTTCTGTCTCAAAAGGAGGGAGAAGCTTTAGAGAGAAAGAATAAGAAAGCCCAGAATACAGGACAGTGCACCCAGGCTTCGGTGAGTATCAGAAAGAAAAGGAGATAGAAAGAAGGAGAAGGAGGTTACACTTTTCTGGGTTAGGACTCAGAAGCATGTACAATTTCCACGTGATACCTAAAAGAAGCACTGCAAAGGCTTGCTTGGAGAAGCAGCTTCTTGGAAGGAGGATAAGTATATTATCTCATTAGGGGAATGATTATTCCTCCCATCTCCTTAGCA
>JAQHUG010000078.1:572619-599599 GCA_028555095.1 Dicrostonyx torquatus
TTCCAGGAGCATTAATCTCATGTCATTCTTTTCTAATTAAACTCTGAGAGTCTAATTAAACACTGATGGCATATTACTATCTTTCACAGATTTGACGACATGCTTTCCAAATCTACAAAAGACTAATACATCATACTCAAAGTTGCGCCATCTTGGATTGTCATATCAAAGGAAAAATTCTCCAGTTACTGCAAGAGTCAACACAGTCTTAAAATTTACTGTGGAGGCAGATAATACTACCATCTTAATAAAGTTAAAAGAGTAATTATATTCATCCAACAGATGGAATGCTAATTCGAAAGGAAATAGTGTGAATTCATGTAAGATGGGTCGCATAAATGTAAGGATTGAAGCAGGAGGATGGAGACGTGGGGAGACGGGTAAAGAGATTACTGCACCAGAGTGAGGACCTGAGTTTGAATCCCCAGAAGCAAGAGCTTTTGTAACCCCAGCTCTGGGAGAGAAGGGGTTGCAGACACCTGAGCAGTCTGAGCCCAAACGGTGCGCTCCAAATTCAGTAAGAGACTTGATTTGAAATGAATAAGCTGGAAAACAACGGAGGAAAACACTGAGTACCAACCTTTAACCTCCACACATTTATAGTCATTTATACACACATACACACGAACACACACAGAACCACTCCACATACATACATATACACACACATACATACACACATATGTATACATACAAACTTACACACAAACACTGCACATGTATACAAATACACACAAGCATATGTACACACACACACAACACAAAAACACACACATAAACACTGCACATGCTTACAAACACACACATACATACACACACACCGTACACATATGCATAATTATTTGAATTAAAAAAATATGAGGCAGAGGAGGAGGGCACATGGTGGTAATCTGGATTGTAATTTTTGAGTCAATGAGCCTCAAAACTAGGTGACTTCTCAGCAGGAAGCTTTGTGGCTGCATCTCCTCACTAGACACGTGACTGAGGCACACCCATAAATGAGTGAGGTTTTGAGTCTGAGCTTTAAGGGCAAATGGTTATTTGGAAAGTGACCACAGGGTTCATTAGAGTGGGAAGGAAAAAAATAAATGATTGCAGATTTTGAAGCCCGCTGCATTGGTGGATGTCATTGCTTGAGTGAAAATGGCTTCCTATCTTTGAAGGTTTAGTTCCCAGTTGGGAGATTGTTTTAAAAGGATTAGGAGGTGAGGCCTTATTGGAGGAGGTTTGTCACCAAGCTTGGACTTGGAAGAAAGTCATGGACATTTCTCAGTCTTCATCTCCCCACCCCCACCCCTGTCTCTGCCTCATGCTTGTGGATCAGAGGATCAGAGGTAAGCTCTCAGCTACTGCTCCAACTCTATGCCTGCCTGCTGAAACGCTTCCCACCATGAAGGACATCGACTCCCCCTCTGAAAGTAAGCAAGTCCTCAGTTAAATACTGTCTTTTTTTTTCTTTAAGTTGAATTGGCCATGATGTCTCTTAGCAATAGAACAGGACAGTAACTACAACAGTGGATAACTAAAGTATAATTCCACTCGAAGATTCTGATAACAATTGAGGACATGGAATAGGGATTATTTCACTGTAGGAGAAAAGAATTTGGGTGTTTATTAACAAACACATCAGTCATTGACAAATTGTTGCTTCCAGAAATATTCATTCCCCAACACTTAGAGCCTTCCCTTGTAGGGTTCACAGTATGTCCCAGTTGCTAGGTGAAAGCCCTTTGAAAACAATTAAAGGGCTGGTAGTTGGAAGACAGCTTGCTGCAGCACTGAAGGGTAAGGTCATGTGAGCAGGCCTTTGACAATCTCAGTTCTCACCCAAGGTTAGAAATCACAGTCACCCCTGCAAACCACACTGCTGGAATTCACACTGCACAACAAACACACCCCAAGGAACAGCTCAAATACATTCCTTGCAAATTCTGATTTCCTTTTGTTATGGAATGGATCTTATATTAGCAATCTTCATTGATCTATTTGGCTTGGTGTTTCCTGAATGTTTTTCTTGTTAAACTGTTACTAATTTCAGGAAGGAGCCTCCAGTAGCTGACTAACAAGGCTTAATTTTGAGAATTCCCTTTGGCTATTTTAAAAATCTTTCTACAAAGGAACACGTGTCTGTTTGTTTTGGACACCCTATTTAAACAGTTCTCACCTTAGGTATTTTATCTTTGTCTCTTCCTACTTCATCAATAACTGGATCCAATAAATAATTCTTAATATTATCCAATTTCTAGTAATCCCATCAAGTCCATAACATCAGTATTATTTTCTGTGGCTCTTGAAAATTTGTAATGGGTTCTATCTACATCTCTTTTTTTTTTTAAAATAAAATTTGGTGTTTAAAAAAATTGGGTCTTTTGCCCTTTAAAATTTCCCTTAACTAGGGAACTTATAGATCTCCTCTCTGTGATGTCATTTACCACATTTCTCTAGATAGTAACGATACCCTTAACAGTAAGTTAACAACAGTAGACTCTATAGAGAATTCCAAATACAGGTTCATATTTTTTTTTCTTTAGGGCATAATTTACTTGCTAATTTACTTGCATTCTTTCAGCAGCAGGATTGCCATGCATGTCATGTCTGTCCTTGGCTGGTGTCACTAGATACTGAATTGACTGAAACTGGATTCCTTGACTAAGCTAATGATTATCTCTCCAAGTGGACATATTCCAATTGTTCTTTCTTTACTAATTGAAATACTCCTGTAAAGGAAAACTTAACTTTAAATTTACCCAGTCAGACAGTCTGTACAAAGGGTGGATTTTTGCTCTTATACCCTTGATTGTTTATGCTCTAGAGAATTTAAAAGACAAGGTTAATGTCTAGAGAACTTTTTTATCTTTTATTTTATTTTTTTTTAAAAAAAACTATCTTTTCACATATTACTTGCTAAATCCATTTCCCACTCCCTCCCCTCCTCCTGCACCCTCCATTTCTCCCCATCCATCCCCTATCCGCTCCTCAGAGAGGGTAAGGCTTCCCATGGGGAATCAACACAGAAAGATGAGCATGGTATGGACCCACTCATAGGTGAATACTAGCTGTAAAGCTAAGGAGCCTGTAGTCCACGACCCCAGAGAAGCTAAGTAACAAAGAGAAGCCTAGGAGAAACATACAGAGACCCCCCCCTGGAAAGGGAAAACAGACAAGCTCCAGAGAATTTTTAAAATACAAGGTTAGACAGAATTTGTTCCTACCAAAAGCAACCTAATTTTCTGCTGTTCTAACCAAAATACCATGACTATATTCAAGTCTGCTTTTTAACATATAAAGTTGTGACTCTGGGAAGAACAAAAGAAGCTATGTATTTTTGCAATTTTGCTTTCTTATTTCTTAAATTAGACTTCTAGATTTCTTCAATAAGTGTATACCTGAGTTAAGGCGAGGAGGTGCACCTCCAGATTATTTCTTAGCCTCCAGAATTCCCAGTACATTATGAATGGATTATTTATGAGCTATATGGTATTTTAATTTGCATTTAAGAAGAGTTTGGTAAAGTTGGATTTGAAAAAGGAAGAATTCTGCTGAATGTGGTTTTTACATGGTGAACGCCCATGTGGTCATTTTTGGTGGTTTTTTTTTTTTTTTTAAGTTCAGCTGTGGTTTGGCGTCTGTTACTGCTAATGTCTGTGCCTCCTTTCTTCTTGCATTACTCGTTAATGTTGAAGCAATGTCAGATGTCTCCAGGCCTGCCCTGCAGCTATACTCTCCTCCTAGACCCCTGGACAAGGAACCATAGACTCTGCTGTCCTCACAGGGAAAAGGTAACAGTGACTTCACTTGAGCAGAACACGGCAAACTGCATCCCATAGGCCAGTCCACCTCCCCACCTTATTTGATACGGCCTACAGAGCTAAGGTGAACTTTCCTCACTTCGTCCCCCAAAAGGTTTCACACTTCAATATTTTTGCTTTTTTAAGGTTTACTTAAGGTCTTTAATTTTGCCTCCTTAAAAAAAAATCTTAAAATATTTGATATTTATCTCTTTCAAAAAGAGTTCAGCAACTACAATTGTGATTTTTGAAATCATTTCCAGTAGTAGAACGTAGAAGAAAGAGCAAGAGAGTGGCAGAAACATCCCATTCAAACCTCTGACTTAAAACAAATGAATGTATAATTACTTAAAATTTTTTTGGTTTTGTTTTTAGTTTGTTTTGGGTTTGAGCACTAGAAAAGTTCAATCCAGAGCTGCTTTGATGAGCATGATAGACTAAGGAAGAGATGACAATTTTGACATTGGGGATTGCAGATGACAATTACAGTATTAGAAATAAAAATCAGCCTACGATTTATTCTGTGGATATTTTTTGTTGAAGTGATTAAAAAAATAAAATCCTGCTTCAAGCAGATAAGTGAGTATTAATAGCAGCATCTTTTTTAACAACTCACCTTGCAGTCTTAGGACCTTCTGAAATTAAGCTGTTTCAAATGCTTATAAAGGGAAATAGAAATTTTTGATTTTTACCCACCATGTCAGAAACAGCTCTCATCATCAAAATGCAGCAATCAGGCAGGAAGCACCAACAATTTGGAGTGAGAGATAAAGCTGGGCATATTCCAGCATCCCCAGTCGTGAATTTGCTGCTACCGTCTCGTGTTGGTGGACGGAAAGCTTCGCTGCAGAGGTGTGAAGAACAAGCTTCCTGTTTGAAGTTCCTAACTTCAAACATTTGAGTATGTGTACACATACGGCAACTGAAGTTTATTGAAATCAGAGTTGGATTAAAGTTGGTGGAATTGCATTTACATTTTAAAAGAGATTGGGGATAGATTTGAAAATAAACTGAAAATCCAATAAAATTTACCTTTGAAAACCACATATTTGTCTATAAAGTAGATTATCTATGGTCTCGGATATATATCCCTATGTGGTACCTTTTATGACACGAAATTTAAGTCCTCAGAGCTGAATTAGGACAAAAAGACACGTTCAGCTGTGCAGAAATGCTGTCCTTACGAGGACCCACTATGTGCCTACAGTGACTGGAGTGTGGGCAGAAATTCTGAACTATTTACTGCATTCTGACTTTAACTTCTATTGAAATAGGTTCTATTTGCACGTTATTGTGCTATTTAAGTGAATGCAACAAGACAAACACTCAGCACGAAACATCTCTGGGACAGAAGGTGTTTGACACATATCCTCTATATTAGAACATTGAAATATAAGACAAATGTGCGTGTGCACACCAACCATTTTATCTACAGATCTAAGCACGGCACTCCCACTTTGATGCCAGGCGTTATTTCCCCTAGTCCTTTATTCCAGACAGGGAGATAGCTAAGCATATAGCTACATGGCCGTGGGTGCTAGGCATTCTTATCCAGGTAAAACAGACCAGAGTTCCTTGACTTTATTTCATGGGACTTATACACTAGTTGGGAATGATCAACAAAATGAGTGTGATTTGTCCTGGGAACACCACAGAGGTGGTGTGGGGATATTGCAGACCTGGAACAGAATCTAGGCCTTGCTTGACCTCATTCAAGTTTGCAAACATCCTTGTAGAAGAAGGAACCCCATAGAACTACATCTTCTGTGAAAGTAAGGCTTTCTTATTTGAAGTTACAGACAGAGAGACAGAGAGACAGACAGATGCCCCCACACAGACACAATAGCTCTTCATGACATGAAACATTCAGGTTTGGCTGTTGCTTTCCTGAGTATTAGAAATAACTAACAGCACTACTTGAGAAATGAATTACAGTAAAACATTTAAATCACTAAGAGCTCCTGGGTACTAGGCACTCAGAACATAGTCTTGTTTCTTGAGTTAGAAGAGATACAGTAATCCGTGGGGATCATATTCCAAATACTGATGCCCGACCTCTCTAGCTTGTTCCCTAGTTGTTTTTTTTTTTTTAAAAAAAAATATTTATTCTGCTTTTCTTGCTAACGATTATCCCTTTATCCCGTATCTAGCTGCTGCTTAGAGACGCTGTTGGCATCTCTATTGTGCAACATCTCCACATCAGAGCAGGCGAGCATCATTCCAAGGGGCTAAAGATGATACACTTTCCGTATCATTTGCAGTTTTACTTTGGAGGTGGCTTTATCGAAACTGTCTGGATTCAGGCTGGAGACTTTGATTATGCAATACAACATGAAAGCATTTTTTTCCTTTTATGGCAATGGTTTATCTTTATCTTCAGTATTTCCTTCCTCTTATTTCAAGCTGAGAATCAACCTATTTGCTTCTCTTGATCCCAGACATCTTACAGAGTTCGAAGTAAAATCCTCTTGAGGAAAACTGTCATCCTTAACTTTTGTAAAATATTGCCTCATGCATAATAATATCCTTGGGGCTCATTCCCAACAGGTATGGAAGTGGATTTAAGGCCATTTATAGGACTATAATTTGTGGGTCTCATGAACATCAGCTACTGGGATCATTCTAGGAGGAAGTACTAGGAAGTGTGCACCCTACACTGCATGTTATCTACAGAGACTCAAGACACACAGGGCAGAGGTTTGAGAGCCTCAGGACGGTGAAGCAGTAGTGTCAACAGCAACCACTGTACACAGCATAACTTAAGAGCATCCCAGGTGCTAGAGACACAAGCCTAGAATTCAGACAGTTTTCATAGGAGGTACAAATGCCTTCAGTTTCATTTCTTACCAACTGGAGGCACGGAGATGGAATAAAATAAAATATCAACCGAATAGAAGAGTGTATGCTTATAATTCTAGCACTCTAGAGTCAGAAGGATGGTGACTTCCAGACAGAGAGATGGGAGGTGGACAATAAGCCTTCCTATTAGCTAAATAAATGAAAATATTGGAGGAAGGAGAGAGAGAGAAGAAACAAAACAAAATACAGTACATATATATTGATATAGATCAAGTTTTATGTCATAAACATTTCCCCATTTGTAGGCAGTAATACCTTAATTAAAAATAAGTTTCTTTCTCAGTACTTTTTATATAAAATGTTAATAAATGCTGCTGTTACATCAAGTTTTTTTTTAATTTCTGAACTCATTTTATATCCTTCAACCAAAGAATGTGAATAAAACATATTCATCCAACATAGGTTTTCTGCTCACTGACTTTAGACCTTCAGGAAATTGCACATTAGAGTTGGTATGTATAAGATATTAACACTATTGTCTAGAAGATTAATTATTGCCAAACTGAACCAAAGTCTAATTTCATCTATTTAATGTATCTAATCTTCAAAAGTTAATACTTGGTTCTGATGTCACACCTTTAGATATGATCACGTGACAATTTTATGTTTCCTCTAATCCCTGACAACTAGATACATAACTAATTTGTAAAAAGTCTTATGATTTATATATGATGCGAATTTCAGGGATGTGTCCTTGTCTTTGCTTCTGATAGCTGAAATGACAAAGAAAGCATTGATTGCTTTTAATGAAATTGCTACAGTAATTCTTGGCATCAGTATATGAATGGACACTAGAGGCATTCAGCGCTTTTACGCTTTTAATTTTTGCAGGACTGGCATCCTTTTAGGAAATCAGATGACATTTCTTCTGCAGTATTCCAGTTTAGTCTCTGTGACGTAGGTGGAACTGACTATCTTTAGCCATAGCCAAGTTCTGGCTACCATTCAGCTTCAGTCATGTGATCCAATCAAGGATACCACGACCCTCCCAAGAGTGGAGCTGGAAGAACATTGCTTTCCTTTCTCTACAAACCCTAACTGCAGAGACTTCTGGAGCCTCAGATGTATGGGGTCACTTCACTCAGGAGAGTTAGGAAATGGAGCCATGCTGATGAGAGGGGCTCGATCCTGACATTCCCTGAATTCAGAAGTGAATGGAAACCCACTTCAGAATTGTGATGCAAAGTAGCTGGTGCTGTATTTTATACACTAGATTGTGTTAGACAAGCAGGATTTTCACAAATACATGGATAAGTGCTTTAAAGATGGCTGCATTTAAAAGGCTACATTAAACGTCATCATTTAAAGATGATTTACACCATGTGTAATCAGACCCCCAGCTCTTTCCCTTCCTAGCTATGTGACCTTGAATCTGTCCATTGAACACCTTGAACCTGTCTGCTTCCCTCTCTGGCATAACAAACATAGCAATCCTATTCATTGCAAACTATTAACAGAAACTGTGTGTATGCATGTTGGAGTGAATAGGGAGGAGAAGATGATAGAGAGGGAAGAGAGTGGGGAGGGAGGGATTGAGAAAGAGAGAAAGAGGAAGGGCTGGATGCTAACAGACTATGTCAGGTCCATGATGAATACTGAAGTTGTTTTGATTGTACACTAAGCAATATGCATACTAATAAAACTGGATAAAAACAAACAGATTTGAAAGCGCCAGGTAAGAGATCAAAAATTAATTTTAAAGGCAAAGGAAAGGTAGGGAGGACCTAGAACACTCAGACAGAGCTCAGAGAATAGTAACACAAAAAACTGAAGACACGAACAGCACCAAGCCTATGAATCAGAGGTTGTCAGTCCCTGGCCCAGACACTATTTATTTTACTTTTTGAATGGAACCTATGACTCTGGTACTAAAACAAGAACTCTATGCATAGAACCAAACCAACAGATATTCTAAACTGGCAGAAATTTTGTTAGCAGTTTTAGTACCTTGATCATAAATTTCATTTCATTTTTTTCCTAGCTATAGTGCTAACAGGTTATAAAATACTTGGACATTAAATTTCCAGTTTTCTTGGAGCTTTGTACACACATAGTAGACATTCCTACAGACATGTTGTAACAGGTATTTAATGGAATTCAGTTCCAGTCTGGGCTTTTATTTATTGAAAGAGGTGAATAAAATGATTATTTTAAACCATCTGCATTAAAATAAGAAAATGAATTACATGGCAAAAATTACTATATTGAAATTATAATTCATTAAAATGTAATGCTTCCTTTAAATGTAGCTCATTCCTAGACTTAAGTCAAAATGTAATACCATAAACTGGATTAAAAATATTACAATGAAAGTAGAAAAAAGTCATCAAAATGTGATAAATAGGCATTTTACCACTACTTATAGGCACAATATTCTGCAAATTTGGATATTTTAAAATCCTACATTATTTTTAATTTTTTAAAGTACATGAATCACAGTAAGTATGATTTGGACTGAAAAGATAAGATATCATGACAGACCATATGCTATCCTATTTTATGATACATGAATATTAACACACAAAGTGATTAAATATTACTTGAATATCATTGTTACTAATCATTTCTAACCTTGTAGTATCAACATAGCAAATTATTTAAACATGTTTAAACAGCATTATTCTCATGTTTATTTTTTCTCATGAGTAATTTTTTCTCCAATGCAAGGCTTGGATTATCCATAATTATGTGCAGAAAGCCACTGCCACCAAGCATCTCAGTCACTGGATAATGACTGTGGGATTAGCATCACACATATACACGTAGATGGCCAAAGAATCCAGGGACCTTTCCTGCTGCTCTCCTAAACTCCCCATGAAAGGCGACTGTAGGGCATGCTAACAATGGGACTTTTCCTGTTGTTTTATTCAGTGTCTTTCAACTTTTAAAATCTCACCTTTGCATTAATGTTCCCATTAAAAGTTGAGCTGCGTACAAAGTTCCACTTTTCCTGCTTAAACAGGTGTTAGGGTCTACAGAGGCTCTGCAGATCTGCAGCATGGAACAAGGCTTACATAGACTTGCAAGGTCATTGAGTCAATACCCATCATGTCGTAGGAGACCAACCAGGCTTACCCAGACTTGGGAAGACATTGTGTCAATAACTATGCTGGGAGAAAAAGCAAAGCTTACCTAGATTTAAGAGGTCATTGTGTCAATAACCATCATGGGAGACCAGGAAGAATTACCCAGACTTGGGAGATCATTGTGCCAATACCCATCATGGCAGAGCACCAAGGATTACCCAGAACTGGGAGATCATTTGTCAATACCCATCATGGCAAGAAAGGTGCCTTCACAGTTTGGTCCTGGTATATGAGGACTAAGCATTCAAGAGTTCTCAACAATATCATACTGGGGACCAAGAATGCAGTGCATGAACCTGTAAGACAAAGTAATAGCACCCTAAAGCCCATCGTTCCATATGGGCCTGGAATTCCTGCCACTTTAGAAGTGCTTCATTTTCAATAAGCTTTAGCTGGACATGAGAGAAAGTCCTAGAACGTAGGAGGAGAGAGGATTGTCACATCCTGAATTCCGGTGCTGACTTCCTGTCCAATAGAACAGCTGTAACATTTCCCATACCAGTATTTGAATCACTTTTTGTCCAGCACTTTCTTATTATTTTTCCATCACTTTTTGTTTTCCACATCAGTCTTATTCTTTGTTCCCGATTCTGCACTGGCCAGGCACTGCCTTGTTCTGACACAGGGAAATAGACTCAATGAAGTCCCTCTTTGAGCCTCTAATTTTAAAATTCCTTTTGTCTTCCAAATCCTGAGGTGTCAGCTGCTTCCATAGTTAACATACTTCTGACATTAGTATTTCTTTCGGTTGGCTACTTAAAAAAATTCTGTAAAATTCTTTCTTTGGAAATATGAAATTCCTTTTGAGACCACTAGACTTAAGAAAAATGTTATTATTTTGTCCATGCATATGGGTTGAATGTATTTGCTGTATATTTACAGTAAGGTATTCTATATAACAATATATGCTCCAGCTTTTTCTAAAGATTTACAGATGTTAATTACTTTGCCTCAGAATAATAAGGGAATCTATCATTGGTGGAGAGGTAGCAACTCTAGGAAAAAGAATAAGGCACAGAAAAATGGATAATTCTCCCAATATCACATGCCCACTAAATACTGGACTAGGTTTTTAGAGTTGAAGAGATCATATCCATAGGGTTAAATCACCCAATACCATTGGCTTATTAGACCTAATTCTAACAGTAGGGCAGGGGCTTAGAAGGTGCTACATTGCTGGTTTTGCAACTGCAGAATAGGCTCCATGGTTGATACTGGTCCTCAGCGTAACAAGATCCAGAACCACACATGACATAAGAGGAATTTCCTATATTAGGTTAGCTCAGTAGCATGTATATGTACAAGTTTTTTGTTAGATTTAATAGAAGCAGGAAGACCCAACCTAATGTGGATGTCACCTTCCTGCAGTGAGCCAGATGTAAGGACACCCAAGAGGAAAGGTTTGCTCTTTGTCCCTTTCCCTTCCCCACTTCCTGGAGTGTGCTGATGCCCCCACTATGGTCTTCTTTTCACTGATATCAGAACCCAGCTTCATTGGACTTCCAACATAGACTGAAAACCTAGACTTTCCAAAAAAATGTTCCAGTCCTTCTGCACCAGATTGGGACTGCTGGAGACCCCCCCAACTTGAAGGACTGAGCGTACCTGACCGTCAGTTTTGCCATGTAGGTCAACCATTAATTGGACAATCCAGCATATAGCATGTAAGCCAGCCCAATAAATCTTTTAGTATATTCATTGTATTTGTTCTGTTCCTCTAGAGAACCCTAGCTAAAACATGCTAGAAAAATCCAAACACATAAAAGTAGAGATGCCTCCCTTGAAGTCTTTGTGCTTTAGGACTTCTAATCTTTGAGACCCTAAAAAGAAGAAATCTGAATTGTTTTAAGCACCGAGTCTGGGGTAATTTGTAATAGTAGCAGCAGGAAACTGAGTGCAGGTTTCCAGGAGAATGGCAAAGCTGTTAATTTAGATACAAACATCAGGAATATGTATGGGATGGTTCAGCTAATGCCATGCTCTGGCTTTTCTGATCCAATAATTTAGGATCCATCCTCATATACCTACCTTAGAGGACTTTGTTACTGTAACATTAAACAAAGCTGAACCTGGACATCATAACAGGTGGAGGAGATAATCTCTACCAACAAAGCAGGGTAGTTACAAAGTTCTCAGATCTATTCCAATACCCTGCATTCTGGTTTTCAGATTACCACAGTTCCTCTGTAGACTCTGATGCTTTCACCAAAAAGCCGCCAAAGAACCTGGATGATTCTGAGACACCCAGATAAGACTGGTGCCTGGCCCTATCCTGACACCTTAGTTGCAACCAGACCTTTACCTCCAGTGTCCATCAGCATGTTCCGTTTTACCTTCCCTATGACTATTATTCAAATGTGTCTTCTTCTTTCTCCTTAACATGTATTATCACTGTTGACTGAGGTTTCTGTCCCTACCAGTTCCCTCAGTCATTCAGTCCCAAAGAAATACACAGAAGTCTATATTAGTTATAAACTGATTGGCCTATTAGCTCAGGCTCCTTATTAATTAATTCTTACATCTTTAATTAGTCCACAGTTCTTGCCTGTGTTAGCCATATGGCTTGTCACCATCATCAGTGAGGCTTTCTCATCTTGCTTCCTCTGCATCTGGGTGACCACTGCAGACTGAATCACTCCTCTTCCCAGAATTCTCCTGTTCTTTTTGCCCCTCCTCTACTTCCTGCCTGGTTACCCCATCTCTACTTCCTACCTGGCTACTGGCCAATCAGTATTTTATTAAACTTGTACAAGAAACAATCTTTACAGGGTAAAACCTTTGTCCCACAGCAATTTACCTTTATGATATAGTTCATATTTAACCTATTTTTTGAGTTCTTTCCTTTGCAAAGTTTCATTATATTCTGGCAACTATCCTGTGTAAGTGAGGTGAGGCAAGCACTCACACAGGCGAGGACTTGGTGTAGTAGCATTTTCATTCACAGATAGGCATCAAGAGACAACAGAATCCATTTATGTGTGCAGATTCAACTCCATAAGGCTCAAGAAGTATCATAACTTTTAACAAGTGTTCCTTCTACGCAATACAGTAGAGGGACATGGACAATCTTTGCTCACAGAGCAAAGTGTTCTACTCCAGAAGCCACAGTAATTGCAAAACCAAAACTGTTGCAAAGGCATCTTGTTCTAGAAGGGATATGGACATTGATCTGTCTGGACCAGACAGGTTCTTGTATCTCAGCATACTGATCATGAGAACTGCATTAAGAGGTGAGGAGAGCTGGGTCTGCCAAGGCAAAGCAGGGACTGGCTTTTCACCTGCTTCCTCAATTTTCTCTTCACATGATCTTTACTGTACTTATGCTTCACGATCATTATACTTAACACCCATTAAATTATTCTAATGTTTGAGCATACATTGCTGCTGCTCACAATCCCTTTTAAGTAAGCTTATTATTCAGTTGTGTTTCCCAAAGCTTTGCTATGTCTGTAAACCCAATAACTTAACAGCTGAATGAATAAAAAGAACACAGTAGGTGGGAGTCCGTGATTTCGTCAATACTTAAATGAAAGAAACATTTGCAGAGTTTGGGCAGTGATTGTAATCTAGCTCACCAAGGAATTTTGATTTTTTTTTCCTAAATTGCATTTTCTTACATGAAGCTTTGAGTCTCCCAATGGGAATAGTCATTTATGAAAAGCATTAGCGAGCAATTAAAAATTAGCTGAAAACTGCAGCTGAGATTAGAGGAAATTGGACTACTAACAACGTGGTGAACTCTCTGTGTATTCTTAGTCTCATACGAGTCCTTCAGCCGTGCTAATAATCTTCATCTTGATCCTTCTGTGAAGCACAGCCCCTCCCCTGCTCCACACCCCCACTCATTGATTTTATGTTGAGGAATTGCTTCCTCTTTCACAAGAATAAACAGCTCTCTCAAGACACCTTACTCCACAAAGCTGCTTTCCCTTACGTTGAAATGATTACGTTAGTGCCAATAAGATAAAAACGCATTCATGGCAGTGTGGGTGGCTTTGTCTAAGTTGTGCAGGGTTATGACAATATATCTCCTGAAATATACTCACTATACAATTTTACTTACCCTTCATCATTATGCAGTAGTTGCTTTTTCAGATAATTTTTCTCTTGCCTTATTATTTCTTAATTCTATAATATTCACAAACATTATTTTTTCCAAACCCCAATTATCTTCCCATTGTGAGATACAATGAATGTTTTTCTACCAAATGATTTTGTATTTTTTCATTACTTGGATCTTCTTTCATATAACCCTAGATACCCTAAGAATTTGCATAAAAACACCATTTGGAAACTGTTCTACTCATAGTAATGTTTCCAATCCATTGGGTGAAACGTCTGTCATCTCATGAATCTTCATACTTTCTCCACTCCATTACCTTGGTGTCACAGCAGCTTTGGTGCCTGTTTACTGCTGTTTCCTCCTCTTGTTAATGACAGCCACAGTTGGTAAAACACTGGGTAAACACACGCAGCATGCCACAGGTCTGCATTCACCACCAGCCTCTATCACAGTCATAGCAAGGATGAAAGTGAGAACTGGGGGAGGTGCACCAATGAAGAAAAAACTGGACAGGGAGTGAATGTATTGAGTGTGTGTGTGGGGTGAAACAAAAAAGGGAAATCAAGCTTCTGGAAGTAGAATCCACGAGGCTTACATTTAGAACAATAATTATGTTAAATAATTATGTCAAAATAAAAATTCCCTAAAATTTTGTACCACATTTGTATTGTACAAAGCCATAACTAAGACTTAATAAGATTTCCCCTGTGGTTGCATGCATGCTACCTTTGTGAATTTTTAGTAAATTATGTATTTATTGCATTTCTCAGAAAATATTAATACATGTCATTATCTAATATTTGTGAAATATTCAATCAATTATTTACTTGAGTTTTTCAATATAGAAATCACAATTACCAAGGCAATGGCTTTGGCTCTATTTAAAATGCAACTAAATCAAGAAATTAATCCATTTCTTTCAAACTTTTGATTTAATGAAATATAGTGTAAATTTTTAAAAGATTTTTCCCTATAATATTCCATATTTCTTATGTGAATGTTGTTAATTCCTAGAGAATACATTATTATTTATTTTAGCTACATTTGTTGAAAAATATGAAATTGAAAAGGGAAGCCTAACAACAGGAAGTTAGCTTTAATGAAGCAAAACTCTAAGAATAAAAGAATTGGAAAAACAAAGAGGAATCCAGTGTATATGATTGAAAAGGAAATCACTATAATAATAAGCATTTTAAAATACAGAAAGAACAAAGAAAAATGTTACGACTCCCCTGTCTATTGCCTGGCTATCACTATTTCATTTATGCACATGTACCTCTTGCTTTATGGGATAATATTCTTCAGAACCATAGGGCACTAAAGCCACCTTGTGTCCCACAAGGAAGGTATTTTTGTTTATTTATTTATTGGTTTTTTGAGACAGGGTTTTGTTGTAGTTTTGGAGTCTGTCATGGAACTAGCTCTTGTAGACCAGGCTGGCCTCGAACTCATAGAGCTCTACCTGCCTCTGCCTTCCGAGTGCTGGAATTAAAGGCATGCGCCACCACTACCTGATTTACCACAAGGCAGGTTTTAATGTGGAGTTTATTAGAAGAGCAAAAGGCTAAATTGGGGTAATAAAATTAAATTTGCAACACTACAGTAGGCCACTAAAATTAGAATATCAGCAAGCCTCAAAGCCCAAGTCTTATTAGTCTTCTTTCTTGTCTATGGAATCAGAGGTAACTTTAGTCCCCTCTTTCTTACTCACAATGCTTCTTGGCGGTCACCTTCTTTGTTGTATTTAGCTACGTCCATTTCGCAAAAAATGACTTCATTGCCACCCTCTTCTTCATTTTGGAAATTCTAGAGCAAAGCTTTCCCAAGTTTTCCGCATCATCAAGTTACCTATTTGGTCTACGGGGAAAAGGGTGTTGAGCTAATCTTGTAGAACATGAGCACGTCAGGCACCACTTAGTCTCACATAGGCACTATGTTTGCACTGTCTTGCAAAGCAGCATTGTAGATTAACCAACATGAGCACTGAATACATTGATCCATCTGCTGCTTCCCACTCATGGAGGATCCAGGTCTCAGGAGCTAAATATCATTCTAGGCAACAGTTGGATTCTGAGTCTAGTCTATCTGACAAAGAGTAAAGAAGGGATTAAGATTCCCTTCTCTGCAGGGAAGATTCTTTTCCTGCTAGCTTTATCAAAGAGCAGAAAGATGTGACTACAGTAACCTCCTGGGTTGTGCTTACTTGAGCTTCAACAGAGACCATGGGAAACAATGCCAATGGTGGTCAGCCATTTGGATGTGCAGACATACTGGCTCAACCTGATCCTTTAATAATACACATTATTTTCCTCCGCTGTGGTTCTCAGTCTACATTACAAACGAATATTTCCGTAGCCCATGCTGCAGATACACATTAGCCCGATGAGCAAGCAAACCTAGTCTTATATCATCTTTGATGTACTGTTTCTCATTTATGTGTGTTTATTTTCCCATTACACCACCTTTAATCAAGAGTAGATTTTCTCATACTTAGGGCATCCTGAAAAGGTTTGTTGAGGTATAATTTGAGACTTTTTATTTCAGTCAACATCTCTGGTTACCTAGGTTATTTACTCTTGAGTCGCCTAGATCCTGACCCTCATAGTCCTTCACTCTGAGGCTTTCTGCTCACATCATAGAATGAATAACTGGTTTGTGGGTGAACCTGCTGAATTCCAAATCATCTACATCACCCCAATTCTGTAGCAGTAACTCTTATCTTTTCATGAAAAGCAGATCATGATAATCTAGTGTAGTGAGTCATTTCTTGGCCTGATGATCTGTTGATATAATAATTCCACAGTGACTAAGCTGGCATCGTAGCTGTAGGACCAGACTCTATTTTCTGATAGACGCAATCTCATTTACTAAGGAATCAGAGGCTCAAATCTAGAGAACCTTACAGAGACAGGAAGCACAGAGTCCCTGAATGGATCACTGGGAGTGAGGATTAGGGGAGTCATTAATGGATTCAAGTTGTGTCTTAGGTCCTGAATGCGTCCATTATTGTTCATATAATACTGTGCCACATAATAGCTGCTGTTACACTGTGCACACAGTAGTGGCTCTCAACCTGTGGGTCACGACTCCTTTGGCAAGCCTCTATCTTCACAAATATTTACATTATGATTCACAACAGTAGCAAAATTGCAGTTATGAAAGAGCAGTGAAAGTAATTTTATGGTTGAGGGTCACCACAACATGAGAAACTATATTAAACGATCACAGCATTAGGAAGGTTGAGAACCACTGAATCCTGAAGGATACGGGGGTTGAGTTCAAACAGTTAAGTGTGGTGTTCCTATGCTGGTGCTTTAGCTATGCCTTTAATGAGTCATTCACTGGTTGAGTGATGATGAATGCTTTAGGGTCCAGGAACATTTACCCACTGTCACCCCTACTTCATCCAAGGCAATGTTATGTGAGGTGTCAAGATGATAAATCAGAAATTCTGATAATACTGGTAGCCAAGGTACTATGACATTTGGTGGAAAACGTCATACCCAAACATTTATCAATGCCAGCAAATGCAAATTTTTGTGGGTTTTTTTTTCTCTGGATGAAATGGGTCTGATTTACTCAGCTTGCCAGCAAGTGGCTATTTCTTAAAGAATAGTTCCATTTCGAGAGTTCAGCATCAATCTTGCCTATTGAGAGGTGAACATTAATCCTTGGTAGTAAATATGTCAGTCTCAGAAAAAGGAAACACATACATAGTCCTCACACCTGACACTCTGACTGCTTCATTTAAAAGCCAATTTCTCAAGCACTATGCGGCCATGGACAGCACCGTGATACCTTTCAATATACAAAGTCCAGGTCACCCTACCCGGTTTGTCCAGAGCTTCCCCTGCAGTGTGTGTGACTTCAGTGTGCGGGCAAACACCTGCGCTTTTCATTCATGTCCAGTAAGTCTTCGTCTGCTTCAGCCTGGCCCATCCCCGGTGACAGCAAGCAATTCTTCTTTTTTTTTTTTTTTAAATTTATTTATTATATATGTAGTATTCTGGGCACCAGATCTCAGATCTCATTACAATGGGTGTGAGCCATCATATGGTTGCTGGGAATTGAACTCAGGACCTTCAGAACAGCAGTCAGTTCTCTTAACCTCTGAGCCATCTCTCCAGCCCCTGCAAGCAATTCTTTACACCTCCGAGTCTAGTATATCCTACCTCAACCGACTTCTTTCCACATTAAACTCTCAGGCAGGTATGCCGCTCAAAGTTTTACCCACAGAAGGATTTCATCTCACTGCTGCTATCGGGGCCAACACTGGGTCAGATTATAATACAGCAGCCACACCATTTTATCGAGACAAGCTGAAGCCACTACATTGTGTCAACTAGTCATGGAAAACTCCCTGAAAGGTCTTGGGAAGTAGCGATTAGGGCAATAAAGGTAACCTGTTAGGCGATATGAATCGAGTCTTAATTTCTTATCCCCCTGGTCCCTTGTAGCCTAATATTAATTGTGTCAGTTTTATCCAAGGCGTCACTCTTTGATCTTATTGCATGGTGGTTTTGACAGCATTCAGATGATGAAGTGCACACATTGGGTCACTGGATGGTCTATAGTCAAATGACAAGCTCCAGTTAGGGCCCCAAAACATGATAGAAACAGATGATTTTTCTGTTGATGAAAAGTTTTCTGCTGCAGGTGGAACTGTCTTGCAGTAGAGGGTCTGTAGAGGGTCTGTAATGAGTCTCTTCTTCATGGCCCTTCTTAGCACTTGAAGGAACCGCCTTTGAAATTCAGATCTCTCACAGAGAGCTCTAGCATCACAGCATTTACCATGACATTTGTCCCAACGACAACAGTTATCTTCAGCACCCTGAAAGGAATGAAGAATCCAACTCAAATTGGCAGACTTCTGTGCCACCTTGTAAGTAAGTTCACGCCATCTGCCTGAATTTCTCTCAATTCTATGAGGACCCCACTGGTAACTTACAGAGGGATGTAATGGGAGCAACGCTATGCCCTTTTACCCTTTTTAAAAAAATATTTTTATATAAATAATGTGTTCATTTATTTTCTATACTGACTGCCCACAGTTCTCCCTCCCTCCTCTCCTCTCAACCTCCCCCACCCCCGCCCTGCCATCTACCCCACTCCCCTTTCTCTCCTCCTCTGTCTTCTTTCAGAAAGGGGCAGGCCTCCTTGATCTTGAGAAAAGCACAGCACATCAAATTGAGGCAGATGAAACTCCTCCCCTTGCATCAATGCTGCCAGCATGGAGAATGTTTTGCCAAAGCCGCTAAGCGCCAGGCACAGGTCCCGATCTCACCGCTAGGAGTCTTACAGAGACCAAGCTACAGAACTGTCACACTCATGCAGAGGGTCTATGTCGGTCCCCTAACTGTTGGTCCAGAATCCACGAGCTCCCACAAGCTCAGTTCGGCTGCCTCTGTGGCTGGTTTAATATCTTTCCTTTCTTCAACAAGACTCCCAGCGCTCAGAGCAGTGCTTGACTGTGGATATCTTCACCTGCTTCCGTAAGTTACTGGATAGATTGTCTCTGATGACAATTAGGGTAGCCACCAATCTGTTTACAGTCGATAGCCAGTTCAGACACCCTCTCCATTGTTGCTAGGATTATGAGCTGGTGTTATCCTTGTGGATTCCTGGGTTTTTACCTGGCACCAGGTTTCTCCCTAACCTCAAAATGCACCCCCATCAAGACATCTCTTTCTTGACTATGCCCCATCCAACCCACCTCCTGCACACAGCCTGCCCAACCTGCTCCCTCAAGTTTCCATTACTCTATCCCCTCGCCCTTGCCCCCAGATTACCCTGAAGTAATCAATTTCTAGTTCTCCTTCCCGGGGAAACCCATTCATCTCTCTTTGGGCCCTCCTTGTTATCCAGCCTCCTGGGGCTGTGGATTGTAGGTTGCTTATTCTTTTCTTTTCACTCCTAATATTCACTTATCACTGAGTACAAACCATGTTTGTCTTTCTGGGTCTGTGCTACCTTACTCAGAATGCCCACAAATCTTATGATGTCATTTTTTTCACAGCTGAGCAATACTCTATTATATAAACACAGCACATTTTCCTCATCTATTCTTCAGTTGAGGGGCATCTAGGTTGTTTACAGTTTCTGGTTATTATGAATAAGGCTGAAATGAACATAGCTGAGCAAGTGTCCTTGTGGTATGATTGAGCGTCATGTGGGTATATGCCCAAGACTGGTATTGCTGGGTCTTGTAGTATATTGATTCCCAATTTTCTGAGAAAGCCGTACTGATTTTCAAAGTGTCTATACAAGATTGCTCTCCCACCAGCAGTGAAGAAGTGCTCCCCTTACTCCACATGCTCTCCAGCATAAGATGTCATCAGTGTTTGTAGTCTTACCCATTCTGACAGGTGTTTTTGTTTTTTGGTCCAATCTATTTATTCTGTAAATAGACATGTCCTTCTTTAGGTTGGGAAAGTTTTCTTCTATAACTTTGTTGAATATATTTTCTGTGTCTTTGAGATAAAATTCTTCTCCTTCTTCTATCCCCATTATTCTTAGAATTGGTTTTTTTCATGGTTTCTCAGATTTCCTTGATGTTTTATGTTAGGATTTCATTAGATTTAACATTTTGGTTCAACAATGAATCTTTTTCCTTTATTGAATCTTCAGTGACTGAGATTTTCTTTTCCATCTCTTATATTCTGTTGTTGATGCTTGCATCTGTAGTTCCTGTTCATTTACCCAGATTTTCCATTTTCAGAATTTTTTCAGTTTGTGTTTTCTTTATTGCCTCTATTTCAATTTTCAAATTTTGAACTGTTTCGATTATTTGATTACTTTTTTCTTGGTTTTGTTGGCTTTCTTTAAAGAATTAATTTATTTTTTCTAATATTTTGTTTGTCTTTTCCTTGATTTCTTTAAAGGAATTTTTCATTTCCTGTGGTACACCATGCCCTGTCTGTGCTCTTTGAACCACTATACCATTTTTGAACCAGACAAGGGGCTGGAGATCAAAACACACAAAGACTTACAGTGACAGAGACATAGGTCATCCTTGCTTCCAAAATGCCCCAAGAATGCCCCCTTTATTGTGTCCAGGGGCAGCTTATATAGGGATAGCTATTCCCCAGCCAAACACACCAGAAACCATTCCCCTGCCATCAGGAACTCCTGAGGGTCTCGTGCTCAGAGCAGCTGTAGGCACTCATATCAGGGGAAAACAAGTTGTTTACAAGAAATTTAGGATCTAGAGTTTCACTGCTGCCAATAATTTCTTTTATAAGGGCCTCTTTCATCTTCATAAATTAACTATTAAGGTCATTTTTTTCTGGTTCATCTGCATTGGGATGTTCAGGTCTTGCTGTTGTAGGACCACTGGGCTCTTGTGGTGACATATTGCTCTTTACGTTTTTGTACGTATTCTTAAACTGCATTTACCCATCTGTGTTAATAGTTATAGGTATAGGTGTTGATTCTTTTGATGTCTTTGTTAGATAGTCTTTTGTTTCTTTATTGTCTGCTTCCTTTATTGTCTTTTAGCCTGAATGGATAAGGGTTCTCTTGGTCCTCAGGTCTAGTCGGGGCTAATGCCTATAGGGACAGTTGTTTTTCCTGCTGGTGTGGGTGGCCTTTGTGCCTATAGGGTCTGCTGTTCTTTCCCCTGGAGTATGCGGTGCTTATATAGGGGCTGTTGATGTTGTGGATGGCTGTCCAAGGGGAAGAGGATGGGGTCAGTGGGTTTGGGCAGCAGAGTGGGTTGTCGAGGTTACAGAGTTTAGTGAGTGCTGAGGGTGTTGGTGTAGCCTGTATTAGGTCTTTCACCTATTGACCAGCTCCTGGAGACTGCTCCAGATCAGTGAAGAGCCACCAAGCTGGGGGATGACAGGACATAGCTGTCTTGTTGGGGCTGAGATGGGAGGAGTCGAGGCACAGGATAAGCCCTGGGGCTTGAGGTTTGGAGATTGAGGCAGTTTAGTTGGGGGACTCAATCACTCACTGTTCTTCCAACTGGAGTCGGCTTGTAGGGGGGCTGCTGAAGTTACAGTGGATGGTTGGTCAAGGGGAGGATGCTGGGATTGGTGAGTTTGGGCAGCAGAGTGGGTGTCAGGGATATTGGTGCAGCCTGCCCTCAGATCTGTCACCTGTTGGCTGGCTGCTGGGGACTCTCTTTTAAACTTTTATGTGTGGCATTGAAGTCTTCTCCATAAGACTGGGCTTTGAACTGACTAAGAATCTTATGTTCTCCGTACAATGGTACATTGTTCTGATTAAATATCTTGGCCAGGTTCAGTGGGTTCAGAGGCCTTAACCTGGCCTCCTTTCCTCTTCCAAGTCTTACAGCATAGATAGGATAGAGAATCAGTGTAAGGGTACTCTCAGCTACCAAAATAAGTTACATGCAAACATATTGGTTGCACTTTATAATATATCTTAAGACAAGGCAGAATTTCCCATCAGTCTCTGCATTATTATAGGAAAATTATGGCAATATTCTATTTCTTGTACTGATGGCATCTCAGATGTTAAATTGTATTAAATTGCTTGATGTTTGAATATCCTCTTCTTCTCCAGTCATGTGCATCATCTGGAGAAATGATGACTAGTTCTACAGGACTTTGGAAATCACTGTGTAAACATTCTGTAGATATTTCAAAATCTTTTCTTAAGATTTAGTTTTTTTCTCTTAAATCTGCAAATTCCACATTTGAGAATAAATTCAGGTTTGGAAACCCAGCCAGGAATATAACTTTCTTTGCTATGACTGACATAAATCTTCTGTTTCTGAAAAGGTCTTGGTTATTTTTGGATTACAGATAGAACTGTTGACTCTTCAGCTATCTTGACCTAGAATGATGTTGGTCTTTAGGTCATTACCCTTGACCTATGGACTAGAGATTCCTGGCTCTCCATCAACACTTCCCATCACAGTAATTGCATCAGTCTTGATGATAATTTAGTATTAGATTTGGTATTGGTTAATAGTCTAGAGTCTTGTCATCCAGTAAGCCCAGTTCTACTATCTTCAGCTTTCCCAAAGAGGAGATCCAGCACTAAAATCTTCAACGATGTTAGGTCTTTTCTAACTTTTCTATTCACTGGGCTAGAACAGGAGGGAGTTTCTGCTGTGTCCTTAAGGAAAATCTTGCTGTATTTATAATAAATTGATTGTTAAATGTCAAGTTTTTCTCAGTACTCATCCATAGAGGTCATCCATCATCTTGTCTGATTTTCAAAAGCTATATTAGCAGTTTATTAGAAATAGCTGCAGGAGACTTTAGAGGTTATTAGCCTTTAAACCACAAGATGACTTCAGTTCAGAGGCATGTTTTGGTCCTGACATGATTTTGATGGATACTCTATTTCCTCCAAACAGTAACAGAATTTACATTGTCAGTCCAGAGTAAGACTATGTCTAGTTGATGATCTAGAAGAAATAAGGGGGGGGGGGCTTGAGGAAAAATTTAATGAGGACTAGTATCATTTTTCAGGGCATATCCTTTATGTTATCTTGGCAAGGACAGATGTTACAAAAAGCTAGAGGAACTTTTGCTCCCAATAGCTTGAGATAAATACGAGAACATGAGCATAACCACTGGTTTCAGAGGCCTTTTGCAGGTTCCTGGTCCCATAGATAAAATTATTCAAAAATATTCAGAAGGGAATTCAAGGATGATTTATTAAAGGCAGACAGAGAAAACAGGGTAAGCGTCCTTGGTGCCTTAACAGATGTTGCTAAAAGGAAGACTAAAGGAGGAGGAAACAGAACTTAACAGTCTATAAGCAATGTTATCAGGGGAGTTTGTTTGGAGGACATGCTGTCACATCCTATTAAAGCAATAGTTATTCTTGCTCTCAGCTGTCTCATATTTTTTTAACCCAACATTGATCCACATTGGGTTCAATTCCCTCCAGCTTTGTTTGAATAAGGGAAGCACCCAATGTCTACATTCAAAGAGCATTGTTTTCCACTATCTATGCCTTTTACAAAGGTGAGAGGAGGGACACTGATCATCAACCACACTATTTGTTTCTGAAGATTTCAACTTACGTTCATATGCCCAAAATGTGTTCCTGGAATGGAAGATACTTGTCTACATAAGGAAGGATGTTATCAACTATATATCATGTCATTTTTTGGTCAGTGGATTCTGACATCTTGATATTCATATGCCGCAAATGATGTACACAAAGCAGGTATGCCTCTGAGCTTGAGTGCATTCAGGTAGAACAGGTAAAAGAGAAAGCCTTAGGTAAAGATATGATATCATATCATATTTGTGATAGAAGTGGAAGACACCCAATTAATATTGCAATGCAAAGTCTGCCTAGATTAGTGTGTGAAGAGGTTTAAATAAATTAGTATTTATTATAACATCTGTTACATGGAGAATGCTTAACATCCTGAACCCATGTCACATACCCACACTGAGACATGCATACATGTAATTAAATCTAAGCATACAAAGATAAAGAGAGGAATCTCAATGGTCCTCAACCCTGGGAAAGGAACTACAGATGAAGAAAGCAGAGAACAGGAGAAACAGTCTTCCCTGAGGAAGATGCTCCAAGTTGTCTAGTGCGTGATCAGTATACAGTCTTGTCAAGTTGTGTTTATATATTTAGGAATATACATATATGCATGTGAACAATTAAAGTAGTAGAGGCCATGAATTTGAGGGAGAGGAGAAATAGGAAAGGGAAAATAATGTAATAACATTTTAATTTAAAAAATAAAATAAATCATTAAATGGTACGAGGGAAGTTATGATTCAATAGCTCAGAGAATTTGCTGCTCTGGCAGAGAACCTGAGTTTGGTTCTCAGCACCCAAACAGGCTGCTTACAATCAACCACCTATTACTCCAACTCCAGCGGATCTGCTGCCCCCTTCTGGCCTCTGTAGGCATCTGCACTCAAATGTAAATACAGATACATATACACACACATCATTACAACAGCAGTAAATATTTTAAGATCATTAAAATATGGTTGCTTGTTATTACTATCACCTGACATATCCTTATGACAGGTACTTGAAGGCTGTTTTGATATGAGTCAACCAAGAATAATAAAAGACTCATATTGAAGAAAAGCCAAATATCTCACTATTACTTTTTTGGCATAGAAAGGAATAAGGCAGTTAGTGTACAGTTCAGCTTGAGACACAATTTTCACAAGAAGCAATTCACATGCTCCTTCTTGGAAGGATAGGAATTATTTATAAAGCATGTCAGATTTAAAAAAAAAAAAAAAGCTGTGGATGAGATGAACATCCCCACCTAGGCTGTTCTCTGTTGGTCAGAAGTCTAATGATCGTGAACTGAAACTAGATGTCCTTCCTCCCCCGCCTCCGCCCCTTCCTCCCATCTCCTTTTACCTAGTCATTCCTCTTTCCTATTAACTCTCCTTACCTAAGGAACCCAGTTTGTTCAGAACCTTTTCCCTCTTGAAAAGCATGAAAAGAAACTTCGACATATATTCATAACAAAAATATTGCAGTTTTGTCATTTAACATCAGCTGTGTTGTAAATATATGAAATAAATGTAAAAAGATCCTTCCTCGCTTCCCTGACTTCTGAATCACCGAGATGTATTCTTCTGACACAGGAAGCTAATAGGTGAGCATTAAGTACACACGAAGATAATAGATGAACTTTATTTAAAGACCTGTATTCAACTCACCTAGCTCCCACGCTATGAGCTGAATTCAGTTGTTTTTTCAAAATGAGCTGCCCACAGCCCTTGCACTCCCCCATTCCCAATTTCTGGAGACAAGCTAAGAAAAGATGACTGCATGGTAGAAAGCAGATGAGGCTGCAAAATACCCATTGGCCAGAAAAGCTCCTGTGGGGACAAGGGACAGCTGAGACTACTCTGATGTCAGTAGGGAGCAAGAATGGGAAGGAGGGAGAGGGATATAAAGGGAAGTAAAGGAATCAGAGGAGTAAGAGCCGGAGGGGGGCCTAGAAGAGGAGGTTGAGGAAGAAAGAAGGAAGTGGGGTAGGGAGGGAGAGAGGGAGGAGAGAGAAGTGCTTTCCAACAAAGATAATAAATGTCTCCAAACAATAATTTGTTCGGAAAATTAATTGTTAATAAGCAAACCATAGTATAATGGCTCTCACTAGAGAGCAGCACATTTGAATGACTAAGGCCTGCTGCTCTGTGATAATGACCCATGAGCCCCCACTGAGTCTGGTGTACCAGGGAGACAGACAGAAACAGCAATGGCCCATACATGGCTACCTTCAGGATACTAGGGGAGTCTGTGACTTAGCAAATGGATATTTGTTATCCTGCTGGCACACTGAGAGAAACTGCTTTCAATGGAGTTTTGAAGCCCAATAGGAAATAAAGTCTGCTATTAATTGAGTCATACTAATATTTTCAGGGTGAAGGAGACATGATGGGATTTTTCTCTACCTGCTGAGCTCACTTGGCATTTTTTTCTTGTAGGGTTTGGTGGTTTGGCCAGACAGTTGCTTTTCTAAGGCACATCTGGATATGCTATTAGTAGTTATTCCTGAATGTTTCAGCTGTTGCCAATGTGGTCTGCTAGTTTTAAACAGTCCAAGTGCTGTCTTGGGAAAAATTACTCTTGTAAGCTGTTGTATAAAACGCAAGCAGCTGTCCTGTATCAACTGTTGTTAACAATGCACAGAAGAGTCTCCAAAACGTTTGTGTCTTTAATAGTATTTAGGTCACTGAAAAGTCCATTACAGAGAGAATTGTCTTTTATTCCTAATCTGCAATGTATTGATTGCAGGCACCAAAAATGTTCCTAAGTGCCAAGGTTCTTCCAACTGACTTCCACCTTTGAAGAAAACCAAGCATCTACTGGGAGTTTTCCCTTGAATTTTTTTCCCCCCGAGATAAGGTTTCTCTGTAGCTTTGGAACCTGTTCTGGAACTAGCTCTTGTAGACCAGGCTAGCCTCGAACTCACAGAGATCCGCCTGCCTCTGCATCCTGAGTGCTGGGATTAAAGGCATGTGCCACCACTGCCCGGCTTTCCCTTGAATTCTTAACAGACAAAGTAAAAGTAAAAGTCTTCACTCAGTTGATTTCCCCTTTACTCCGTCTTACTCTTGTGTTGGTTGTACAACTTAGAGAACGTCTTTCCAGCAACGACTGACTCCTCTCCAGGTAGCTGATAGAAAATGCTGGCCACCCTACATCTATTTTTACTCTAAAATACAAAACCTTTTAACAGTGACAACTTCAATGTGCTT
>JAQHUG010000078.1:636588-665979 GCA_028555095.1 Dicrostonyx torquatus
GAGGGGTATTTTTACCGCTTACTAAGCAAAGAAAATGTTTTAGTTGCACAAACATTAACATGCTGAGATTTCACAAAACAATGGTGAATAGTCTGTTTATATAAAATTCAAGATAAAGTATGTATGTAACAAGATAAAGTATGGCGACAGAAACTAGAAAAATGATTTCCTGAGTCAGCAGGTGGTTTTCTGAGCCCAGCACATGTAGGAAAGAGTAGAAGCAGATTTCTGGTCCCTCCTGCACCTCCCTGGAGCATCCTGAGTCTACGCTTTCCTGGACAGGACCAAGGGAGCGTCTTTGCTAGCATATTCTGTAGATGGCTTCCAGAATTTTCTGCATTCGATTTCCTCAGCTCGAACATTCAGAATGTGCTTTAAATCTCTCAAATAAATCTCTTTCTGCTTGAAGTTGCTGGAGTGGATTATATTTCTTGTAACTGAAAATTCTTCAAATTATGTGGCACCAACAATAGCTCAGCAGAAAACTATTTGTCAGGCAATTTGAAGTATAAAGCTTCACACTGATTTTGCATAAATGGCTTCTTTTAAATCCTTATAACCATTGAGCAGCATTATCGTCCATCAGAGCTGATAAACTGAGTACCAAAAAGGCTATGATTCTTCTCCACAGCCAGTCATGGGGATGTCGAGATGCAAACCCAAAGCTTTTCAGGCTAGGCCCTCCCTGTAGTCTGTGGCTTAGTTTCATTAAGCTTTCAAATTAAACGTCCTATACATTGAACTCTCATGAATTTTCTTCCAGTAAGAAAAATTAAGCCTTCAGAGCTTAATTTATTTCATTTTTTTTCATTTACTGAATTATCAGCCAGCTCCCTGGGTTGCAAACAATAGAACCTACTCTGGCTAGTTTGTTCAGAGTATTGACATCCCTAAATGTATCAGACAGCTAACAGCTTCACTAGGATTCTGGGAAAGGAAATAGGAAAAAAAATCACAAAATTAAGTCTTTAGCATCAGAACTCCAAGGCATAATGTAAAATGGGGCTGTTGAGAAGCTACGTGACATTCTGATTTGGAGGCTAAATACCAGGAAGTCACAGACTGTCATTGCTGGCAGCACTGACCCCACTGTATGAGAAACACACATGACTGGATTCTGGGACTCATTTCTACATAGAAGACCCAACAGGAGTTTCTTATTGCTGCATTTGTTCCCTTCTTCTGTCATATCTGTTAGTGAAGATAGAGCTTCTGAGTGCCACTCTAGAGGTCAGGGAGCACAATGACAACCCCCTCCCCAACTAAATAGCCACACAGAGTTAATAGGCAATAACAAATGCAGAGATGTTCACCATAAACAGGTTAAAGTGATTTCTATGCTGTGTCTGTCTATACTTTGGAAGAATTAATACTTCGCTTATCCTGAGTAGTTGTCATTAGTAAACAGCTGGATACACCATCACTAACAAGTTTATAGACCCATGGTTGGCTCTTCCCCATTTAAAATAAGTTTCTGCTTTGGAAGAAAAATGGTTCTTAAATGAAAGATTATGGTAATGCATATTCACTTTGCTAGCCATCCATCTCATAAATGTAAAAAACAAATGATTATTAGCATGCTATTAATTTCTCAGTTGCATATAATTGGCTTCATTTCAAGCCTACACGGGATCTTGCGTGTTTTGTGTTTGTAGTGTGATTTTTCTTATTCACAGATGTTTGAGTAACTTCATGAGAACAACTGAAGAGCTACAAATTGGATGTTTAAATTTTAATCAGCATACTTACAAGTTAGACTCATCTCTTTTTCCTTCAGAACACAGGATTTTTTCCAATAATTTTACTTCACGAATGCTTCATAGATATTTAACAGACCACACACTTTAGCGTGCACCTTAACTGTCAAAACCCAATTATTTCCTTGGAATTCTCACAGATGATGATTCTCCTCTGCTTTATTGGCATCCAGTACCTTGAAAATAAAATGGTTAGCTCACCAACCTCTCTTCAAATAGAAAATGTAACAGCAAGCCTTCTTGTCGGACTATCTTTGGATCTCCAACCCCCAAATAATGCCACAGAAAATTATTGTTAACTTTAAAAGCTTGGCCTTTAGCTTAGGCTTGTTTCCAACTAGCACTTATAACTTAATTAACCTGTATATGTGTGTGTGTGTGTGATGTAGGTTAATTAAGTTTATAAATATATATTTATATATAATCTATGCTGTGATACTTTGCTCTGTTCAAGTTCTATGTCTTTGAATTTCTCATTTTTGCACTTTTTATATTTTTTTAAAATATGAATCATTTCAAGCTGCAGCTTTTTCAGAGATGGCCATACCTCTCCTCCTTCTCTGGACCTACTTTGACCTACTCCTGCTGCACACAGCCATTAATAATATCAAGTTCTTAAAGGACTTTCTTACATATTAGTATTTTTATTCCCCCACAAAGACTTTGAGAATTTAAAACCATCTATCTTTTCATTTAAAAATGATAAATATATTAACAAACATATTAATATGCTTATTATAAATTATTATATGTAGAAAAGGAAGACATCTGGTAAGAAGAATAACATCTTTCATTTTTTATCAATTTATGAATATATGGATGAGAACAAGGTAAATTGATTCTCATATTTGTTTCTCCATTCAATATTGAAAACTCTACTGTATGTTATTATAAATAAATGATATTAAATGATATTCAGAAGCTAAAGAACACTCAAGTATTATATTTTTTGTCTCATTGACTCCCTGGATGGCATCCAAGATTCCCATATCACATCTGAGAACCGCTGGTGTTGGTACAAGAAGAAAGAGGTACAATAACTAGTGAGATACATGTTAATTAGTTCAGTTGGGTAGTATGGAACTGAAGGCCAAAATAAATTCAGAAAACTGATAAAAAATGAAGGGGGGGCTGTAGACAACCTGCATTTTATCCCCAGCCCTGTCATGATATCTTACAACTCTTGTAACTCTAGTCCCAGAGAATTCAGTGTCCCTCTTTGACCTCCACAGTCACTGCCCTCCTGCAATGCAATTGAATGCAAAATACCTATATACATAAAATTAAATTAAAGATTAATTTTTAATGCATCAGGGATGAATGAGGACAGGTCTAAAGTGGATGAATAAGGCAGTCAGACAGGAGAAAATGTTGACGTGGTGATGGCAGGTGAACTACAGAGTTGAGGTGGGATGGGGAAAAGGATGAAGCAGAAAGACTATCAAATATTGTCTTTGTAGTGTTGAGGTGGCGATAATGTCAAAGTCAGAAGAGTTGCTAAGGCACAAAAGTTGAAATTCGTTTATGCCAAGGAGCCAAGGTACATGATGAACAGCAGAAAGAAACACAAACAAGGAACGAAGACACACAAAGGAAGAATGGAAGGATTTTTACTGTATCAGTGAGGGAGTATCATATTAAATATGATGTCCTAGTTACTTTTCTATCACTGTGAAGAGACACCATGATCAAAGCCACTTATCAAATAATTCATTTAATTTGTAGCTGATTTAGAATTTCAGATGGTGAGCCCATAACCATCATGGCAGAGAGCATGACAGTAGACAGGCAGGCATGGCACTGGAGCAGTAGCTGAGAGTTTCCATCTGATCCACAAGCATGAGGCAGACTCAGAGCTAACAGAACTGTGTGGACTTTGAAACCTCAAAGCCATTCCCCATTGAATGCCTCCTTCAAAAACAAAACAAAACAAAAAAGCTCCTAATTCTTTCCAAACAATTCACCAACTAGGAACCAAACATTCAATGAACCAATGGGGGACATTTTTATTCAGGTCGCCACCAATATGTTGTGCCTAATGTTGAAAATTAAAAGCCAGCTCAAGATGTGGAACATAAGGATTACAAAGCCTTTGTGGTAATGTAGTGCATTTCATTTTACCATCAAGTGATGAGGAAATGCTGGGTAACTCAAGTCCAGATATTCTCCCTTAAAGCTTCCAACCAAATGACTCAAAGAAAGGGTTCACTTTGCTCAGGTTAGTCTAAATGAGCTAAAGAGAAGAACCCTCGAGAAGGCCCCGTCAGACATCCCACAAACGCCTTGGTTGTGAAGCACGAATCAGCTAAAGCCCTGTCTCTGCTCTTCTTTCTAAGTAGTGTATTTGTAGGACAGCTCCTTTAGACACTTCCGGAGGGGTCCATTTGTCAACAGTGGGTGACTGTAGCAAGATGTGGCACTGTACAAGAGAAATGGTTCAAGGTCGAAAACATGTTGCTTCAGTGGCCAGTGCTCTCTTTCTGTGTAGAAAACAAAAATCCTGTACACAAAATGCCTGTGACAGAAAAATGTAATGATTATACTGAAACGAACAACTAAAACACAAGAGAAGGAGGTGTGGGCTAAAACAGCTTCCGCAACTGTTTGTGTTACAGCCTGCCATCTCTTCTTGGTGCACATACTTAAGAAATCACCAACCTAGAAATCCAACAGGGCTTGTAGTTTTTGATAGAATGATCCGTAATGTACTGAGCTGTAAAATAGCTAATGCACCTGGCCGGCTAGCCTCCCCAGCACTGGCCTAACATTTCTGTTTACAAATTAACTAGGTTGACTGAGGTGGAATGCATACACCCTGTGCATTAAGGCACCTTAAGTATGAGTTTCAGCTATGATCATTCTTGTTTGTCAACTCGATCACAACTGGAATTAATTAAACCGAAGGAGCTAGCTACACCTGTGAGTTTTTGGGGTTTTTTTTTTGGTTTTTTAAATTAAATCATTTGAAGTGTGAAGACCCACTTGTAATCCAGACCATTTAAAGAGGGATGATTCATCTTTAATCTGGGCTACACCGTCTGGTGGTAGCCTGTAAATGGACATAGAAGAAGGAAGTTCTCTTTCTTTGCTTGCTTGCCTTCACTCTTACTGGTACTTCCATTCCTTCACTGATATTAGAGCCTCTTTCTTCGGGATTCCAGTGTATACTGAAAACCAGTTGAGATATCCAGCCTTGAGAACAGGACAACTACTGGACTCTTGGACTATCCATGGTAGACAGACATTGTAGGACTAGCTGGAATACAGCCTGTATGCCACTCTATCTAATCCCTTTTCAATATCTATATACCAGGTCTTTATATCAGTCCTATTCCTCTAGAAAACCTTGAGTAGCAATTTACTACTTAATTTAATTCTGCTCCAATTTCATTTGCATAGCTGCTATGTAATTGAATAAGATTTCTTGTCCATTTCTATTTGTAAGTGGGCAGTCTTATGTAGGCTCATGTAGTAATGTATGTGATCTTCTCATCAACCCTTCCTGGTGGGTGGAGTAGGACTTGTTCTTTTTCCTATTTTGTTTAATTGGGGGGGGGAGAAATTGTGGATGTGAGACTATACCTCACCAATACAGTGTTGGGTCTATGACCGCCTTAGTTAAGTTCTGGTTCTAGAACAAAAGTTAGGTTCTAGACAAAAGAGCCTCGAGAAAATATTTGCTATCTGAATGTGGTTTGAAGTGAGGCAGAGTAACCATATGGAGACTTCCATTATAAAGAAATGAAGGAGAAGCTCCTAGCAGTCAAGTCTGTCACCTAGAAGAATAATAGTCCTGGGGGTAGGGCACCTAAAGAGAATAAACGATGTCAGATAGTAGGGTAAAATAGTTCACCTTGATGTGTGTTGGTGCATTTTCATGGTATCACAAAGTCCCCTAGGCGAACTATCTTTATAATGTAAAATAGGTCATCTAACACACAGTTACGGAGATCTAGTGCAAGGCTCTAGCATTGGCTTGGCACTGGTAAGTATCACATCAGATAGGGAGTATCATCAGAGCAGTGACCCAAGGTTTGAAGACTAGTGATGCCCTAGATCATCTACATAGCTAATCTACTGACCTGTGACTAGGCCATGCCTGTTATTGTCTTACTATTTCCCAATTCCACCATCCATGGAACCAAGTCTGCAACAGCAATCTTTCAGAGAGGCCCATTTAACCCATACCCAAGACACCATATGGTGATAAATTAAAGTTTAGGAGACAAGTTCACTTTGTAAAAGGCCTAATCAGGACACATAGCAAAGTTATCAGCTTTCCTTGGACAGTAGTTAAAGAGCGTTACTGTTGGTAGCACTTGGCCAGAGAGCACTGAAGGTCAAGGGGGAACATTGGTTTGCTTTTAGTTGGTTAGTTTGTTTCTTTTTTCTCTTTAATTTTTGAGTCACTGACTTACATAAATCTTTGGCCTGATAAACCTTCCAAGCCCTTTTCGTGAGAAAACTCTGATGAAGTAACAGTGAGGTTTTGATCCATGAACAAGGGACCATCACGTTTGGAGACACTGACGACCTGAACTGATTGATGGATTTGTATGATGTACTTTTCCCTGTCCCTGCCTTGATGCAACAGCATGTGTTTCCTTGAGAAATAAAACTCCCATTATTGCTCATTGCTTAAGTGAAAACTCAGCTCCACTTAGGCAGTAGAATGAAAACCAAGGGAAAGTGTTTCACATAACTCCACGGATTTAAGGTGCCTAGGAATGTATATAGGAATGGATTTTGTGAGGTCTTAAAAAGGGATGGTAAACGTCATTTTGGATTAGCAGATTTTTTTTTCCATATGGGTAAGTGAGCTCAGTAGAGTTATTGTGTCCAACATGACAACTCCATTTATATCTAGACGTCTAGATTCTTTAATACATATTCGATTAAACATAGACATTGAATAGGTTTTAAAAATGCAAGAAAAATCTTGTCATAATTTGAAGATACACTTGGAAGGATCTGGAAGCCAGAAATGGTAGACTAAATCACGCTTCAAAAACACCGTGCAGATTTCCTGCTCCCACTACCTTTCCCAAACATGTTCTGCAAAGTAAACCTTTAAAATCAACTTTTCTAGCTGATTGTCCCTCACCAGAAAAAGGCAATTACTGAGATGGTCTTCCATGGGGTTATCACAGATGGTCGGCGCCTGGTGTACAAGGTGCAGCTAGTGTCTATAGAGAGGAAAAGCAGGGAGAGCTAAACAACTTGGCTTGAACATGGCCTTCACTGCTTTATCTCGTGTGCTTCTCAGAAGGTTGACTTCTGAACTTGTTGAAAATGAACAACAACATCTGGGGTGCTCTGAATCTTACTCCTTCAGAAAAAAATAAAGGCATTACATGAAAATAGTGAAGTAATGGCAAAAACACATATGTTTACTGTTTTTTCATTACTTCAAAACTTTAATTACTTCTCAAAATTAAAGGGAAAGTAAAAGATTTTGGGAAGCATGAGACATTCCTTTCTTACAACCATCTCCAAGCTTCCACTATACTTAACATACTCATGGTGTTAAGGATTACTTGTGTATTTTTTTAAATTGTCCGGTGGGTCTAAGTTCTAAGAAGAGACAGGCAGATTTTTCTCTTCTGAGCTCAAGAAGAATTTATCTCATTCACTTCAAAGCAAACCTTTTAGTTACCCATTTTGATATGTTCCACTTAAACAGCAAGCCTGACTTCACATTACAAGCAAGGAAATTGTGAGGCCACTTATGTTTATCGCTGTGGCTTGAGACAGTAAGAGACTCTGAGTTGCCTTTCTACAGAAATATGGAAGTGGGCAGAATCTGGAAGGCAGAAATTCATTACTCAGGTAGAGAAGAGGTGAGCAGCAAGTTGACATTAAAGCTTTAAGACAAAATTCCTAATGTAGTTCATTTATTTTAAAACATAGAGTTCCTTGTTCCTTACAGTGTGGGTGATAGGAATTTTATACTAGGCAAACTGATATTAAGTCTTCATCTCACAGTGCTTCAAAAAATTAAAAAAAAATAAATAAAGCCTAAAGTTCTGACTCAGCTGGTTTTGTCATCCAAAGGGGGAAAAAGATCATTCCTTTTTCTATTCCCCATCCTACATTTTTTATATTCTTATCATGTTCCCAAGAGACAACTGAACATGAAGTCTAGAAATAATAGCAACCCATTTTCCTGTTAGTTTTGACAGAATGTCTGACATAAACAACCAAAGGGAGAAGGGCTCATGCTTGCCGGTGCATAGCCCATTATGATCCATACAGGGCAGATGGTGGTTGCATCTGTATGGAGAGCTTGCAACAAACTTGTCATATCTTGGTAGATCAGGAGGCAGAGAGATCAACAGACACAGGCTGGACTCTGACCCTATGTTCCCAGCTAGGGCCAGAGCTCAAAAGGCTCCATGCCCTTTCCAAACAGTGAGACTATTTGGGGACCAAGTATGTAAACACATAAGCCTATGGGGGATTCTGTGTTAAAGAGTTTATGAGTTCTTCCACTACATTTCAGGACTCTGTGCTGTTGAATGGGTTTCTCGAGTCACAGTGAAAGACTCCCTCATCTGTTTGACTGGGAAGAAAGGATGGTAGCTTCACTGGTCTACAGCACACAAGGCAGCAAGCATATGATGGTCATACTTTATCCAACACATAATGCATGTTTGGCAGTCTCATCATGGTAGTCCTTGAGAGGCCACATCTGCTATTTTCTCAGAGGGCTTAGGAGCTTTTGGTACTGTTTCTCAGAACTCAATCCTCTCTTAACTGACATCTAAGAATGCAAAATATTCTTAAATGCTGGATGAAATTGTAACATTCTACTCAGAAGCTCTCATTCTTTTTGCGATATGCCAATGGGGGAGGGTAATAAAGAGGAAAAGAAATGACATTCTAGAAGTACTCCTTATTTACGTGTAGCCTACAATGATGTTGTGGGACATGCTACACACTTTGTGTTCCACAAATTTAAATTATACATTTAACATGAACAAAAAAATGATGTATCAGTCACAGTTTCCTGAATACTCTGAGTATATGTACATTGTAGTGGTATAGGAGGGTCCTTCTGTATTTCTTTTGCTTTCATTGGTTGAATAAAGAGACTGCCTTGGCCTTTTGATAGGGCAGCCCTTAGGTGGGTGGAGTAGACAGAACAGAAGGCTGGGGAGAAGGGAAGTCTAGAAGATGCCATGATTCTCCGGCCGGAGATGGATGTAGGTTAGAATCTTTCAGTAAGCCACCACCTCGTGGTGATACATAGATTACTAAATATGGGTTAAAGCAAGATGTGAGAGTTAGCCAAGAAAAGGCTAGAGATAATGGACCAGGCAGTATTTAAATTAATATAATTTTTGTGTGGTTATTTCGGGTATAAGCTAGCCGGCGACTGGGAGCTAGGCAGTGGCGGGACATAGCCCGCTCCTCCTCATTACTACATTGTAGTAATCATCAAAGAGGATCAATGCTGTATTTGATAAGGTAATTAGAAGCTTGCATTTATAGACACCACAAGGGTAAGACAGTGTCATAAATAACTGTGGAGGCAAGTGTGAAAATGCTCTTAGGAAATTATATAGGAAAGAAATCAACTTAGTTTCTATATCAGTAAGTTCTGAAAAGCTTGACATTATATGCAGCAACAGTCTTGTGACTTCCTTTCTCATGTAGACAGATAAGCAATTAGGCAAGCATAGTGCATTTGACAGTAAAGGACATATACGATGGCTCTTGGGAAACATCTGGACAGAATGATGCAACAGGAGAATTTTCATGGGCACTGGTAAGAAAATAAAATTAATAAGTACATCTTTTCTCTCCTTATTCTTTCTTTGCAGATAAGTGATTATTTTTATTGAACACATTACATATTGAATGTATTTCTGTACATTTAAATTTTTAGTTTATGACGTGAGGACGCAAGTTGCATTGCATCAGTTACCTATTCTAAGCTGTTTGTAAATCATTAGTCTATGATAGCATCCTTCAAAAGCTGCTCAGGTTTATTCTCATATGTTCATTTTGTTACTTAATAAATTCTGACTTTTATTGATTACAATTGTATTTAATACAAAAACATTTCAGTAAACATTTTCATAATTGTTAGAAGGAATTTCAATTATTGGCCTTGGATCAATTCCTAGAAGGGAAAGCATTTGGTAATAAACATCAGTCAATGTATTTAAGACTTTTGATAGATCTAAAATATATCTATGCAAACAGTTGTGTACCTTATTTATTCATATTATTTAGATGCTTCATCTCAAATATGATTATTATTTTTATTCATCTATTTATTTTAAGTCTGGGCCACAGCCTTCCCACATCCTCCCCTCCAAGTCCCTCTCTCCCATCCTCTCCAATCTCCTTCTCTTCTGTCTCTACCAGGAAAGGGCAGGTCTCCGATGAGTTTCAATAAAACATAGCATATCAAGTTGCAGTAAGTCTAGGCACCTCCCCATATAGTAAGGCTGGGGAAGATGACCCAGTGTGAGAAATGGGGTCCCAAAAGCCAGTAAAAGAGTTGGAGACAGACTCTGTTCTCACTGTTAGGAGTTCCCCCACAGGAGAACCAAACTACACAACTGTAACATAAACACAGAGAACGGTCTTTCTGAATCTTCTGAATAACACTAGAGTAAAATTCTTCTAAGTTGCTATTTGGCAAGTTTTATATGTAAATGATGCAGGAGCTGACTCTCTGTAGGGAGTGAGACAAAGGGGTCCAGGGTAAGAACTGCAAGTTGATCACATATGCTATAGTGAAAATAAATGCTGGTGTTAAAAGGAAGCATAGGGTTAAAACAGGAAAACTAGAAATGCTGGGAATGAGAAAAAAAACCCTTGCAGGCAGGCACTGGATAGCCAAGTAGGCCTGATTAGAGATTGACAGGCTCTAAGAAGCAAGGCCAACAGTTAGCTTCCATGAGATCTGCTCACTGGGAAATGTATGTTACATATTTTTTTCTTTCTCTTTTACATATTCTTGTTTCTATTGTAGCTAACTGTAGCAGACAGAATTGTGAGTAATAATGGCTACTGATGCCACCTGTATCAGGAAAGACACCCCCTACACCATCTTGTAGATAATGAGTTACCTAAGAATGATTGTGGTTGTATCAGTAGTTGTGGTTGGAGTTACAAGTTTACCAGTGAGTGTGAGAATAAAGCCAGCATTGTCAAAGTAACTTCAAGTGAGACATATGCAGGTTGTAGCAACAGCAACCAATCACTAAGGGCTAACAGTTGAGGTCAGTAACTAAGGAAGTTGGAAGTAGAGAGTAGAGTAGTAGAGGAGACTTCACACCCTAACTGCCTGAGCTGCCTATGAATGGAGCATCATTTCCCTGGTTGGGTCAAGGAGACATTCAAGGAGCGTGTGGCTCAACACACACACACACACACACACACACACACACACACACACACACACACACAGAGCCCATGATCTGACTAATTTCAGAGACATTATTTCAGCCTTTATTTTCTGCCATAGTCCCATAAAATCCCCTAGACAATGAAGTTTAATGACTTTTCCTCTCTTGAACCCCTCCACTCTGGGGACTTTCTCTCACCTTTCCTTCATTTGTTGCCTTCTTCTGATTTCTCACCTTCCCTTTCTGGTGCAGGAGAATTGTCTGTATTCTGTCAATCATGTTTTAAATAAATGCTGATTGGCCAGGCAGGAAGTATAGGCGGGAAAACCAGACAGGAAGTAGAGGTGAGAACAGGAGAATTTTGGGAAGCAGGAAGCTTCCCTGGCATTCCTGTGCAGACTACCAGAGAGGCAACATGTGAGCTGCCTGGCTGAGAAAAGGTACTGGCCATGTGGCTAACATAGATAAGAACAATGGTTAATATACTTTACAAGAGCTAGTAAGAAGACTGAGCTAATGGGCCAATCAGTTTATAATCTAATGCAGACTCTCTGTGTGATTTTCTTTGGGGCTTGCCAGCTGTGGGGTACCGGGCGGGACAGAAACCCCAACAAGCAGGCCCCTCATGTTACACCTTTCTTCCCCACTTCTCTGTTGTACTCCTTGGCAAAGCTCATCACTCCCTTTGCTTATTCACAGATGCTGTTAATCTTCACTGGTAGGAGATAGTGAACTCTGTGGCCACTCTGATGATCTTTCATGATGCTGAGTTTCTGGAACCCTAGATCCATGGGGGTTTAAGTACAAGGGTGTGGAGAAAGAACTTGCTGCACTTAAAAAAAAAAAAGAGAACCACTAATATGTATACATTTACATATTTTGTGTGCATGGAGTTATGCTGTTGAGTCCCAAAATAATACAAAACATCCTACATCTTTTGGAATCACCTTATTGTATATTAATTGAACATTTTATGCTCTCCATTTTCTGTGTTGATTTTTCACTTTTAGGTCCTTTTCCTTTGCATCTCATTCTTTTTTGTTATTCTTTTACAAATTGCCATATGTTTTATGGTATGTGCATATAACATTTATATATACACATATATAATGTTTTATGGTGTGTATACACGTGTATCTGTATAAAGAAAATTTGTTAATAATATATTCCTAAATTTTTCTCATTTATCTCAATGAAAGGGAAATGAATATTCTCTGTATAATTTAAGTAAGAGATCTTTTATTTTATTTTACTTTCCAAGACATTTACTGTGTTCATAATGATACTTTTCCCCTTCTGTTTGCACTGCTCTGAAGATGTCAGCATTTTGTATTCTAGCATCTGAAGTGTCAGCCATAAACATTGCTGCAATTCTTACCTATGTGCAGCTTGTCTTTGTTCTCTAGCAGAATTCAGTTAGTGAAGGCCTATATCAAAGAAGTAGATGGCTCTACTTATCTGGGGTTCAAAGGGAATGATAGGCATTGGAATGGCCATTAGGAATTGTCAGCAAGTGGAATCACATTGTGTAAGATTACTATAGGAATTAGGGTAAGTGATAATTTGTAAATACAGAAGAAAAGGAAACTTGCTCACACTTGGAGGCTAAGAAACTAAATATCCAGCAAAAAAATGCATGAGGACCAGACAATCAGATTCAAAAAGGCAATTAAAAAGCATTTCTAGAAGAAGCATGCTTAAAAAATGATCTTAACCAATTTAGTGATTGGACATCTCCTGCTGAGCAATATGGAGACCATGTAATTTTAAAAGATGTGTGTTGATGTGCCTAAAAATTCACACTTGTTTTAAAAAAAGCAAAGATATGTGCCATATCTGGTATAGGATTTAGAGCAAAAGAAATTGCTTTTTGCTATCGTTGCTGGTTGATTTGCTTCTGCTTTTGTTTTGTTTTTAGGATAAAAGATGTTTTAATATGATCATTTACTATGAAGAAGGATCTAGGCAGGAAAGATTTTTACCAAGGCAGGAATGGAGAAAAGAGAGGGGTCTGGGTCAATTGCGGGGCAAGTCTTCCGTTTACAAATGGAGAGATTGAGTATGGGTTATACTAGAGAGGGCACAAATTCAAAATGGTGGGGAACAAAACACATGGGTGTCTAGGAGGGAGAACTTGAAGTAAATCCTTGAGAATTTTTCATGCATGCTTTTGTAGTCTTGTGAAGTAAGAATCATGTCTTGCTTAGGAACCATTTCCAGAATGTGAGGCTTAATTATCTCTATGCCATTAATTATTTTATTCTTAGATAGGAAATCCATTTCTCTAATCTTGTTAAAGACCTCACTGGGCTTCAGTGTTCACCTGAGAACCCACCCTCAGGAAGTATTCTGACCCCCAACGGAAAGGGTCCCTCAATTGGCTGTCGAGGTGTCTGCCATCTGTATCACATACACTGTACTTTGTCATGCTAGTCCTTGGATTTATGTATTGGTGGGGGCATCCTTTGAAAGGTGAAAGTGTTCCTTTCCCAATAATAATTAGCAGTTGAGTGGTGGTAGTGATGACTGCAGCTGAATAATTGTCATGGTGATCACTAGCAGATAAATAGTGATAAGGGATGCTGGCAAGAGGTAGCTGCTCTTGGAAGTGGTTACCTGGGAACAGCAGGTAGTATTTTAAAAATGTCTTTGCTCTTATATTTTGTTATCAAATGAGAAAAAAAAGAGCAGTCACATTGACAAATGTACTATGGCTTTTGTGCTTGATTGTGTCTCTCTCACAAAAATATTTTCCCGTTATTTCTAGGAGAGCCTTTGTGCTCTAACTGTATCAGAGTTGATTTGATCCCAAAATTCCTCTGTGCTTTATTTCCCAAGTTCCCTCTCTTTATTCCATGCTTCATATAATTCACAGAAAACCCCTCAGTTCCCACTCTAGTCCCCTCCGTTAGAAACCTTAACTTAGGTTAAGACTGTATTTCCTATTTCTATTGCTATATCTGTTCTCCTTATTTAAATTGATTCTTTCCTTGTGGCTAGGCTCCAAGAGGAGATGATATAGACATAAAAGAGATTATAAAATAAAGTTTCACAAGCACAAAACAGGAGGGAGATGGAAGAAGAGATATTTCTTAGCAGTTTCCCCTCTAAAACATGTGTTGCTTTGTTCGATCTGACTCCATCAGTCTGCATGGTGATATACGGATATTTCCTTGGAGAACAGAGGACAGCAATCTAGAAGGTTTCATTCAGAGAAACAGTTCTCATAACAAAACAAGGCAGATTCAAGGCAGCTCACAAGAGCTCTGCCAGATTCTCTCCGAGTTTACAATTCAAACTCCAGACAGAACACAGTAAGGTTAGGACACTGCCAGTTTGTTTGAGAAGGAAGGAGCAATAGAGATTACTTTCTCCTCCCATAGAAGAAATGAAGAATGTAAAAGCAAATATATATGTATATCTATTTGGGTCAAACCAAAAGGGAGCATTTAAAAAAAATGACAGAGTTTGAGAGCAGACATTCAGAAATGCCAACCCCATACCACGAGTTCCAGGAAGAAGAATAAAGATGATGAAATTGAATTAAAAGGGTTCTAAGTTATCCTGAGATATCTGTGCCTGGGGAGAGGCGCCTTGGAGGGGTCTCTACAATTCTGCAGCCTCTAGAACAGACGTCAATATTCACTTCAACACTAGGCTGTACACACCAAACATAGATCAGACTAAAGTCTCTGTGTTTCTGTGATGGATACAGAGCTTTAGACATGAGGTGTTGCCAGGAAGCTCGGTATACTCAACAGGGGCCGATATCACCCAGCACACTGCCACAAGGTGGGTAGGCAGACTCGCCTCCTTCACCATGGATGCCTGGTTCAATGTGTTAATGGAATTCGGTTCCTAGATTCAAACCCTCTTCAGGGGACATGGTAGAAGCACAAGAGGGCAACCTGAACTTTGTTGAACCTGAGTTAGTGATCTTTAGACACAGTGTTTGAACTGAATTTACACAGAATGCTGTATTTTTAGGGACAGAAAATTGTTCTTCCAACTGAAATTAGCAATTAGAATTTTAGCCTTTTGATGAAATTTGAAGTAAAATAAATTAACTTGGTTTCAGAAAAAAAGAAAGAAAGAGAAAGAAAGAAAGAAAGAAAGAAAGAAAGAAAGCTTCAGAGGCAGACCTACATAAAAGACCTGCTGATGTACAAGGTGATTGTAGTCTCCATCACGGTTCGGTGCCTCAGGAGTCCATCAATGGGAAACTTCTGAGATTCTGTTTAAAATCAGCGCTAACGCTGGCTCACCTTTTTAGACACACAATGCCCAGAAAATAAAGGCCAGCTTGAAACACTGTCACCGTTTACGTGGTCATTAATTTTATATTGCCGCCGAGAGCGAAGTGGAAAGGGAAAGAGCTTTGGCGACTGGTATGTCGATGTCCCCAGGAACGATAGCGGGCCTTCAGTTGTGGTTTTCAGCCTGGAAAGACAGGAGTGAAGTTCCGTACCTTTTCTCGAGTTTGACAGAAAACACTCAGCCAAAAACTTGGCTAAACATGAAAGTTCACTTCGGCTGTCTCGGAGTCGGCTTTTTTAAGAAGCCATCACTTCAGACCTGAGTGAAAAGTACTGCTGAGGACTGGGTTAATGAGAGAGCTGCTGCCCTCCGTGAACTTCCTGTCTCTGAAAGCATCTCGGTATGGGACCCCAATTACTGTCACTTTCTGCGCTGATGCACACTGGACAACCCAGGACGGCCCCTGCTCCCACTCCAGAACTTAATCAGCGCGATTAACCGTCTTTTATAGTTTCTCAAGCCCTTTGCCATGATTTCAAATAAGTATGGGTCCTTGAGGATGGGCAGGCAGTGGTGTGGTTTTTGGCGTGCGGCTGCCCTCTGGCGGCAAGAAAAGAACTCCAAGATCCTGGGGAATTAAAAGAGTTCCCTTCTGCTTTCTTTTTCTTTGGGGTAAAAACAGAAATTTGAGTATTTGACTAGTGCAAATTAAGGAATGTGGGTTTGTAAAGACGGTGTACAAAGATGAGAGTGTCCACGAGCAAATTCTGCAGGGATGTAATGCTTTGGAGCCCTACCTGGCAGTGAGAACTCGCATCGTAACCAGGAAGCCTTCACTGGAGATGTGGACATGCAGAATACGGGAGCTCGGATTTTCGTGTCTGTTCACCTCTAGCCAGGCTCCTGACAGAGCTCTAGAGGAGCAGGTGTCTAGTTATCAAGTTATTATAAAGGAAAGTCAGAGAAATTATATTGTGTGCTCTGCCACACTGTGAAAGTCAACGGAAATTCTGTCAACATCACAGGCCGAGAAAGAGGAATCAAAACCAAAGGCCGTCTAAATGGCGGTGTCTGGCATTTATTTTTCCCTTTGCAAAGAGTCTATATAAACAGAAGTAGCACAACTTTCTGGATTTCGGGGTCACTGTCATTCTGAGTATGACTGTGTTCCTGCTTATTTAACATTTATTTTTCTCTGTGAATTCGTCCAAGTTGGGGCAAAAGAAGAATTGGAACTAACGTAAGTAACTAAGAGAACGAGAGGATATAAATTCCCTTTGGTCATCAGCAGCTGATGTATCTCAAGTCCTCATTACATCCACTAGAAAAGTAGAATTTCAATCAGAGCACTCAGGATACGGAAGGAGCTGAGTGTCCCCAGTTTTTATTCTAGCAGGACTTCCACCAGCTCCAAAATTGAACCTCTTCCCTCGGAAGCATGCTCTGTATGTGTCTCACAGCATTGCAGGGAACTTTATGTAAAGGTGGGAAGTCGTGGTTCAGGTGAATGGACCTCAGATGTGGTCCCTGCTGTCCAGGGTGAATGTCTTCTAGGAGGGTTGGAGAAAGGTTTGTCTATGATCTTTGTTTCAAAACTGAACATTGTTGGGGCGGAAGAGATGGCTCAGTAGCAAGCATGAGGGAATCAGGCTTAGAAAGCCAGGCATAGCTGTGCATGCTGATAACTCCAACATTGGGGAACTACATTTGGGAGAAGAGACAGTCAAATTCTGGAAGTTCCCTAGATCATTCATTTTCAGTGAGAGACCCTGTGGAGAACTGTAAAAACGACACCCAACATTTTAGAGTGGGGGTCGGGGACAGGCTATACCCCAATGAGATGCCCTCAGTGACCTTCGTCCTCTTGCAGTGTGTAGGCCAGATGCCTTGAAAACAGTGCCACCTGCTGGAGAACTGTACTTAGTGCACGATTCATTACGGGAATATTTCATATTCAAATAATAATATTGTCTTTACTTTTAAAATACACTTATCATCCTTTCTTTAAAAGTATACTTTGTTTTATTTCACTTTTAAATAACAAATTCCTTTAGTTCTTCTTTCTTTTTTTCTTTCCTCTTCCTTTCTTATTCTGGGGATTCAACCCAGAAGTTAATGCATAATAAGAAAAATATTATGCCATGTGTTTGGTGTCTACATGTGAATATATGCATTTTATCAACACAAGCATGCAATTCCCTATACACCCCTATATGTCTGTAGACTCTGCATCTTGACAGTAAGTTGAAATGGAGAGAAAGGAGCGGGCATAGCAATGCACACCTTTAATCTCAGTATTCAGGAAGGAGAGGCAGGAAGATCCCTGAGAGTTTGAACCCGTCCTGGCCTGGTGTACATAGTGAGTTCCAGAGCAGCCAGGACTACATGAGTATCACCCCTAACACACACACACACACACACACACACACACACACACGGAAAGGTAAATCAATCATTTAGGGAACAGCATATTTGAGTCAGGAATAAGGGCAGAGTGAAGCACGGGCCCAGGATGCCGTTGAGCACCTAATGCCCGCGAGAAAGTCTCACAGGCTCTGGAGAAGAGGGGGCAGTATTTCCACCCTGACTTTTCCCAGTCGTTTGCACAAAGAGAAATTTGATCAGGTACATGAGTCACCATGTCCATAAAATGAGAAAAGAGCAGCCACTCTGGCAGAAAATCGCTTCAGTCCCCCAAACCCTTCCCTTTTGCTTAACATTCCCACCTGAAGCCAGGCCAGAGTCTGGACTAAGTGTCTGTTTGGAAGGAAGCAAAACCCCGTCTTTAAAAATCCGTGGCTGTAGATGTAAGAATTTAGAGGGGGTGAGACTTAATGTCCCTGTCTAAAGTTCTAAAAGAAAAATCTCTTACCTATGACAAAACTATATTCATTCAGTAATATGAGGGGAAAAGTCGAAAACTCGTATGAAACTGTGGTTCAAGAAAAAAAAAGAACTACAAAAATTATATTTAGCCAGAGGAGATGGCTCAGAGGGTGAAAACATTTTCTGTGTAAGTATGAACAGCTGAGTCCAAACTCCGGGAACCTCCACTCATCTTGCCTGCAAACCCAACGCTGTGGAGGCTGGAGACAGACCAATCACTGGAGCTTGTTGCCGCCAGTATAGTTCCGCGTTCAGGGAAAAACTAGGACTTGTGGGATTGAGGTAGATGGTGACAGAGCAGGATGCCTGGCATAGCGCTGTGGACTCTGCATGCATGTACATGCGTGTGAGTACCCACAGTATGGACACCTGTGTATACCACATCCACATTCCCTGAATATACACATTTGTCAAATAAACACATACACCCCCACACACATATGCACACATTTGTACAGTGTAAGTAGCTGTGTACAGTAGGTATACGCTGAGTATGTGCACACACTATACAGTCACACGCATATACACCATGCAGTTACACACACACAGACATGTGCTAAAATGTAAAGACTCCCCAATACGGAGATCGACCAATATACACATTCAGAAGACCACAGGAAATCCGAAGCCAAGCAGCAAACGTTTAACCCTTTTGCAGACATGAGGAAAGAATTGCCTGGTGTTCACAGACAATGTGCAGCGGAATCTAGAGTTTATTCTGAAGGTCTAGCTCTGTTTTTGTCCCCGTGACTCAGTCAGTCATATGTCTTTTCTAGAAAGATAGGACAGTGTCAAAATCAGCACAACAAACGCCAGACAGGAGCCCTCAGCCCTTTATTCCACCAGCTCAGAGCTCATTTCTTGCTGGGGTGCTTCTTCATGTTGTAAGCTCAGGTGTAATAAATGTGACCTCCAGGAGGCAGGAGCGCACTCTAGTTAAATGGAGGAGCCTGGGGCCTCGCTTCCCCATAGGCCGCTAATTAAATTCTCCACTAGGTGGCAGCGACTGGACTACAATTGGAAAAAATTGTTAATTTCAAGTCTTAATGTTTATATCTGAGAACAACAGTTTACAAAAGTGTAAACTTTCTAATTTTTTTCCTGGAAAATGTGACATCATTAGCTTATAGGATTTTAACACACTAACTTAATATAAAACACAAAACAACAAATAAATAAGAAAGCAAACTTTCATGGAGATGCCTTCCAAATAATAAGGGAACTTTTTTTATTTGAAAAAAAATATTATTAAGAACTTAGGTGTTCGGATTTTTTAATCCAATTTAGGGGCTAAGAAAGTGACTAAAATGATGTTGGTGACAATGAGACTTATTATTTATTGACCAGTGCTGCCACGTACCAAAAGCTGTATTTAAAAAGCTTTAAAAAATGAAAACAAAAACAAAACAGTGGACTTGGATCAGAAACAACCAGTCAAGGCCAGATTTGAGCATAAGCCTGGACAGAGCCATTGCTGTTGTCCTTTCCATGACCTTACACTTTTTTTCTCCTGCTGGAGTGATTTTCACAAGGGAATTAGAAGTGCATGCAGGTTATAAATTTGCATGCAAACAAGGACGCATTCCCATTATGACTTTCCCTTACCTACAGACACATACCATTAAATCAGTCAGGGGCCATATTGTAGCTTGAGTCCAGTTACACTGAAAGCTAGCAGTGGATATTCGTTTAAAAGCAAAGTAATAAATTCGCTCATGCAGAAGAAATAAGTGTCCAAAGGAATCATAAATAAAAGCAGAGGAAGGCTAGGGAGCAAATGAGTCGGGAGGTGCTTGACTGGAAGGAGGAAGGGAAGTGGGAGTGGGGGCGGGGCAGGCTAGGCGCTCATACAAGCTGCCATCACATTTCTGTGGTTACATATCTTTAGAAAGCCTCATCTGGGCGCTGTCTTGAACACACACAAATAACCCAGTTCAGCACAGGCAAGTACCATGCATGGTGACCCCTGAGCATGACTCAAACCCCCATGGGCACTTTGAAGGCAGTAAAAACAGGCAGAGTATAAGGACATCTTAAGGGTGTGAGCCTGGCATCAGGAGGACCCCCCACCTTCATTTATTTCCCTACCATCCTTTCTGCACTGGACCGGAACCCACAGCAAAAAGAGGAATTACAAGTCAGACAGTACAAAGATCAGCAAGACAATTTTTGCTTCGTACACAATAATTTATTATCCAGGAAACCTTCGTTTTTATATACTTTACTTCAAGTCTCTTTAAGAACAACACAGAGAGATAATAAGGCATTATCCAAGGGCACTCTTGGGAAGAAGAAAAGCCTTGAGTTACACACTAAACAGCATTAGGAGTGGCAGTGGGGGCTTTAGGGAAGATGTTCTGAGAGGAGGAGGTGGCACACTTGTTCCCAGGTATCCACACCCAGCAGACAACTGGAAATGACACTGAGGGAAAAGGTACTTCCTTGTCCTAAATCCTTAAGCCAGCTCCCTCCTCTGATAATCTCCTGTTCTGGTCTCATTGTCATTCAATTGAATCCTCAGGGTGGCAGCATTCACGGAATGTCACCAGTGCCTTGCCCACTGCCACTAGAGGTCAGTCCACAAGCACATACCCCAACGGTGGACCAAGATTATTTCTGCTAAAGCAGCAGTATAAATCTAGGTCATTATAAAGGATTACTGATGAAATGAGAATAGGCTTGAGGAACATCTCTCTCCTATGTTTTCCTTTTCTAAATGGACGTAAAGGAAGGTAAAGGAGGTTTAAACTGACTGATGGCTCAGCCAAAGCCTTTCTGTTCCCCTAGCAGCTGGCCAGGTAGGCTGGAGCTTCCCTGTACCTAGAGGAGGAGGGAGTAGCGTGGTGCAACCCAGAGGAACATGATGAGCCCTGAGACAAGGGACTCCCAATGCTCCACGCTGCTCTGCTTTCTCTCATACAGCCTGACTGTGGGTGCAAGTAATGACGTTTGTTACTGTGATCCTCTGGAATATCGGCTTCACAAAGGAGAAAACTCAGACTGGAATCACACACAGGCTTCACAGAACAAAGCAGGGAGGCCAACAAAACACAAGCAATGCTCACGTTCTGAAGGACAAAGGGGTGTTTAGTCACACAGCTAGCAACGCAGACACACATTCACAATGTGCAGACAGATTTTCCTGTAAAGGTCGAGAAGGCGTTTTAGAGCTTTAAAGAAGGATTTGCAATTTCCTTAGGCTAATAAAGTGCTGAGGGTGACTATGGTAACCAAGATGGAGGCCACAAGGAGCACAATCATGCCCATGTGACATAATTTCGATCGCTTGCTGCGTTTCTTCTTCTTTTTCAGCAAAGTGTCAAAGCCTGGAGTGTACGTATCCCCCAACCAGAAGCGCAGGTCATTGGGGTTTTCCTAAAAGAAGATAGCACAGAGAAAATATCACTAATCAGTGGCCAGTCAGCATTACAGTGCATACTTGGGAACAAGATGCTGCCAGGGGCCCCGAGTGTCTGTCTTCATGTTATTTTGGGTAAGGTGTTAAGTGTCAAGGTTCCAACAGTAAACTCGACAACTCTAAACATGTCAGATACATACACTGCCACAACCTGACTGATACTGGGCACCTGCAGGAAATTTGTCTGTCCGTATAAGAATTTATTAGGTGGCCTGCACAACGCCTGTGTTAAACTGTTGACCCTTCCAAGTCGGACACGCCATAGTCATCTTTTAGTCAACTGTGTTTTTCTAACATCTTATGAATAATGCCTATAAGTGAGGTGAAATACAATTAAAATTCCTAGCTTTAGATGGACCTTGGAGGTTTTATCTCATTTTCGTGGTGGAGATAAGGGTCTGGTAAGTTTCAGGAAATCCCAACTGACTTCCGGGAAGGAAGAAGAAGCCTAGGTCTTAAGAGCTACTTCCATGGCAGAGCTGTGGTACATCTTCCACAGAGAAACAGGGGACACTATGCATCTTAGCTCTGGTCCATAGGGTGTCTCTGTCTCACTGGCTCCATCTTCTGTTGACTGCCAGAGAATTCTCTTTAAAAATTCTACTCTCAAGTACTCGATAAGTCACCTATACACTCGACTAGTCCATGGACTTTTTGAAAACAAACATTTTCCTGTAATCACTAACTAGTTTAGTGCAATCAATCCTGTGTCTCATATATTAAGTTTACATATATTACATATATACATATATCACAAATATACATATATGTATATTTATATATACATATATCACATATATATGTAAATATACATATATATGTAATATATGTATATGTCTCATATATTAAGTTTACATATATTACATATATTATGTTTACAAAGATAGCTGAGTCACCACTTCCACATAGCAACTGCAGGCCTCAGAGTTTCTTGCCTGGATATTTTGAAAAATTTGAAACAGGTTATCACCCTCAATATTTTGAGGGGACATATGTCAGTTAGTGGTGTCACAAAATCAATGTCTGGTAGCTGTCAGCCTGTAGGGTCTCTGAACTAGTTTCAGACTTAGGGCTGTAATGCTAGAAGGGACATGCACACGTAAGGAGTTGGCATGGATTTGGCAATCGCAATTCTCCTATAAAAACGTGTAGGTGGCTTTAAGTCACCCACTTAGAAAAAAAATTGTCCTACTTTGCCTATGATCTTCAGTTTCCTTAGCATGATATCCAACCTTAAAAATGAATAAAACTTTTGAGAAAAAAATTAATTTCTTTAATTGGCAGTCTTTGAATCAGGCGAACTATTTCTATTTACTCGGTTCGATGGATTTGTGTGTGAGCAGGGATGCTCACCCACTGCCCCCTTGTCACATTTGCACATAGCAAAGGCGAAAGAACAGGCCTTGGCTTGAGCCTGACAATAAGCATCTGTGTGTGACATAAATCAGTGCACTTTCCCCAGTATTCGACTTAATGATATGAAGTCATCTAGGAATACTAGATTAAACCAAAAGAAAAAAGAGGAAGCCAGGCGGTGGTGGCGCACGTCTTTAATCCCAGCACTCGGGAGGCAGAGGCAGGCGGATCTTTGTGAGTTCGAGACCAGCCTGGTCTACAAGAGCTAGTTCCAGGACAGGCTCCAAAGCCACAGAGAAACCCTGTCTTGAAAAACCAAGAGGAAAAGAAAGGCATTGTTGTTGTCATGGGAATGTGTGTTTTGGGAACTTCTTGGGAAGAAGCTAAAGGAGGTTACCCTCAAGCTAGATTAAGAGCTGTCAGTGATTCTGGACCATTATGTATTCCAAGGAATGCACAGTCAAGGTTTTAAAATGTGTGCAGAACATAAAAGTCTACAGTACCGCCCCCCTTTAAAAAGAAATGTGGTTCACTGCAGGTGGCTAAGGTATGAGCTCGCATCTGACACACATTTTTCAATGAAGGGTACTTGGCAATGTCAGGCCTTTCTTCCCTAAGGCAGGTTGAAGCAAGCAGAGGCTGCTCAGGAATCCGGTCCCTTCATACAACAGAGGGTCCATGCTGGCTTTCAGGCATTTGGGTAGGTGATATCAGAAGAAGGAGGAAAAGGTGGGGAAAGAAAATCCTAAACTGGGTGCGTGAGTTCGCTGCGTATTTTTCCTTGTGGAAATGTTTTGTTTTGAGACACAAGAAAAATGACGAAAACATAAGCCTTCGCTCTTAAATCATTTCATGGGCTTGGAATATTAACCTAACGACTGTTGGGAAGGGCTGCCTTGTGCAGTATGTAAGTCTGATCACTTCATAGGTAGTTTTAAAAATTGCAGAGAAAGACATTTGTTCCTAAGTGGCCATGAGCATAAACAGCTACAAGATTACAAATGAGGGAAAACATGTATGACCTTACAAATTAATTTGAAAGACAATTTGCATCTTCCCAGGAGACCTTCTGTCATCGCTACTTACCTTTTCTCCTCTCTACACTACACAGGTGCCATTGGCTGTGCAAAATACAAAACAAACAGATAACCCCACATACTGGCTGGGAAAGAGAAATAATTTCAAGGACCAAAAGGACCTGTGGTCTTTGTGTTTAGTGGGGAGAAGTGCTGCAGCATCTTCTCAGGTCCACTTGGCTGATCTGGATGAGCAGCTGAGGATAATTCTTAGTAAACGCACCTTCAGATGTCCAGAGAGATTTGTGTGCACAGAATGCTTGTCGTATTCCTCAATGGTCCATGAAGGACTCTTCTTTCTTTCTCCCATAGCTTCTTCCATGCTGATGTCACCATATAATGGGTTATTCTTTACGACTGAAGACATGGATGGTGGAGGACCATCAGGAAGGACTGGGCTCTCCCCGCCAAATCCCTTAGCCCGTTGAGAAGAGATGTTCTTTTCTCTCTGTTAGGAGATAAGAAAATAAGATGGACTTGCTGATGGCAGAGAAGCTAAAATGGCAGAAATCTGTATCTAAAGATTTATTGATTCTGTTTCAAATTCAACAGATTGAACAATGACCTATAAAATGACTCTGAGGTCTGCTTTAATCTAGAATCCTACCATTAACTCAGTTCTGTCTTTATATGTTGTCCTGTTCAGTTTAACATCCATTTCAATGACAATCTCCAGCTACAAAGAAAGAATAGTGTTCTCCAATTCATCTAGTGGAATTCTGAAGAAACGCAGTTTTCCAGCTCATATGCATTAGTGTTTAGTGGCATTTTATGCTTTTCAGTGTGTCCCACAGTTCCTACACATAGGACTTAATATTGTTGTATGAATCCAGCAAAATTAAGATTAAAAGTGTTTTCTGGGACTACAAGGTATTGGTGCTTGCTATTAACCTGCCAGCCTAGATTTGACCCCCAAACCCTAACAGTACAAGAAGAGAATAGGATCCTTAAACTGGTACTGCCTCTTTTCTGACCTCCACACTCACATGTCCTGGGAGACACATGCAAGTGTATGAACACACATGTATGAACATATATGCATACAAGCACACACACAAATAAACAAATAAAGTTAAAAACCCTTTTAAAAAATTTCTAAATGTCTTGACTTTTTATAAATATGCCCTTGGATTCGATTTCAGAGACTTTTGAGGAGAGGTTCTACATAGTTTCTTCTCCCAAGCTGAAACACTCCATGATAAACAAAGAGGGGAGTTTCCTTAAACCTGGGGAGCTGATCACACACTTTACCAGGCTCGGGAAACTCAAGACCCTTAAATTCCCAGGAAGGTCCAAGGGTCACAAGATTCCCAAGGCTCATTCCCAAGGCTATAAAAGCAACAAACACTTGCTAGGGCATAGGAGACTTTTCAGTGGAGCTCCTATACACTGGCACCAGTAGGGTACTCCGGGCATGCAGGTTTTGAGTCCTCACCCATGCTGGATTGGTCGTTTCAGAGCTACAGTTGCCTTCGGGTCACCCATGCGCCTGTAAGATACTGTAACAGACTAATTGCTCCACTAAGCTAGACTTGGATGGGATCATTTCTTCCGTCTGTTATCAGTACCCTCTCTGAGATGGAAAGATTTGTTCACATCTCTCTTGCTCCAGGAAAACTCACAGAGCAGCTGAATCAATTTAACATCATTCACCCCCAAAGTGCCTATTGACCAACTGTCCACTCGAGTAATTAATTCTTCACTTTCAGAAATTAAAAAAAAATGATATTGAAACAAAGAAAAGGACACACATGATAAATGCATGTGCTTTTCTCACTAATTCTCAAGTGTGTGTGTGTGTGTGTGTGTGTGTGTGTGTGTTATTGATTACTGAACATAAGAACTTTGGAGATACACCAGTACGAATCACAGCCTTTTGAGTCCCCTGTATGACAACCACTGGCCATATATCAATGGCCTCAGGATCTTTTAGGACATAGATTGAACATGTATTTATATAGACTAAAATTATAGACTGGCATTGCATGGTGTGTCCTTCAGAAATAACTTGTAAGTAAAGAGAAAAATAATCTAGATAAATCTATTTGTATTCTCTTGGGCACTGGCTTTCCATAATTTTTAGTAAAAAGATTTATCTGTTTTGTTTTTATTTTATGTAGATTAGTGAGTGTCTGCGTGTATGTATGTGCATCACATGTGACCCTGACATGGTGGATGCTGGGAATCCAACCTGGGTCCACTAGAAGCACAGAAAGTGAGCTTAACCGCTGAGTCATCTCCCCAGCTCCTTCCTCGATGTTCTGAAGAAAGGCATCTTTCATATTTTTAGAGATCGATTTGGAGACACTTTTTTTTTAACTTTAAATTGGTTTTGGCCTGCCAAAAGTCAATTTATAGTCCATAATGTCAAGCTGTATAATAAAATAATAAACCTTCTTATCATCTTAGCATTTCTCTCAAAGATGAGTAGATGCATAAGTGTGTTTTTAAATTAAATAAGAGCAATCTGACAGGAAATTAAGATTATTTGAGCTTAACCCAATTATAACTCTACTGTTTTCTTCAAGCCTGGCCAGCTTTGATCATATCTGAAGCAGGATAACTCTTCTGACATACACGAACTTTTTTGTTAGGTTCTTTTCCTGCTAGACTGCTCATTGCATGCAGTTAGGAAGGCTTGATAAATGAGGGAAATAAAATGTGTGGCTCAAGAAAGTCTATATACACCATAAAAATGTATATAGGTTTACAGGAACGAATATGTGAAGGTATCAAAAACAGTCAGAAGTTTATTCTAAAGCAGATTTTAAGTCTTGTTTCTAGGCCATATCCTTGAAGAATTTTAAATATTTTCCTGAAATATGCTCTTTGTTTCTGATCTGCACAGCTTTCTTATCTCTAAAGGACATACCAAGGAAAGCTTTTCATTATGCTTTGTTACTAATGTGAAGAAATCTGTTATATTTTATAATTTACAAATTAATTAGATAATACAAAAAGAAATTGATAGGATTACTGGGAACATGACTCAGGCACTGAGCACATGTTCAGATTACTGGAGATCTTGGGTCCCATCCCTTTCTAATTCTGGGGCTAGATTATATAGTTCAATGGCAGAATGCTTACCAAGTAAGAGTGAATCTCCAGGTTTAAACAGTAATACACACACACACACACACACACACACACACACACGTGGTTCATTTGTATTTTACTATTTTTTTTCCAAATAGATTTAAGAAAATAAAGAGCATATACAAAGTCTAACTTGGCATGTTGCTCCTTAGGCGAAATGCTGAGAAGAAAATTCAGTAGCATTTCTGTGATTTTAACAAAGTGAACTATAAAATAAATTCCATTTGAACTATTCATTTGAAGTAACAGTTCAAAGTTTAACTAGACTTTTGCTATTAAGCCAAACTTTGTTCGCTTATTTTAATTCTAATACTTTAACGTGCAAGTAAAATGCCACTTAATTAAAAAAAAAAAGAGCTAGAAGACATATTTGGGCAAACAAATGCTAAAAGTTAGCAGCAAACAGGCCGTTAGATTAAGAACCTCTAAAAACATACAGCAAGAGGGAGAAAAACTGGAGGTAGGCAGGGAGACTGAGACAAAGCGGTGTTGGAAAATAAACAGAAATCGATGAGCTGGAAATAAGATAATTTGAGTTTAAAGTAAACTAAAGAACTAGAAGGTTGTTTAGTTTAGCACAGATGTTGTTAATCAAGAAACTAAGAACTAACTGCAGGGAAAGGATAGAGATGTTGTTGAAATCAGAGAAATTTATCTATCTCCAAATTACCAGGGCAGTAAGAAATGATAAAGGCAAGTTGAGCAAGCTCTAGGAGGATGAGCATATAAAATGGAGGTCATCTCAAGGACACACAAAGTAGGTCAGAAGTAAGCATATTGAACAGAACTAGGCTTAAGTTTCTATTTCAGAGAGTGAGACGGGCAGGTCAGACATCAAAATGCGAATTCGACTATTCAATATTTAATGTCTCAACGTTAAAAGCTCAGGAAGTAGAAAAGATAAAAGAGCATAAGATCCAGGAGGTGGATGTGCACACAGAGACCCAGCATAGTGACTGACTGGGTACAACCAGTTGGCTCTCCTTGGTTGAGCATACATGGGGTCCAGCTTCTTTCATCTGCTCTGAAATTAGTTTGGAGTCAGGCTTTTTAAAACCAAGAAAGTGATTTGAGATCATACCCAAGCTGTTCCCAAACTCTTCCATGTGATTTCTGTCATTCTTTGTTTGTTTGTTTGACACCCTAGACCAGGATCTGAGGTGTCTGAGATGGTAGGACCTTCAACAAACAATTGGAAACCATGGCGACTGCTTGGAAAAGAGAAGAAACCCCCACCCTAGTCAATCTGCTGTTCCTAGGACTTCTTATGATTGACAAAGACTGTCATTTTGCCACTTGTCACAGTGGTGAGCAGTTATCTCTCTTTCCAATGCTGAAGAGTTTCTGGAAAGCGGCAGTTGCATCCCACTCTGCAGCACTACAGAGCTGGGAAGAAATACTGGAAGCCTTGTTCTTACTTGTTTCATATGTGTGTAAAAGTACATACATGTTTCTTGGTGTACATGTACTTGTGTGTATACATTCTAGTTTGCTTGTGTGCATGAGTGGACACCAGAGGTTGACATTGGGTATCTTCCTGAACCTCCCTTCTTCATATTTTTTGAGACAAGTTCTTCTTCTTCTTTTTAAAGAAAAAAAGACATTATTTATTAGGTATACAGTGTTCTGCCTGTACGTATGCTTGCACACCAGAAGAGGGCACCAGATCTCATTGCAGATGAGCTACCATGTGGTTGCTGGGAATTGAACTTAGGACCTCTGGAAGAGCAACCAGTGCTCTTAACCTCTGAGTCATCTCTCCAGCCCTGAGACAAGGTTCTTTAGTGAGCTTGGAACTCACTGATTCAACTGAATGGGCTGCTTGTAAGCTCCAGGGATCCGTCAGTCCCAACACCAGCTCATCCAAACATGCCCCTAAGGCCAGCTTTTCATGTGAATTCTAGAGAGCTGAATCTCAAGCATCAAGTTGGTATAGCAGGCACTTTACCATCCAGGCCATATCCCCACCCCTCCAATATCGGTATTCTGAAGACAGTCACTCAACAGTGGAAACCATTTGGTATAAATGTTACTCTCGTAATTTGAGAGACAATTATCACTAACTTTAGCAGATACTTGGGGGAAATCTGAGAAATTACAGTCATGTATACCTTGTCAGAACATTTGTTTATGAGTGGAGTCAGAGAATTCAAGAAGATGGTTAAAAGTGTGCAAGGAGG
>JAQHUG010000078.1:690580-707145 GCA_028555095.1 Dicrostonyx torquatus
TGTCTGTGATTATTTTACTGGCTTTGAGACTCTATTCCCCATACTGGCTCACCTTGCCCAGCCTTAATACATGGGGAGATGCTCAGTCTTACTGCAGCTTGATATGCCACGTTTTGTTGATATTCATGGGAGACCTGCCCTTTCCTAAACATAAATGGAGAAGTGGATTGGGGAGTGGAAACAGAGCAAGATGAAAGAGGGACTGGAAAGAGAGGATGAATGGGAAAGTGAGACTAGAATGATGTAAACTAATTTTTAGAAAGTAGGCCGAGAAAGCCAATGAGAGTAAGCCAGTAAGTTTCTCTATGGTCTCTGCCTTGGTTCCTGCCTCTGGATTCACCTTAAGTTCTTGCCATGGCTTCCCCACAATAATGGACCATGAACAGGACTTATAAACCAGATAAAACCTTTCCTTCCCAAGTTGCTTCTGTTCATAGTGTTTTATCACAAGAACAGAAAGCAAACTAGGACATCTTTCTATCTTACTATGAAACACAGAAGTGATATTGTGGTGGTGGCACACACCTTTAATCCCAGCACCCGGGAGGCAGAGGCAGGCGGATCTCTGTGAATTTGAGGCCAGCCTGGTCTACAAGAGCTAGTTCCAGGAAGGCTCCAAAAGCTACAGAGAAACCCTGTCTCAAAAAACAACAACAACAAAAAGACCAAATAAAATTCTTATTATATAGCATATAGCATGAGTCACACCCCTTTGCCTTAACGATGAATCATTGGCACAGTTTGTTTTCGGATAGAGTGACTATATAATTTGTTACCAGGACACCATGGTTATCTTTCCAGCAAATGTAAGAAGGTAAGTGTAAAGAGGAAAAACATTTCTAAAAATGCCTTTGGACATTTCCCTGTTGACAGAGATAACAAGGCACATAGAAAGTTAATTTTAGGAACCCCTTCTCTTCATACAGAAGGAGCTCCAATATCTTGATGCAAACTTTATTTTAACTAATATTCATCATGACAGGTTACATGAGAAAATAGTCTCCATGCTTTGACATAATTGAGCAATGTTTAGAAAATGTCACTTTAGATTTTTCTAAGAGAATAAATATTTTCTTCCTTTGAGACACAGTGAAAATTTCTAATACCAAACTCAATTACATTTACACCTCAGCTCACATACCAAAAATTAAACATAAGAGAAATTTGCTCAATACTTTAATTTCCTTTGAAGTATGAACATTATTAGTTTGTTAAATAAGGATCACGAAAAGAAATATTGGTCAATCAACCTGGTATCGACAATAATTGATCTTCCTTTGAAATAAGATGTTTATCATGCTAGGCAGGTCTGTATGGTGTTTTGCAAGGTTCACAGTGAGTGTGACTGGTAGCGTGTGTAGGACCTTCCAGCATTTTGAGAACTAGAAAGCAGGAATGAGGCTTTCAGGTCAGTACCAGTTTGATATCTTTATGTTCTAGCGGGTAAGTGTGTGGTGTTTCCAGCAATGGGGTCTCACCATAAAGTTCTTGAGGCTACCAAGAACGTCGGAAAGAGATCATAGTATTTGAAGGGCTATGGGAATTCATAGCCACCAATGATTCTAACTGAGCCAACTCATTTCTGACATCATTTTTTTGTTATGCGTATTGGGACATTCTTTTCTCATTATAGGGTAACTATTTAAAGTCTTTTCATGTATCTCTATGCTTATATTTAGGGAAATTTCTGCAGTAGTAGTTTGTCAGGCCTATAGAAGGTCTATAGAGTTACTTCTCATTCCCTGTATTCTCTTCTGTACTGTGCCCTATGCCACACCCCATTTAACCCTTTCTGTTCCATTATTCCCATTCCTCTTTGTAATACTGTGTTCTAAGTTTTAATCTTTGGAAGTTGCCACTCCCCATGGCTCTTTACTAATTTCCATGCCCCCTGGCACAATAGTGGAATACCTATCATGGGAATAGCCAGCCATTTCTTGATTGATGTTTAGGTTCTCTTCACAGGCAGAGTCCATATCTAGTGCAGTTTTTAGGGCCAAGATTCTCCTAGAGGAGGATGTTTTACTGTTGTTTGGCTAATGAGACAAAGTAATAAACAGAGTCCCAAATGACTTTAATTACATCCATAATTAGTGCATCTCTCAAAAGTCATCAGAGAAGTTTCTGGCAGCAGATAGGGAAGAGATAGATATAATCAAAATACAATGCATAAAATTTCAAAAACTTATTAAAAATTTTTAAAGTGTACATTGTCAAACTTTATAGCTTTTCTCTTCTCTTAAACCTTGGTGTGCTCAAAACGTGGGCCACATGTGTCCCCAGATAAATATGAATGTGGCCTACACTTTGTAGATTGTCCCAGGTGAAGTTGAGCTGGCTATCCCCATGGCTTATATCCTTTCTGACATTCTTATTTATTTATTTATTTTTTGTGGTTTTTCGAGACAGGGTTTCTCTGCAGCTTTGGAGCCTGTCCTGGAACTAGCTCTTGTAGACCAGGCTGGTCTCGAGCTCACAGAAATCCACCTGCCTCTGCCTCCCGAGTGCTGGGATTAAAGGCGTGCGCCACCACCGCCCGGCTCTGACATTCTTATGACAGGTAATAAGAACTGACTGCGTCCTAGAGAGCTTACAGTGTAAAAATTTCCACCTTCTAGGAGGGACAATAAAAGGAAGAGAGGGGGCAAGTGCTTGAATTAAAGAGTATCACAGCAGCTGCCTGATTCTTGGCACAAGAGACCTCAATACATATAATACACATATATTGGTGTCAGAATAAAATATTTCTGGAACTGGAAATGCTATTTTACCTTAATTACGGCACTTTCAAAATATACATGGGAATAGTGATTAAATCTACTATATCAGCCAACTATTGTTACAGAAACATTTCACAATTGTTAATGCAGCTACAACTTGAAGCAACATGTTATTTTTGACGTGGGGATAAAATAAGACTTTTATATCCTTCAGGATTAAGTATAGCTATAAAGGTGATATTTGGGTTCTAGGCTAGTTATCTCTCATTCTCAATCCTTAGATTACTTAGATATTTGGAACCAATGGGGGATTTGAGTATATAGCAATGTATGAATTTAGATTATATGATCAATAATTTGTCATTGAACGTAAGAAGCATTAATCTGTGCAAGTTACAAGCAGTTCTCGGGGAATTAGAAATTCTTCTAGCTGTGAACACTGTAGAACGTCACCGAAAGGTTTTACCAGAAAGGCACAAAACCCGATAGTAAAATTATCTCTAATGAGTTTTTATTTAAAATTTGCTAGATTGAAAAACCTAATGTAAGCTTGGTTTATTTTTAAATTTCGTGAAAATAAGAAAAATAATCATTCCATGTATTTAAGTGTTAAAAATAATATTTCTCACAGTTGGCCTGCATAGAGATTACCCAAGATTTCTTACTTCTAGAGAGTGCCAAAGGTATATATTTTGGACAGAACGTGTTTTCTCTAGGCCAAACACTAAGGAGAGCACTGTAATATTTTACTCATTTCCAGCTGGCTGTTAGAAGAAATAGGAATTCCTAAATTAAGGGAAAATTGTCCCTGGCAGGGCCTGAAATTTTTTCAACTACCAATATAATGGGCAGTCTTTGAAAACATGATCCAATCTGTACTGGTAAGTGCCAATCTGTAACAAGGTTGGCAGCCCTGATCCGGGGAATTTGTCTTTGGGAGTAGATGAGATACTCAAAAGTGGATTAACTAGAGCCGAGGAGCAGGCACAGCAGAGCGCGGACCTCAGGGGGACGCTGAGCAGTGACTTCCCCTGGAAGTGATCAGGGCAGCATTCCTCGTGGGCTATGCACACGCTTGGCCATTCCCACTCAGCTCTCTAATGAAGTGTGTGGGAAACACGCACACGAAAGGACAGAGGTTGGTCTTGTTTCCTAGGCAGAACTGTTTATTTTGGTAGGGTTGTTGGTGTCTTTTTAAAATAATTTGCCTGCTTTATTTGACATACAGGTGTTTGGAATTGATTCATTCCCGGATGTCAGATATGGGACAGTGTTGTTTTCTTCTCTTTCTTCCCTCCCTCCCTTCCTTCTTTCTTTTGTCTAAAGGTATAAGTATCCTGCTTTGGTTAATGAAATGTTGACACATAGTCAAAGTAAGTCCAGAAAAGGGGTGTGGCTAGATCAGACAGATCGCTTATGAACGGTTTCAGAGAGCAGAGTACGTTGTGAAATGGCTGTGAGCCCACAGCTGGCACCAAGTGGGCACTGATCAACACAGCAATGGGAGGAACACAAGTCGGATTCCAACAAAGCAACCAACCAACCAACAAACAAACAAAAAGAAGAGTTTCAGCTACAGTCATTGGTTTATCGGCTCTCAGACTGAGAGGGTCTGACAGATGCTAAAAGACACAGCACTCATACCCAGATGGTTTTCTCGTATCATCATCCCCCACACAGCACTTTTGCAATCTCAGTGATCAAACCTCATTTTAAATGGAAATTCTTTCCAGGTCTCATTCAACAGGTCTGACAATTGCAGACCAGATTTATTTATTTATTTATTTATTTATTTATTTATTTATTTTCGTTTGGCTATGTAAGAGAGAGAAATAAATTATTTGAATTTTAAAATTAACTTTCCACTGTTTTAATAAGTAAATCTTGGATTGCAAGCAGCGCACAGCATATACGGTATCAGCATATGGCAGTTATCTTTAACTTGACAGAAACCACATATTTTCTAGGTCTCAAAGAAAACTATTAGGCAAGAATCACTTGGTTCACTGTTTCCCTCCCAGGTTAGATAGCTGCTGTCTAACCGAGTGGTGAGTATTCCAACCACATTTGTGTCACAAGAATACCGAAGAAGTCTGCTCTCCCCATAAAACTTTAAGGAGGTTGGAGAGATTGATCAGTAGATAAGAGCGCTTGCACTGAACACATAAAGGCCTGAGTTGGGATGCCCAGCACCCACATATAAAGGTTGGCAAGGTCTGTAACCCCAGTGTCAGAGAGAGGCAGCAGGTGGATCCTAAGAGCATACACTCATGCATTTATTACACACACACACACACACACACACACACACACACATGTTCAACATTAGAAAATATTTATTGTCTCAAATACTAAGACAGTTAAATAAGGATGGATTTACTTTAAAACTACATTTTAAAGTAGTATGAACTAATATGTAGGAAAAAGGGAGGGAGCTGTTTAGCTACATAAATGAAATTATGTTGGTTTAATTTTCTTAAAACAACCTTTAGTAATTTATTGTCCTTTTACTAATAAATATGGACTATCTCCAAACACAGGCGACTGAGGCAGAAACATCTCAAGTTCCAGGTGACTGAAGGTTGCATAGTGATTTCTAGTCTAGCCCAAGTTGTGTTGTGTGATCTTATAACAAAAAACAAATATTAAAACAAATCACATGCACAATGTGTGTATGTATATATGTATACATGTCTATAAACATACACATAATAAGAATAGTTGTATAAGTAAAGCCAGAAAAATGATATTCCAAAGAAATACAATTGTCAAGTGTATTTGTTTACTTAAGGAGAAATGGGATTGATGTATATTCAGTCATTTCTTAACTACATGTGTCCATTTGCTGAGATAGTTCTAAAAAGGGGCAAGGCGTTCAGATATTCTAAAGAAAGCAATAATAACTAATTTAGCAGAGCAAAATCGCAGTCAAGTGCCGAGGATTTCCGAAGCTTCTTTTATTGCTGACACCCTTAAAGTGGTCATTGAAGACTTTAATAGTCGGGAGAAATACAAAGACTGTACAGAGAAGCTGAGGCTGCAAAAGGAAAACTGCTCAAGCCCGGAGTTGTGGGAATCTTTTGGTTGATGAAAGTGAGGATGAGCAGACAGTTCTGAATAGATGACTTAGGTCAGTGTTAAACGGCAGAGGACTTGGCAGTGGACAGTGGTCTGGGGACTGAGTTAGCAGATATGTTCTGTCTTTCTTCTCAGCATGATCTTCTGCTGCTATGGGAAAGCGTCAGGAGCAGCCAATGAGCCGCACATTTTGTACATCCAGAAGGGAAGTCCTTGTTTTACTTTCTCAAACTCATCGCTCACCCCAACTCCCCTTTTATTAAATAGTGTCAGCATCATCTGTTGCCTGGCTGGAGCAGGTGTGGCCATGTCAGAGGAAGCGTGTCACTAGGGGAAAGCTCTGGCAATATGAAAAACGGTATAATAAAGTCCTGTACATATCAACTGCTAGCCATCTGGATCAACACAGACCAGCATGATGGGAGATAAATATCCTATCTCTGTCTAGCTATAGCCACCTCTTCCACTAGGGAATTAAAGTCCAAGTCTTGTACGTGCTAGTAAAAGATTAACCACAAATTAACTATTTCATCCTCAAGTTGCTTTTCCTAAGTATTTTATCAGCAACAGAGAAACGAACTAATACAGAAATTGGTACCAAGACCATGGTGTATTTCTGTGATGAACCTGTCCATATCATTTTCTTTGGGGGGTGGTGGAGGTGGGGAAGGACCATGGAAGGAGTCTGGGCTAGAGATGGTGGCCACTTTAGTGCTCAGAGTTTAGTGAGATGATTTGAGAGTTGGGAAAATAAAAACTTAGAGAGAGGTACAGACATGGAGGTTTAACCTGTGAAGTTTCAGAGAGAAATGATGATACTACCAAAGCCTTTTGTGTGATATTTTGGATTCAGAGTCTGTGTACATGGAAACTTTGCTTTTCTGTTAGGGCTAAAGGGCAGCTGCGGCACAGAAGAGACCAGCATCATTGAGGCCAAGTCTTCTGGGCAGCATCTCCTTAGGGGCAGCATGCAGAAGCTGTGGTCCAGAAATGGCCAAAGCTGCATCTCAAGCTGTTAACCAAATTGTAGCATTAATGGGGTCATGAAGAACTGCTGAGGGTTGGCACTGTGGGACGGCAGGAGTTACCAGGAGAAAACACAGCCTCAGTTCTAGCAGAAACTCTAAGATTGAAGGGGTCTTGGGGAGTAGCTGAGGCTTTGCACCATGTGGCAGGGTTGGAATTCCTGAAGAGGCCAATGTAGGCCACTGGTGAAGGTGCAGCCACAGCTGTAGTAGAGAACCGACACAGCTGGAGGTGCCAAAACTGTGTGGTGACAACCAAGAATAGCAGCAGGTGAGGCACAGCTGGCCTGAGCCCAGGAGACAAGCTGTGTGTACTCTGTCCAGCAGAGCAGAGGAGGCAGAGCTGCCAATGCCCTTTGGAGGCCAAAAGAGTGTGAGTGAGTGAGTTAGGCATGGACTACAAGATTTGGAGCTAATTGCTTCACTTTAGTTTTGCTCAACTGTGATTGAATTTATGTCCTGGTTCTTCCTTTTTGCAGTAAGAAACTATATAACTTAGTTTAGATTTTATAGGAGATCACAGTTAAGAGTGGATATTTTAAAGAGATTGAACATTTTAGTGTTGGAATTTTAAAAATAGCAGACTTCTAAAGTCATGCTATACTTTATATTGTGATATTGACACATAATTGGGGGATAAACAAGAAAGGAATGGTTATAATTCAATAGTCATGAGTTTGCATTAATTATGTTTTGTCAACTTGATGGAAACTAGGGCCATCTGGAGGTGGACACCCACTTGAGTAGTTGCCATCAAACTGGCCTGTGGGCATCTCTGGGATATTTCCTTGATTAATGATTTATATAAGAGGGCCTGTTCCACTGTGAGCAGTGTTACCTTGGACAGGTGGTCGTAAGTTATAGACGGAGGGAAGCAAACAGAACAAGCCATGGAGAGTAAATCGTAAGTTGTGTTCCCCCATGGTCTGATTCAGTTCTCTTTTCCAGATTCCTGCCTGGAGTTCCTTCCCTGGCTTTTCTCCATAAAGTATTATGTACTGTAAAGTGAAATAAAGCCTTTCTTCCTCAAGTTGCATTTTGTCAGTGTCTTAGCACTGTGGCAGAAAAGTAAACTAATGCGCCACCGTTCCTTTGTTCTTATACTTAGGTCTGAGTTACCTTCATTTAGTATTTTACTTAACCCGATGACTCTTTACAGTTTTGATGGGTGATTAAGCAAAACACAATTATAGAAAGAGCTGCTCTATTTTAACTGATTAAACTGTATATTCTATTTTTGAGCTTTTTAAATTTGATCAATCAATCACCCAATAAGTGTGAGATGAGCAAGGACAATGATCAGAATACTATTTCCAGAGAATGAACAAAAACTTAAAACACAATTTTGAGATTTGTAACTACTTAAAACTAGAAAATCATTGCAAGTAAAGATGACATCAAAATACATACAAGAATCACTCTTGCCTTGATGTTATTTTACAACCAGAAAGTGTTTCTCTACTTTTTACAGAGAATTACCTTGGTTTTTAGATTCTTTGCCTATGCGGTTTCTGTACTATTCATTTGAAGATGATTCCTTGGGGCAGTGCCTTTTCCAGGGAAAGATCGAAAGGGTCAATTGTCCTCTGTGCTTACTGTCTACACAGATATCTTCAACTAGACATACAATTCACTCACTCAAAATGACTGGCTGTATATCCGTTAGGATTATATCACCTCAAAAGACATAATAATATGTAGTTCCAATACTGATTTAAAAATGTCATAATTTGATAAGCAGCCCAAACTGTTGTTTTTTGTAGTCTGGTAATTTTTCATTACTAAATAATCTTGAATTTTAAAATATGAAATAAATCTAACAAGAGAACAAAAGTAATTAATTTGGTTCAATGACACAAATCACTTGTTAATATTTCATGGAAGACCAAAATCCATTAAATCTTCAGGAAAGGACAAAATTCTCTGTAATAGGTAAGTAAAGTGCTTTCATTTGTTCTTCTGTTGGCCTCCAATAATGCAAACCAGAAGTTGTAAAAGTCCAAATAAAGGCAGAGAAGCCAAATTTCGGGAGAAATATGTCATTTTATTAAACACAAGGAATGATGTAATTTTTCAATCCATCTTAAGTGAGTAAATGCAGATTTATGTTGCGACAAAAATGTGGGTCTTGTTCCCCTCCCTTAAGTAAGATTTTTTCAGGCCACATCCTTATCAGACCTACTCAGAATGTGACACACCGTTGTGTCAACAGTTAACCTAAGCCACACCAGGAGGACAACACTGTGTGTCCTGGTTTAATAACACTGTGAAAGAAACATGGGCCATGTCTATGGCAGTGCAGCTACCTAGAAATGAGATTTTCTGTCTTTCCACATGAAGGTCTATTTGTTTGTTTGTTTTGGTGGCATTAGGGTTTAGACCCAGGACCTTGAGTATGCTAAGCAAGTGCTCTACTACTAAGCTACATCACTCACATTGGACCTGGTTGTCCTGCCCTGTAAGCTGTCCCTTATCCCACTGTCTGCACAAACCATCCCAAATATAAATGTTAGAAATCACACAAACTAATACAAATGCAATGGAATAGTTTAAGGCATTAGCCATATTCTGCATCTGCCTTTGATCGGTATCAGCTTCCTTAAGGATGCCTAGGCAGTGGGAGAGCCTGAGGACTCTCTTCTCACTGATTCAGTGTATACTGTGTCTCACCAGGAGAGGAGCCTTTGTCATTGGTAGACATTATGGACAGCAAATTCAATATTCCTGATCAAAGCCAAACCAAGTTTTAATATTAAGTCCACTTAAGTGTATTGATAGTATAAAACTCTGGGTAGAAACTGAGTGAAGACGACAGATTAATTGCCCTCGGAGGAGCACAGACATCCAGCCACAACCGCATACATCTTGTAGCTATTTCTGCTGTAAAGACACAGCTGATAAGAATCAGAGGTCTGTGTTCTCTCCGTCCCTGAACACTTTCATCACGGGAACACAATAACTGCAGCCCTGGCCATCTCTTCTGTCATTGTTTGGGATGTTTCTCATTTTAACATGAAAGCCGTATCTTAGGAGAAAGGGGGTAAAGTCAGGAATGCTCACACGGGGCCGCTGGTTTTCATTTGTGCACATTGCTAGTTTGAGTTTGTGATGCTCAGACCTCAAGAAGAAAAAAAAATGTCTCTAAGGAAAAGGAAAAACATATTTTCATGTAAAGAGAGAGTGAAGGGAGAGCAAGAGGGAGGAAGCATGGATAATAAGGTTGAGAATGAGAACAACCGAGTAAAAAGAAAGCAGGCCGACGAAGGCTGAGTCCATGAATGAAGAACACTCACTAAACCACCCTCTTCCCTGAGGGCCAAAAATGCTGTGTGGTAGCGACACATGCCAATGAGAAGTTATTCAATCTAACAATACCCGTGAATTTTATGTATAATGACGGTAAAATCAAAAAAACACAGGTTTTCCTAATTTTCTCAGAAATCGCCACACTGACATCCAAACGGGCTGTACCATCTTGCATTCCCACCAGCAGTGTTTTTGATCTTATTCCATCTTACAGGTGTTGTTTTGATTTGCATTTCTCTGATGACAAAGGATGTCGAGCATTACCTTAAGTGTCTTTCAGCCATTCTAGATTCATCTGTTGAGAGTTCTCTATTTAGGTCTGTACTCCAATTTTTGTTGGATTATTTGTTCTTTTGATGACAAATTTCTTGAGTTCTTTGTATATTTTGGAGATCAGACCTGTTTGATATGGGGTTGGTGAAGATCTTTTCCCATTCTGTAGGCTGCTATTTTGTTTTGTTGACCGTGTCCCCAAGACCCAGCAATACCACTTTTGGGTATACATCCAAAGGATGCTCAACTGTATCACAAGGGCATGTGCTCAGCTATGTTCATAGCAGCATTGTTTGTCATAGCCAGAACCTGGAAACAACCTAAATGCCCCTCAACCGATGAATGGATAAGGAAAATGTGGTACATTTACACAATTGAGTACTACACAGCAGAAAAAAAATAACATCTTGAAATTTGCAGGCAAACAGATAGAGCTAGAAAACATCATATTGAGTGAGGTAACCCAGACCCAGAAAGACAATTATCATATTTACTCACTCATAAGTGAGTTTTAAACACAAAGCAAAGAAAACCAGCCTACAAATCACAATTCCAAAGAACCTGGACAGCAATGAGGACAGTAAGAGAAACATACATGGATCTAATCTACATGGGAAGTAGAAAAAGACAAGATCTTCTGAGTAAATTGGGAGCATGGGGACCATGGGAGAGGATTCGGAGAGGGGGGAGGAAAGGAGGGAAGCAGAGAAAAATGTATAGCTCAATAAAATAAAAAAAGAAATCCACAGGTTTTCAAATATAGCATAAAAAACAGTGTTCTTTATACTAGCTCAAGTTAATTTTTCTCTATCACAAGATACAAAGCAAGAGCACAGTCAGCACGTTTTACTAATAATCCAAAGTTCTTGTCATGGGGACAGGCTATCCTAATCCTGTTTCTACATAGCACGTCAAATGTGCTCCGAGTTCTGTGTTAGATATTGCAATAATATCAAGATCTTCTGCTTTTTCAAGTTGGATTTTACAGTTAACTAGACTATAGTTATCATTTGATCTATTTCTAATCATCACAAAAGTTGGGAAAACATACTTCATTTTATATAATGGTATCCTAAATGGGTTTCTATTGCTGCGATCAACATCATCACCAAAAGCATCTTGGGAAACGAAAGGTTCATTCGGCTTCTAGGTTCCAGGAAGAACCCATCACTAAGGAAAGTCAGAACAGGAACTCAAGCAGAGGCCATGACAGTGTTCTGTTTACTTGTTTGTTCTCCATGGTTTAATCAGCTGATTACTTAAACAGCCCAGCTCTACCTGCCCAGGGATGGACTTTCCAAACAGGGCTGTATCTCCCATATCAATCATTAATCAAGGAAATGTGATGTAGGTGTTTTCTGCAGTAGAGGTTCCCTCCTCCCAGATAACCCTGGCTTATGTCAGCTGACAAAATAAATAAATAAATAAATAAATAAATAAATAAATAAATAAAACCTAACCAGCACAAATGGTTCTCAAACATTTTCTGGGAAGAATTGTCTCATTTAAAGAAGCATTAAGGACTGGGCATATAGCTTGATGTTAGAACATTTGCCTAGCATGCATGAGTCCTTTTGATACTTAAAATCAAAATAAAAATTAACAAAATGAAAAAAACATCTAGAATTTCACTAGCTATAAAAATAAATATAAAAGCCAAAGAGATAGCTGAGTGTGTAAAGTGGTTAGCATATAAGCATAAGGGTCTGAGTTTGGATCTCCAGCACTTATGTAAAGAGCTAGGCCAAGTTGCATGTTTCTCTGACCCCAGCCCTAGGAAGGCAGACACAGTTTGATCCTGGGGACAGTCAGTCAGTAGAGTTGAAAAAGCAAGCATTGTGTTCAATGAAGGTGACTGTCTCAATAAACGAGATAGAAAGATGGCGGAGAATGTCTGGCATTAGTTTCTGCACCTCTGCTCTAACCAGAAAGAAAACAACAACAATAATGGCAGCAGCAGTGGCAGCAGCAAAAACAACTAAATGACAAAAGACCAGCAGGTATCAGCAGGGTAACTCTAGCTAGCACTTTCTCTGCATTCTCTTCTGACCCGGACCTTCAAAGACATTCCTTTGTTATATTAAAACATTTCTGTCCATTTGCCACTTGATGGCCTGATCAATATGCTCCCATGGAATGCAGCCCTCAAAATTGTCTCTTATATCTCTTCAATTCCACCAAATGTGTTGTCCTCCTTCTTAAAACTATTGACACAAATCCTGCACATGATAGAAATTGATTCTGGGTAATCTGGGATGTGTTGATGCCTGGAAGTCATTCACACTGAAATGTGAATCAGTTAAAAGCCTTGTGTGTCAGGTGTAGTGCGTGTTTATAACTGCATCTGAATCCTAAAGTGAAATTCGGATGTTGAAAATGGTGGAAAAACATTAAATTTCTTAAAAACTAAAATGCGGTTTTTGTGTACAAATTATTATTAGGGAAGAAAGCCAGCAAGCCATAAACACACAGCTGTGCAGACACGCACACACACACACACACACACACACACACACACACGTTTCCCAACCCTACTCTACATCCGGGCCACCCATACACACACATATACACACACAAACACACACCTATGCTCCCCACCCCTACATCAACACCCAAGCCACCACACACACAAGAAAAGAGATTGGTCTTTAAATGCCCATGATCTCATGTGGGGAAATACTGAGAAAGCTGGAATTCACATACTTCATATACTGAAAGTATTTCTTCCAGAATGTTCTTCAGCTTAGTTTTTGGAAAACTACCATGCTTCCTAATGTTCCATAGCAGATCTTTCTTTCAATTTATGAAACCCAACATAGGAGGCTTATGTTTCTTCTATACCACAGCATTGGCTGTCCCGTGTTGAACACAATGCGCTGCTGAATGTGTAATTACTACATTTGGGCTGTGTTCACCCAGATCTGATGAGAGTTTATCTTAAAATGTGGAACTCACTAGTGTTCTATAAAGAGAACATATTAGATGAATTCCACAGCCTAATCATATATGAGTCTCCACATGGACCACATATACTTGGCATATGAAAATTTTTTAGCAAATTTTACTGTTACCATGTAATAAAATTGCCCACTGCCCAATGAATTCTGTCCATTTGAAGTGATTTTAGCAGTGTTATCCTGGTCCCACTCTTGACTATCCAGTGACCCCAGGACACACCTTTTCCTGGCATGTCTCTCTACCCCTCTGATGATGCCTGTGTTCCAACTTTGTTTTACCAAAAACAGGAAATGAATTCTGGTAATTTCCATTTCTACTGTACACAACCCAAAACACTGACTGGCAAAGAACTATATCTGTCCCTTTGCTTTTCTGCAGGAAACCCTTTATTTGTAATTTGAATTTACTCATTTATTGTATTATATCTATCAGATATTATTAAACATATTCTGAGGGAGGACTATAACAATAAATGTAGCAACAAAATAATGTTCACTATTTCTGGAGATTTCTCTATGCCAACTATGATGTTACACACTTTCTGTGCTTTATCTCAATCATTAAACAATTACTTCCAATCATTACCTCAGGGAAATAGGAGTTAAAGCTGGGCATGAAAGCCTCTACCCCTTGATGTCCGCCTCTACTCCCTAAGCCTCCTACGCCTAGCACAAGTCATCCTCACCTTAGACCAGTCACCGACTCGCCACACGTAGCACTTTGAGTAGTCTTCACAGTCCTCCGCCTCCCTGGGTCGGGTGGAGAGGACACACTTCTTTCTCGGGTTAGTGCACCTCACGGTCCTGTGCCGCACGCCTTTGCCACACTTGACTGAGCACTGGAAGATAATATTACAGGTTTGAATAGAGTTGGCGCAGGCGATGGATTAAGGCATATCTATAATGGCTTCTATTGTTTCTCTTATTTTTAAAAGGACAGCTAGTTTTTTTTTTTAATAACAAAGTTTGTCCATCATTTTATATCATATAGAAAACTATGACATTATGTACCCAGATAATTTTCTGCGTGTCTACATGGGGGTGGACTTTGTCCCACGTGCGTGTTTGTAGGGCTCCATGCACTTACACACCCAAATTTGCTGGAGAGAAGTCACTGAATGTATGCAATAAGGGGCGTGTATAATTATGTTAAGATATATGTAATGATAATGTGAGTTTGTCACTGTGGATTTGCATGGAATGCATTTGCATGTGGCACACTGCAAGCGCACAAGACTGTGTGGTGTAGTGAGCTCACCCTGGTCTAAACTGCAGCTTTATTACTTACATAGACTTTTTGAGTGAATGAATTCCCCTAAGTTACACTGTCTCTCTCTATATATAACAGTAAATATTAAGTTTCTTACATGTGTGCTTAGATGTAAACAGTTGACTAAATAAGAAGTAAAATTTCATTGCTTGCACAAATAAAATGATTGCTAAATGATGGTTCCCTTTCAATATTCAGAGACATGCAAGGAGTCAAATGTACATGTTAATGTGTGCCTCTTCAGCAGTACTCACACATGAGACAAATCATAAGCCTAAAATTTACATGAAATGATCTATGGGTTATGTCAATATCTTTTTATATTTTCAAAATTAGCTGTTTTCCTTTCTATCTGCAAAATTAGCCATTTTGCATATCAGTTGTCATGCACAGTGATTTGGGACATGACACAAGATTTTGTAGGAGCGAAGAGTCCGAGGAGGAAAAAGGGAGAGAAATAGGGTATGTCCCCTACCTCAGACCACACTCCTGCCTCCCACACTGTCATGCAGTCCTGGCCCTCACAGCGCTGGGCAGTAGCGGGCTTTGGCCCCAAGCAGTCCCTCTCCGAGGCTCTAATTAGCGTCCCGTTGTTCAGTTGCTGGGTACAGGCCACTTGTCGGCTCTGCACGCCTTTTCCGCACGTTCGTGAACACGTGGTCCATTCTGTCATCATCCATCTAAAAGTAAAGCAAAGGTCATTGGAAACAAATTAAAAGTTGTCAACTTAACCACATGCTCGACACTTTTAGAGTTAGCAGAAAGTTTCAGTAATTCATGTTAGCTTTATTTAAATTGTAATTACTTTGAACATACTATACTTTGTGCATGTCCTTGAATGTTCCATAATACTTATCTCTGCAATGTTCTTAGCTCTCAAGATAGATATGCATTGCCATTCCTAGTGTTCTTTGTGTTAACCTGTCTGCTCAACAAACACAGAACCATGGATATAAAATGCTTTGGAATTATTTCTTTTCTTTGCATTACAAATATCCACAAAAACCATATGCATTAGGAACCACAGTCATCCTAGCTGTTTACAGAAAGGCAAATTGAATAATACAGAGATTCAATAAGTTAGGAGATATATCTCCCAGCTAGAACTGTATATGATTTAGCCTAGCCTCTGATGAGCTCTTATGCAAACACAGATATATGAGTTTATTGACATGATCTCATTTTAGTGATCCTTGAGACTCTAATAATTTGTTCTCAGTCTTGCTTATTTAATCACTCAGCCAGTACACCCACACCCACACCTACCCACCCACTCACATTTTAATAGATGAAGAGCTTTAAGTTACAGTGATCAGGGTAGTAATATGTATCTGTTACTGTTACTTCTAATGACTTGAGGTGTATCGCAGGGCTTAACCACCTATTCTAATTTACTTTCAGGAAGAAACCGGGTCCTGTTACAAACAGTCTCCCTTCTCATTGTTTTGTATTTACTCATATTCTTGCAATGTGGAAGAGTCACAAGCGCATTTGTTGAAGTGGCATGAGGAGAGTCCCAAGCTCTGAGACAGCATAAAGCTACCATGGAGGGGGTCACAAAAATATAAACATGGTGACGGACAGTCCGTCTGATCACTGAAATAGCTTCATAGTGAGTGTAAGGACAATGTTAATGGCAGGAATATGTGAGCCCAAAGGATGGTTCACATTCCAGGCAAAATGTAGAGAATAGGGTTGGGTTTGATTGCACTAATCAGAAGGCATGAAATTTATAAAATCACATAGATTATTTTGTATGGCTATTCCAGGGCTAGCAAAATGACCCAGTAAGTTAAAGTGCCTGAGCCAAACCTAACAATCTGAGTTCAGTGAGGGTCCCATGTGACAGAAGGAAAGAATGATCCACCTTGCTAGTTTTCTTCTGAGCTCTGCACTAGTTCCTTGGCACCTCTCTCCAAACAAACAAACAAACAAA
>JAQHUG010000078.1:708629-723317 GCA_028555095.1 Dicrostonyx torquatus
TTTTGGAGATGTATGTGATGGCTTATACTGATTGTCAGTGTAATAGGATCTAGAATCAGCCTGTAGAAAAATCTCTGGGGAAGCCTGTAAGAGATTGTTGAGATTAGGTTAACTGAGCTGGGGAAAACCGTATTAAATGTGGCAGCACCACTCCCTGGACAGAGATCTCGGGCTTTTGAAGAAGGAGAAAGTGAGCTGAGTACCAGAACCCATCACTCTACTTCTACAGATCAAACGTGATGAGCCCCTGCAGTCCCGACTTCCCCACCATGATGGACTGTACCTTCAAACTGCGAGCCAGAAAGGCCCTTTGTCCTATACCTAGCTTTCTGTTCTCTTCACATTTACTTATGTCTTTTGTATATGTGAGCGAATGTATGTGAATAGAAGTGTAGATACGTGTTTCCTATGTCACACGTGTGGAGGTGAGAGGACAAGCCATGGGAGTCAATTTTCTCTTTCCTCTATGTGGGACCCAGGAATTGAACTCAGGAAGTCAGACTTAGTGGCAAGCATCTTCATCCCCCAAGCCATCTTGTGCTCTCTTAGGATGCTTTTGTGATGATATTTCATAATAGCAGCAAGAGATGGGGTATAGAGTGTGAATGGCCCTAGAAATTATTCCCTGGGGGAGACAAAAGAGAAGCAGGGGAGAGAAGGATGCACTCTGTCGGCAGGTCTTAGAAAGGTTTCCTTTCATTATCTTTAGTAATTGTCATGTTCACCACCTTCCTCATTGACATTGATGCCTGTTTAAAGACATTGTCTCCCTGTCCCCTGGAAGGAAGATAATAACGTATAACTTCTAGCCTCCTGCAAAATGTCTCACTTTTCTAAGTTTTCCGCAAGGCATCTTCTCCGAGGTGACTTACGGCATCAGCTGATAAGCAAATGCTGAGAACCACATGCTTTACTCTGCCACAGAGAATTTGGAAGCAACCAGGACATTCTAGTCTTAAGATCATAAGCTCATTCGAGATCCTTGATGCAGCAGAAAAGGCTAGTGCTTTCAACCAACAGTATACATAAACTGTGGTTTTAAGTTAAGAGCATCTCATAAAATCATTGTGCATTTAACACCTTTAATCCTGGCACTTTGGAGGCAGAGGCAGGCGGATCTGTGAGTTTGAGGCCACCCTTGTCTACAAAGTGAGTTCCAAGACAGCCAGGGCCACATAGAGAAACCATGTATCACAAAAATTAACAAATATAATAATAATAATAATAATAATCACCATCTATTATTAGTATTATACATAATTATAGATTTATATTAATATATACATAGTAATAGATTATTATTATTTAGCATTTCAATATCAATATCGAAAGGAGATAGAACAATAGGTAAAGAAGTCTTAATACTTATCGAGATATAAAGAGTCCAGATTCTTTTCTGGCAGGACAGACCACTAGTTCTACTGGTTTCGCTGTCCAGTGCTGACTGGAAAGGACTCAGGACCTGCCTCCTGACATAAAAGGCTTCAAATATCAGTCACACAATTACAGTACGTCATAAAAAGCACATGATTAGTGCCCGGTGCACAGGGGTGACAGGATGCATATCCACGTACGTTCTTCTGCGAATTCTTTTCAAATCATTCCTGTATTCTGTTAGAATTATACAACCTATGTGGGGGTTAGGACTGTCAGTGGAGAAGGGAAAATTAGGAATAACGCCGAATCCACAGCAACAATAAGTGTTTGAAACCTCAACACTGTAAAGACGAAAAAGATTCCCCAAACATGTTAAGCTTACACAACATGGAATGAACTTACTCAGGAGGGCTGAATCATTTTGTTTAGTAATACAGTGGGAACAGGGAGATTTCAGCATGTAAAAGGGATGAAAATGAAATGCAGAAGTTAATATTTACCTAGGCAAAACTAATTCCCAAAGAGATAGGTACAAAAGCAAAATTAGCTTAACTGGCAGTTTTGTTCCTCCAACCACATAGCCCCTCCCATGTTTTCCTTTTGTAGTAGGACGTTATAGGGAAGATTAGCTGTACAGGGCTACAACACTGTACATTTTTTTTTGCACGTTTAAGTCATAGGGTATGCAAATTCTCTAGAATTCAGTTGCAAAAACTGTTATGAAGGGGGATCAATTCTCTGATTTTCTGAGTACTTTCAACTCAGTCTAAAGCACCGAGTCTCATCAATCCTGAGTGTCAGATAAAGTAAGTATTCTTTCACCAAGCCAGAGGAATCGATGTCCCTCATTCTCCTTTTATCAAACCGTCTAAGTATGATAGGGCTTGGGCCACTGGGCTGTCTTAAACACACTGCTCATTTTAATGAGAAAGTTTGTGAAATATTAGGCCCCACTATGGAAGCTATGACAAGTACCCACACAGTAAAAGTATACCCGGGTTCGTACATTCTTATCTGTTCCTACTTCCGCTATCACAGTCAGGGCCCTTTTTCCTTCCACACTTGCAACTGCCAGCATTGTTACTTGCTCCTTATACGTGAGCCTTGACTGTCTTGTTGCCCTCTTCTATTCACTGAGGAAACCACAGTCCAACCTTGAAATCTGGAGACTAGATATCAGGAACGGGGCAGTGCATCTTGAGACCTTTTGGAGGAGTGGGGACCTGAGTGACAGAGCCAGAAGGATCCACATGCCCCCTGCTCTCTTCCTGAGGCTAGATCTGCCCACACTTGCCCTCACCAACTTTTTCCTATCAAATTCTAGCATCTCGTCTCAGAGAATTCTGAAGCAAATAGCTAGATTCAACTAAACGCCAATAAGCCTGAAGAGGTGATTCATAGTTTCTTCTTAAACTTAAGATGTAACCCCTCTTCCTCGTTTAGGGGATTGTTTTTACACTCTCTCGAAGTTGCCCGTAAATCTTAACCCTACCCTCTCAACTGTTGCTTATTTCAGTGTCCACACTTGGGTACAGATTTCTTTGTAATGCTCTGAAGAACAGTTATTTTAGAAATCACTGAGTTAGTTCTAAAGCAAAGCCTTGCAGTGACCGCGAGAATATGGTTACCTTGTTTGACAAGGTTGCTCATTGCACTTTCGAATTTGTGGCTCTGGCTTAGTTAAGTACTTGCATTTCTTGTTGTCCACAATGCTGATGTTCTTGCTCATGATTTTTGTGCAGGACACTGTTGTCTTCCTCTCTCCTGCAAAGAGCAGATTGGACACATAATGCGATGACATTACAGGCTCTTGTGAAATGGAGATATTCATATAGTTTAAACTAATTATATATTATCCCAATGAATATATTATTTAAAAGTTACATAACAAAGTGTACCTCTGTAGGCTTAAGGATTTTTCCTTCAAAGGTAAATGGTACTTCCTATGTTACAAAGTGATGGAGGTAGGATAAGTTAAGAAGATGCTGATTCAAGAGTTATTTTAGGGAGCTGGCCAACTTTTAGCATTAAGTAGTCAAACGCCTTGTGTCTAGAATATTCTGAGACTAGTCTCCATTATGAGAACTCTCAAAAGCACACACACAGGTACATGTATAGATTTTATTGTTAGTTCATTACCAGCTCTGCAGTGAGCTTCACAGAGCATACTCTTTGGAGTGTATCTTATAGCTTCATCCTTAGAGCTTCTGAAAAAAAAACCCTAAGAATTCTAGAAATGACCGTCACTTTTCTTTAATAAAAACTGTGAATTTATTGTGCTAAAAACTCTTATACAGTAAAAATTATTTGTATTTTGTGTTCATTTTTCTTAAAGAAACATATACCACTCTGTTGCTAATATTAGTATCAACTTTAAAGTCTAGTAAATGTGTTCTAATTTCTTTTTTCTCAGTATAAGTCTTATATATAGTATCTAAATAAGAGATTTAATAAAGTTTTAACTTATTGTTTAATGTTATCAGCAAAAAATGTTAAAAGGAGAGGGTCATCTTGATTTTTGGATCCATTAAGTGATGAAAATGTCAATTGCAAACAAAAGGACCAAATTACTGGAATAGAAATTTATGGCAAACCTGGTTTGTGAATTATCATGTTGGTACTAAAAACCAAGCTTCTAAAGAGCTTATGATAATATAAAGATGCTCATATTATACCAAGTAAAATAGAAAAAAAAACATATCTTACTACTAAAAAAAATACTGAAAAATGGCAATTATATTTTAGTGAATTTTCTTTGACTAATAAAATATATATTGGAAACCACACACAATAGTAACTTCAAAACTGAAAATCAAGACGATATCCCTAAAACATAATTTTCTGTCAAACACATTCTAAAATATTTAAAAATCACAAGGATCTGAATGCCAAGAGCTCACCTCCAGTTTGGAGCTGAAGGCTGGTTATCTCCTTACGACTCGGAGTCAGCTACGAAAAGCAGCAGCTGTGAGCTGTGTGTGTGCTAAAATGGCGGGGAACTGATAGGAGAACGTGGGGTTTTCTGCCTCTTATCCTCTTTTCACCCCTCTTCCTTGACTTATTATTTTCCTCATACTATATATTTTCAGGATACAAAAGCATGTTGAACAACACTTCTTTCTTGTTTTTTTTCAAGAAGTATCTCCCTATCCATTCAAAACTTTCTTCCTTCAGCCTGCCCACTGTAGGAAAGTATGAGGGACCGCAGCTACGGCTGCTCCACACACAAACTTTAAACACTACAGGATGGCACATCTTTTTAATGCCTCTGTTGTTCCTGTCACTCAAAATGGGTCTTTGATAGAAAAGAGAACTTTGTAAAGAACTGCTTTCTCAAAATAAATATAATTCATTCTTTCAAATACGTTAGCTGTTTCAGAACTCTGAAACAAATATCTACTTCACAGTTACATTGTAAGCTGTTTGGAAATAATAGGACTTGGGTTGAGAGATGGTTCCGTGTCTAAGAGCACCGTCACTCTTGCAGAGGACCCAGGGTTTGACTCCCAGTGCCCTCATGACGGCTCTCAAAGTTCCAGGTAATCTGATGCCCTCTTCTGGCTTCTGTGGGTGGCAGGCATGCACGCCGTGCACAGACAGACGTGCACGTAAAATACCCACAGACATAAAATTACAACAAACAAACCTAAAAATAATTCCAGAGAAGATCTGTGGGAGAACAGACACAGTACGAACTATATGTAGAGGGACATTTTACAAACCAGTTCAGGAAATGAAAATAAAGGGTGACTAAGGTTTTATCTAATCACGTATATTTACACATCTTTCAGAATCCAAGGAAATCCTGAAAGACCAATAGGGGACTCTATTTTAAGTCAGGAAAAGTTATATGTAGACTCTGAACTACCTTTGAAAGCAATATGATTAGGAGAAAAATCCTTCAATTTAGGTGTCCCAGACTCTAATTCTGACCACCCCGACATGGGCATGTGACAGAAAGACGTAATTATCCTCTACGCATTTCAATTTCTTACACTAGAAATTAAGTCCCATTGAAGACTAGGTCAAGCCGACTTGGAAACTCAGATACTCCATCATGAATCTCTACTGCTTGATGTTAAAAATCGACAAAATATTACCTAAGACCCACAGAAAAGACGTTAACTTTAATCAATTTCCTTTTCAAACTGAGGAACTATACATTGTGTGTATTTAACGAACACTGATGTAGTTTTCATCAGACCAAACTGCAGAGCAAACAAAAATGAATATATTGGAGTGGGAAAATCCTTTCCTGTCTAGATTTTTAAGCATAAACAGGTTTTAATGACTGATTTCCCAGCCATGACATGAATTATCAGTTCCTTTATTTCGTCTTTTCATAGCCTACCATCACCATTAGATCCACTGACTGCAGGCATGACTGAATCCCCAAGTGATATTAAAGACAATTTTCAAGTGCACATTTTCATTTGGGGATATTTGCTTCTATTGGTGCTTATATATATTGAATAAATATATTAAATATATATTCTGCTTGCATCCAAGAGATATATAAACATACCTATGTTTATAAAGATATAGATACAGATAGATAAATATGTTTGTATATCTATGTTTATCTATCTGTATATCTATCTGTCTGTCTGTCTATGTCTGTTGGATGGAAAAAGAATACCTTAATGGAGATGGCCCTGTGAACAAGAGATAAACAGAGGAATGCAGACTTGCAAATTTTGGTGTAGTTGAGAGAGACTAGGAGAATGCATGAGCCCAAGGCATGGAGATAGTGGGGCCCAGCAAGAAAGAAAATATCCCTGTGGCAATGGTGACTGGTGAGAAGTTCAAATTCAAGCAGTGATTTGAAAAGTGTTTGTTGGAGTTCACCTTGAGAAACAATCATATTGTGTAAAATCCCCCTTGGCTGCCCTGTGTTGCATTTGTTATGAAGGCCCCAGAGGGCAAGGGCATGGAGGGCCCATGTGTCCCTTGCTCTCTGTGCCTTCGGATGCTCCCTGAGCCTCTATGCCCCCTTAACACACTGTTTCAAGCCCTTGATTTTCACGCTTCTTTCACTGACAGGAACATTTTCTTATTTATAAACAATACTTTTGGATTTAGATAATATAGGCTTTGGCCTTGCAATTCTCAACAAGATGCTTTTCATGTTTTACGTCCCGAATCCCTGCCTTTGAGCACCATAGCCTCACTCTTTATACAGTCAAATGACAGTATCTGGGTCACTCTCCTTCATTGCTTCTCCAAGACTATTGTTTTGTTTTTGACATTGCTTCTAAAAACAAGTCTAAAATTATAGTACCTTAATGATTTTCCCAGTACCATCTTCTCAGTTCCTAGTCCTATTTTCTTTCCAACAATCTTGATTTTTTCCCTTTATGTGATAATAATTCCTTTATCATCCCACTAGCCCCTGTTTGTAAGTTCCATAACCTTTTCTCTATTTTTTATCATCTCGTATGTTCCTATCCTGTTAGTGCATAGAATCTGGCAATTTTTAAAATCCAAAGAGGTCCTATAACCCCTTAACCCTACCACTTCTTCAAAGTCCTTCAAGTCCATGAATGCACCTTTAATTCCTGCTTCCTACAACCATTTGAATTCAACACATACAGTCTCAGGCCATCACTTACTCCTTTCTTGTTTTTGAAAATCCCCATTTTTTGCTCTATAAGAGTATTTGCAAACCATACACAGCCAGAAGGTACTGCACATTCACAGGGATTGAAGTCAGGATAAATTCATGACCTGGAATTCAACTGGACCATTAGTGCTACTACAGACCAAAATACATGTTCCCATTAAGATGCAGATGAAAGGACCAGCTTCTCCCTGGGGCACTGGCCAGATGTTAAGCATCACGAAAGCACTAATAAACTCGGTTAAAATCACTAAGTGTCAATGATAATTTAAATTCCTATTGTAAGTGACCCCTTTGATGCTCATGTTTCTGTAAATAAGCAAAGACACTGGTGGATAGGGCAATTTGAGTCCCTAAATGAAAGCTGATCTCACTCCTTCCCATCTTTGAGCAAAAGTTCTAGCACTCAGTCATGCAGACTACCCTTATGCCAGCACAGATACTTTTAACATACCATAAAAACCTTAAAGAAACACAACGACCTTAACTGTTCTGCTTTCCTAAAATGTGAAACCCAACCAGGGCTGTTTTAAATACTTTATACTGACTTTTAGATATCTCCAGGTTTAGTGAGCTCTAGACCACCCCAAGCCATGTCTCTATGTGAGAAGGGCAAGCTTTCCCTACTGGCTTAGTGGAGGGACTATTGTTACTGACAAAAGGACAGTTTCATGGTTGGCGCCAAAAGCAATCTTCATTTGAAGCAGGGTCTGCTGTGACTGAAGAAAACAGCAACTATCTGCCTAGAGAATTCAGTACCCCTTGTGAGCTGGCTGAGAAACATCCTCCAAGGAGCTCCCCTATGGCGTTGCAAGATTAGCCCTAATAGAGAGTCTTTTGAATAGTCAGTTCTTGCCCACTTTTAATAGAAAAGGTCAAAAAAGATCCAGCAATGACAGATAAGCTTGCTAACAGGCCAAGTGGCAAAAAGCAACTGACTGTCCAGATGTGGTGACAGCTGCAATTGTCAGCCAATAGCAGCAGCAATAGCAGCAACAGGGAAGGACCTGGAATAGCCTTCTCCTACAGGGCTGCAAATGACAGCAGCTCTAACAAGAAGCAGTTGAACGGTTTGAGAGAGCAGACACAGCAAGAACAAGAGAGACAACAGCAATAGAGGGGATGCAGAAAGGTGGCTGGATGACAGAAGGCTGTAGAAACCAGAGAAGACAAACTGCAAGTCCCGGTCACTAGCAAAGTTCCAGGGAACTGCTAAGTTTTTAGGGCAAACTGTCTAACAGTCCTGGCTAACATGCTATAACACTGACCACTGGCCATGATGGAGGGGGACTTACTAGTTGTATCGATTACTTTTCTATTTTGTAATAAGACATTATGACTAAGGTAACATAAAGATGAGCTTATTTTGAGGTTACGGTGTCAGAGGGTTAGAGTCCCTGATGGTGGGGTACAAGTAGCAGGCAGTAGGTGGCTGGAACAGCAACTGAGAGCTCACATCTTAGGGCAACCAGGAGGCAGATGAAACTAACTGGAAATGCATGTAGATTTAAGACTTCAACGTTGTCCCCAGTGACATTACCTCAGCAAGAACAGGAAATCCTGTATTCAAATGCCTGGGACTTGTGGGTGAATCTCCTTCCAACCACCACACGAGAAGTGTAAAAAGTACCACCATAGAGGCTGTCCCTGCCTCCTGCCAGCCACCGGCTGCTGACAGATGCTGAGAGCTATGAAATATGCTCAAGAGTAGCCCTTGAAGAACTCCTTGCTGACATGTGGTTTGTAATCTGACCTAAAGACTCCCACTCGGTCAATACGCAACAATTCCATTCTTCCTGTCTTTCTCTAGGTGGTCACTTCACATTTCTCTTTTCAAAGCTCCTCTATGTCCTTTGTCTCCCTCACTCGCAGAAAAGTGGCCTTTGTGGAGAGAGTGGACACAACCAGAAATGAATTATTGTATGTTTCTCAAGCTGCCTGATAGCCTGTGTCTAGGGATAGGCTGTTCATGGTTTTGCAAAACCAACAAAATTACTCATTTCTTTCTTTCCCGTGACATCTGGATATCGTTCCAGCAATTTCTCGCTCTCTCCTAGTCTGATGCTCTCCTGTTAAAAATGCACATCAACAAAAGATGATGTACAATGTGTTTTATTGGAACCACCAACAAAAAGGGAACCCTTTGACTTTTACCCCCTAGAGCAACTGCCGCATTTGCTTCTCTCTTCTTCCAGCAACACGGACTGAGAGTTCCTGTCCTTTATTATTTTTCTTTTCCCCTTTGCATATAGTGGCTTTTGCATTTTTATACATGACTGTCATATATTTTGGTCATATTCATTATATTGATTCTCCTCATCAATCCCCTTCCACTTCCTAACATAGTCTCTCTTCTGCTTTTGTGACTTTTGTGCGCTTGCGACCCAGTGAGTTTTATTAGGGTTACCCAGATGAGCATGGAAAAGGCTTCCTTTACTGAAGTGCATTTACCCAACCAGTGGCTGTACCACTAAAGAGATGCTTCTTCTTCCCCAGGAACCATCAACTGTCTATCGGTAAGGTAAGGATGGGGACATCGGGAGCTCCTTCCCTTTCCATGACAGAACACTGATGGGCCCCCTTTTGCTATTTTGTTATGAAATCCATTCTACTTGGCCTTTTGAGACAAATATAGCATTAGAATTAATTTTACAGGACTAGCACTGACCTCTTTGTCTCACGTCTAATAAAAATGCAGCTTTTTATTAGACACTAATCAGTTCCTCAAGTACATGGCTACTTAGTAGATTTTGGCCTCTGGTCATTCTGCCCTCTTTGTAGCATTCCCCTCACTTGCTGTACAGACAGCACTGTGGCTCACATATTCATTCCCTGCATTGCTTGCTACTCATTTTAATCAGCTTTGCCTTTTCGTCTCATCTCTCCAAAAGCTCAATGGTAGAACACCCCAAATGTCAATCTTCTCATAGCTTTCTCTTTGTCTTCAGTCACTCTCTCCAACATCAGGCTTACCTCCCTAAATGCACACTTGACATCACATTAGACCAGATTGTACCTCTTAATTCTGTTGAAGCCCTTGATTCCTCCTAACCCTGACATTCCAGGCTTTCCTTTGTAAGTAAAGATGACAGCATCCAGTCATTTGGAAAAACCATTTCCATCACCGCGACTCTCACAACTTCATATCTAGCTCAACAGCACGATTCATCGGGTCTCCTCCTCCCTGCTGCCAACTGGCCTAATTAGCCTGCTTCTGCAATTGCTGGAGTGCTTCATCTACCTCTTTGCTCTGTTTCATTGGAGGAACAGAGAGAGGTAGTTTCACACCTGAAGACACAGTCACTCCATTGGGGCACCTTCTTTGTGCCTCCTTATCATCCACAGAAGGAGGAGGGTAGCAGGAAGCACCTAGCAATTCTCTGTACATCTGGTCTACCCTTGCTTCCCTTTACCCAGCGCCTCTGCTCCACATTACAGCTTCAGTCTGTGCTTGCCTTAGAGTTTGACTTTTCTGAAAATCTAGTTTATGGTGCACTAGCTCCCTCTCACTTTCCCGTCCTCTGCTTATTGTCCTCATGGTCTTATTTTAATATTCAGGATATTTCATGCAATATTGTTCTTATTATTCAGGATACTTTTATCTATCCTGTTTTCTGTTTGCTTTGCTTGGATTTGATGTGTGTGTTTCCATATAAAGATAAAAATTGTCTCTCAAGAGCTGTGAGAAATTGTGTTGTAATTTTTATGGGGATTATGTTGGCTTTGTATGTGGCTTTTGGTAATATGACCATATTTACTGTATTAATCCTATTAATTCATGAGCATAGGAAATTGTTACATATTCTGATATCTTCTTCAATTTCTCCACAGTATTTTAAAGTTTTTTTTTTTAATCATGCAAGTCTTTTACTTGCTTGGTTAGAGTTGCCCTAAGATATTTTATATTTGTTGAGTTTGTTATGAAAGGTGTTGTTTCTCTGATTTCTTCAAGGCATCCAGCTACTTAGCTGAAAGTGTTTGTCAGATGCTAATAGTAATAGAATGTACACCATGGCTTGAATGGTGTGTCTGGAACCTGGTGTGCTGTAAACAAACACATTACTCTCTCTGTCATAAATATAACAACCATCTCACTGAGTGAAAAGGAACAATGGTGAGGAGCCTTTTCAGTTTAAATAAGATTCTTTTTCCATGAAATGGTTCAGATGTTCAGCTGGTACACACATTGTAATGAACTCAGTTTACAAACCTTTATGTATTCTTGAATTATAAATTAGAGATTGCAGATCTATTGTAACTATCATTGGATTATCAGAAAACAACTGTTGAATGTTTTGAAAAGATAGAATTTTAAAATTCTTCACCTCCTCCACATGTGGCATTGCAATCCTCCCAGCCTGCGTGTGTCCACATGAAGAGGGGTTCTGGCTCCTTGGAGCTCTGGTTGTCTGGAAGTGGGTCTGATGGAACTGTATATTCATAGTGAAGACCGTAATTTTGATCCTGAAACAGGAGTACCTGTGACACACAGAGGGATTAAGGAATATGATTTAAACCAGGGCACATTCAATGACAGAATCTACAAATATACTGATACTTAAAAATATGAGTTGCACAATGAACACAACACACATTACTTTTTTTAAAAAATATTTATTTATTATATACAATATTCCATCTGTATGTCTGTATTTATTTATTATGTATACAATATTCCATCTGTGTGTATGTCTGCAGGCCAGAAGAGGGCACCAGACCTCATTACAGATGGTTGTGAGCCACCATGTGGTTGCCGGGAACTGAACTCAGGACCTTTGGAAGAGCAGGCAATGCTCTTAACTGCTGAGCCATCTCTCCAGCCCCCCAGACATTACTTTTAAAATGTCATATTTTTTTCAAAGATGGAGAGTCACCTGTGAGCTAAAAATGTTACGATGAATGAAGTCAGAAATTTCTGATCATTTTCTTTTGATTTGGCAGACCATTTCCCAAAGCATGATATATATATATGATGATATTTTGGTGTGTATGTGTTCTAGGGGCAGAGATGTATGCTGCATCTGATGTCAAGATATAAAATAAACTGTGGATTTCCCATGCTTATGAAGAGATGGAAAAGAAGTCAATATGAGGTGTGTTGTCTGTTTTATGGCAAACTTGACAAAGGTAGGGTCATTTGAGAAGAGAGCCCTCAATTGAGAAAATGTCTGCACCAAAATGGTCAGTAGACAAGCCTAAGCAGCTGCGGCATCATTAATTATAGATGTGGCAGCGACTCCCTGAGACATAGACTGCAACCGTGCAAAGCACACTAAGACGTGAGTGACCAGCCTCCCAGCTGGAGAGCCCAGTCTCTAGGCCCTAGGCAATGGGGCAAACCCAGGTCCCTTCCCCACCCACCTCAGCTGGAAGCATAAGCCTCCTGAGGCAGGCTGCTCCAGCACCCCTCCATCAGAACCTGTAATCTGCAAGTCCCCTTCTACCCCACAATCCCACCCATCTCCTGAGATGTCAGTGGCTCCTGGAGCCCCAGACAGTGACTGCACAGAACAGACCAAGAGCAGCTCCCTGAGTCAGTTCAAGAGAGGATCTCTGAGACATAGACACTGTCTGCAATGATCAGACCAAGAGGCAAAGACACTGCCTGTTTAAACTGGAGGATGAAATGTGTAGATGCCAATGCAAGAATACAATCAACACCTAAAAAACAATATGGCACCACCAGAAACTTGTAGGCCTACATCCAAAAGACCTGAACATCCCAACCCAGAAGAAAATGACCTTAAAAATAAGTTTATGAAGATGATAGACACCCGTAAAGAGGAAATAAAACATTCCCTTGAAAAGTTAGAGAAAAAGACAAGTAAAAAAATGGAAGAAATCAATAAATCTCTTAATAATACAAAGGAAAAGCAATCAAAAAGGTGAAGAAAACAGTTCAAGACTTGAAAATTAAAATTGAGGCAATAAAAAAACACAAATTGAGGGAATTCTGGAAATAGAAAATCTGGGTAAATGAACAGAAACGACAGATGCAAGCATAAGTAACAGAATGCAAGAGATGAAAGACAGAATTTCGGGAGTTGGAAATATATTCATTGGTCAAAGAAAACATTAAAGCCAAAAAAGTAATAATACAAAATGTCCAGGAAACTTGGGACCCCATGAAAAGACCTACCTAAGAATCATAGGGATAGAAGAAGCATAAGAATGCCAGCTCAAGGCACAGCAAATACATTCAACAAAATCATAGAAGAAAACTTTCCCAACCTAAAGAAGGAAATGGCTATAAAGATACAAGAAGTTTATGGAACACCAAATAGACTGAATCACCAAAAAAGTCCCCTTGCTATATAATAATCAAAACATAAAATATACAAAATAAGAAAGACTATTAAAAGATGCAAAGGAAAAAAGTCAAGTAACAGATAAAGGCAGATTCATCAGAATAACACTCGATTTCTCAATAAAGACTTTGAAAATGAGGAGGTTCTGGACAGACACTATGCAGACACTAAGAAACCATGGATTCCAACCCACACTACTATATGCAGCATAACTTTCAATCACCATAGCTGGAGAAAATAAGATATTCTATGACAAAACCAGATTTTAACATTACCTGCCCACAAATTAGTCCTACAGAAAGCATTAGAAGGAAAACTCCAACACAAAGTATTTAGCTGTACCCATGAAAGTACAGGCAATAGATAATCCCACACTAACAAATCCTAAAGAAGGGAAACACGCACACCCTACCACAAAAATAACAGAAATTAGCAATCACTGATTGTTAATATCCATTAATATTATTGGACTCAAATTTCCTATAAAAAAAAACAGGCAAAAAAATGGAAACAAGAATAGGATCATCCGTCTGCTGCATATAAGAAACACACCTCAATTTCAGAGACAGATATTTTCTCTGAGTAAAGGGTTGGGAAAAGACTTTCTAATAAAATGAATCTATGAAACAAGTTGGTGTAGCTATCCTAATATCAAACAAAATAGACCTCAAAATAAAGGTAATCAAAACAGATGAAGAAGGACATTTCATATTTATCACAGGAAAAAAATCCATCAAGATGAAGTTTCAAACCTGAACATTTATGCCCCAAATATAAGGGCACCCACATTTGTAAAAGAAACATTAATAAAGCTTAAATCACATTTTAAACCCCACACATTAATAGTGGAAGACTTCAACACCCCACTCTCACCAATGAACAGGTCTACAAGACAGAAGACTAACAGGGAAACAAGAGAACTATCAGATGTTATGACTCAAATGGGCTTAATAGATATCTATAGAACATTCCATCCACGCACAAAAGGATATATTTTCTTCTCAACATCTCATGGAACCCTCTCTAAAATTAATCACATACTCGGTCACAAAGCAAATCTCAACAGACACAAAAAAGTTGGAATAAATCCCTGTATCTTGTGAGATCACCATGGTTTAAGTTAGAACTCAACAACAATGCAAATTCTACAAAGCTTACAAACTCATGGAAGCTGAATAATGCTCAGCTGAATCATTCCTGGGTCAAGGAAGAAATCAAGAAGGAAATTAAAGACTTCCTAGAATTCAATGAAAATGAGCTACAACATACCCAAACTTATGGGACACTATGAAAGCAGTACTAAGAGGAAAGTTCCTAGCACTAAATGCCTACATAAAGAAGTTAGAGAAATCCCACACTAGCAAATTAAGAGAACACCTGAAA
>JAQHUG010000078.1:726498-757526 GCA_028555095.1 Dicrostonyx torquatus
CAAACTGGCCTTTCCCTGTAATCAGGTTGGCAAATACCCCAACTGTCATCATAGAGCCTTCATCCAGTAACTGATAAGTTCAGATGCAGAGATCCACAACCAAGTACCAGGCCGAGCTCAGGGAATCCAATCGAAGAGAGGGAGGAGGGAATATATGAGCAAGGGAGGTCAAGATCATGAAGGAGAAATCTACAGAGCCAGCGGAACCAAGCTTGTGAATTCTAGACTGACAGCTATGGAGCTTCCATGGGACCGAACTAGGCACCCCATATGTAGGAGACAGTGGTTATCTGGAAGGCTATCAGAGAGAGGACCCTGGCAGTAGGACCAGGATTAACCCCTGGTGCATGAGCTAGCTTGTTGGAGCCCATTCCCTATGGTGGGATGCCATACTCAATCTTAACGCAGGGGGAAAGGGACTTGGTCCTGCCCCAACTTAATATGCCAGACTTTGTTGACTCCTCATGGGAGTTTTTATCCATCAGGAGGATGGAAGGTAGGCTGGTGGGGGGGGGGAGAGAAGAGGAGGAAGTAAGAAGGGTCAGGGGACAACTGTGGTTAGAATGTAAAATGTAATTTAAAAAATAAAGAAGAAAATTAAAAATATATTCTAAATTGTGAAAAAAATTTATGGATGTGGGAGGGCCTAGCCTATTGGGAGAGGTAGCACCCTGGCAGGTTCTCCTTGGTTATACAGGAAAGCAGATTGAGAAAGTTGGGCAACATTCCTCCAGGGCCTCTACATTTCTCGTCTCCACGTTCCTCCCTTCAGTTCCTGCCCTGGCTCCCCTCAGGGACAGAGTGTGACCTGAGAGCTGTACACTGAATTAAATTCTTTCCTGTATGTTAGTGTGGGTCATGTTGTCTTATGGCAGCAGTGAAGCCCCATGGCAACCGTAGAGCCCTATCTAAGATACAAGGTAAAGATGGAAACTAGAAATCACTATTAACAATGGCAATGAATCACTGAAAGGGTGATATTTTTGTTCTATGGATATTTAAAACTTTGGCAAAGTGTATATTTAAATGGATTTCAAATAAATATTAGAGTAGTAAGCACAGTTACACAAAAGAGTTTAGCAAACTGTAATGGGTCAATGGGCATGACTTTGAGTCTATACTGTGCTGAGCCACACTTAGTGGTTTTGCTATTTTGGTTTTCACTGGTATCCAATGTCAAGGTCAGATTGGGATCATCTTGAATTTTATACAGAAATAATATATAAAATATACATATATTATATAACACACACGTGTCTATGCATATATTTTAAACAAAGGAAAATAAATGGACCTCTATATTTTTCACAAAATTTAATGAAGTATGTTAAATATTCACCATATAAAACGTGTCAAGTCTGTGAGCCCGACAATCTGTGTAAACAGTTGGCACATTAATTTCTACATATATTTTTAAAGTATGTGCTTCAGGAGACATATTGGATATTTATCCATTGTCTAGAGTAGTTATAAACATAGATGATTCAGAGTTAATACAACTTGCAAAGATACATAAATGAGCCCATTTCAAGTGAATTTTCCTTACTTTCTCTCAGATTTTGTTCAACATTTTGAAAGAAGTGTTACAACATATTTGATGTGTGGATTATGCAGTTAGTATATTGGCTTTATGAACATTATCTCAATGATACAATTAATAGCTTTTTTAAGTTTTCAAATCTGAAACCTACTGGGTGCCAAGTTAGAGTATATCACAGTACTGATTTTGGCTTAAATATTTCATCAGATAGCACCAATTATAAATTACTTTCAATCCACTAAGGAGTGAAATTTGCATTTTTTATCAATATGACCAAACTATCGTGTAATTTTAAAGTTGGCAAAATGACCATACTAAAAACAGGCACTTGCCATCCTACTTAATTACATGAAAACAATCCTGTTTTCCCACGAGCTACCTTTTCAGTGCTAGAACTTCAAACCGTATCAAATATCTAATGTCACTTAAAATCGAGCGCTTGGTGACAGAACCACCAGCTCTTTTATAAACCACCTCGCTTTGGCAGAATCCTTTGCAAAAGGAAAGTGTGAGCATGTTACAGTCAAGGGCACACACTGAGGCAAATGCCACACAAGACATCGCCCTTCAAGTCAAGGACCAGTTTTCAATCTGCAATAGTCCTTAAAGAGACCTATCTCAGAGATACAGTTTCCTTTAGATTACCAAATACATCCAGGTCCCACACATAACCTTATTTTGGACCTGGCTCACTGAGCTCATTTGTGTTCTGTGATTCCAGGAAAAGTTTTGGCAATTATTATATTAACGGCACTGCTGTAAGAAAAGTCTCTGATTCTGGGGTCTGGCATATGCTGTTTTCAGACTTTAAACAAAAGCTCATTACATGTCTCAGTCTCGTATTGTTCTTAAGCAGGTTCAAACTCATCTATGTGATTACAGAATGCAGGTAAACATGGTAATGCTTTCCAGTATCAAATCATTTAAAATGTTTGCTATTGATGTCATTTCACACCAATCAGTTGGAGAAGATGCTAAGCATTTTCTCTGGATGGCGGAGGACAGAAAGGATCTTCTAACTGAAATTATGAAATGGGATGTAAAGGAACTGTGAGGAGATGCATAAAGAGATTGTTCGAGGACCCTATACAATTATGAGCCAAGACTTACACAGAAGAACAGAACGGAACACTAATTTCCTAGTGAAAATGAAATCATGTTGGCAACATTGCGCATCTTCTTTAACCTTCTTAGATAGAGCGACTGTGTGCATTAAATGTTCTGAATGAATGCAAAGCCCCAGCTCAGCTTCCTGTCCATAGTGTCCGGGGATAGGATTTATACTGGTCAGAAAGCACAAACTGCTCACTTTGCCCTTTTTGGTTCCTGTTGAAGCAAATGGACGGCAGTTATATAAATCCTGGTTTCTGGACCAGCAGCAGTGATGTCAGGGAGGAGCTGTGAGAAATATGTGTATCTCACATTCTGACCTAAACCGAGTGCATCAGCAGGTACTTAAAAAGAGCCCCAGACAATAGGTCCATCCAAGTAAGATAAGCAGTGAGTTACAGTGTGACTTGGATCTCTGGAGCCTAGAAGAAGCAATAGAGATGTCTATGGTTAAGGAAAGACCAGTTCAACTAGAGTGAAGATGTTAAATAATGTGACACATCCCACTACAAGCAAGTGAACCCATGTGTCAGAGTGTTTTTCCATGCGTGGGTGTACAGGAGGTGTTGAGTCTTTGGATTTTAGAGTTCTTATTGCCAATAGAATGAAAACTCGCTCTATCTGTACAGTCACTATTCTGAATAATCAACCATCAGCTCGAAGTGCCTTGAAAAAGAGCCCATGAATCCCAGCAACCCGGACACAACCTCACTGCTCAAGTCCTTTCCCTTCCAATTCTCTTAATGCACACTTAGTCTTTTGCTACATGGTGAAGAACATTATAGTTCCACTGTATGAAAATGTGCAGTGCTCATAATTTAGAGTAATCCATTAACCCGGTGAGAAACACAGAATGGAGACAGAGTTTGCCAAATCCCTCCTCTCAAAACAATGTGTTATCAAAGATGCCTTCTACAGACGCAGATGAGACCCATTAAGTGGATATTACTTGCTGTAATCCCCATGCTATGGCTTTGCCTTGATAAAGACACATTCTGGTTAGTAACTGAATGCTTTTAGGGAGAAAAGAGTTCCTTATTCTTTGGTGGTGATAGATTTCAACTGTGAGTTTTTCAATTTCCTAGAACATCTTGCTCCACTTTAAGTAATTACTAATTTTAGATGCCATGATTTGAAGCATTTGAAAGTTCCTGCAAATATCTTATTTCTTAAACAACTTAAAATGCTGATCTGACAATTCTGCTTTTAAAGAACAAATATAAGGGAGAGGGAGAGAGAAAGAGGGAGAAAGGACAGAGGGAAGGAGGGAGGGGAAAGGGGGAGAGAGAGAAGATCAACAATTTCTTTGCCATGCATGAGAAGCTGATTTTGCAACACTACCCCAATTTCTTCCTCTTACCAGGAGATGTAAAGGTGTGGTTGTAGGACCTTTGGCAGAGATCTTCTCCCACAGGCCTCGTCTTATGTAATGCACTGTAGTTCCAGCTAAATTGAATGCTCCAGAATGTTCTATCTTCCAGTCACTGTTTATCGACTGTTTGCCAGCATCTCGAAGAGCTTTAAGAAGATGAAACACAAGATGAGCGTGAACGCTACTGATGAGCATTCTCTTGACAGTGTTCTTTTACAAGCATTTTAATGTACCTTCTGCTCTGATACAAATCCTAAGTCATTGCCCTGTTGCTACTGAAGTCAAAAGAGTTTTCAATCACGTTGTATCTCCCCCAGAAGTTGTTCTGCCGCTTCTACGTCCATCAATACCAGCAACAAGCTCATGAAAGTATTGAAATTTACTGCACCAATCTTCTCTATAAAATAGTTTGGTTGTTTTTTTCTTCAAGACAAGGTTTCTCTGCAGCTTTGGAATCTGTCCTGGAACTAGCTCTTGTAGACAAGGCTAGCCTTGAACTCACAGAGATCCACTTGCCTCTGCTGCCCGAGTGCTGGAACTAAAGGCATGTGCCACCACCACCTGGCTTTACAAAATAATCCTTATTGTAAAATATCTTAAAGGAAAGTTTAAAGAGCATACATAATCTTATTTTATGAGATCAATGTTTAATTGTTAATCTTTACTTGAAAGTGAAATATGTTGATAGAAACATCTCAGAACATTGCCAACGTCCATTAAAACCAACAAATGGATATACCTCAGACAATGTTAAAGTTTTTGGGGAAAAAAGGAAAATTAGTAATGGATTTGTTATAAGATTTAGCATTTGTTAATATTTTTGTAAATTATATTAAATATTTTGAGAAATATTTTTGTCTAATGTTACACACAGACCAGTATTTTCCCACTTCCATGCTTTTATTTCAGGTTACAATGAACAGTTTATGGTTCCTGAAAATCTCTAATAAAAAAAGCTTTAAAATGCCCATTGGGGTTTATGGACTACGAAATTCAGACTCTGTTCATGTCTTGGCTTTCAGCATTTCCTAGAAAATGGCATACACATGGACATGCAAATCCAGCCAACTTATTGAGCTGGATTTCATGAATGAGCCACTTCATTCAGAACCAGGAGTTGGCACAAATCATGTTTCTTGACTTTTTCTTTTTACTTCATTAACTTAAATATATTTTTGAAAATCCTGCTTCTGACAATCGGTGGAACTGCTCTGCTTCTCACTAGACAATGTATGAAGAAACAGTCTTCAAACTTCCAATGTTTGAGGGTGGAGAAAAAAGCTGGGGTAATCTCTATGATTGCATCGCTGTCTTCTTGAAGATATTTAACAGACCCCTCACTGGGAGGTTGACCTTATGCAAGGCACAGACCGGGAAGGTTTCATGGAGAGGGGGAGGCACAAAGAATGGAGTTCACACTGGCATCTGTTTTATGGAGCACCGGGGAAGAGTGAATTAGAAGGAAAAAACAAAAAAAGCTCTTAAAGTATTCACAAAGGACTTTTGACCTTATAGTTGAATATTCAACTTCAAACAAATAGGGTGTGACTCTCCAAAGCTGGGGAAAGAACAACTGCCAAGAACCTAAGGACTTTTAAACTTTTCAGTTCAAATAGGTATGGAGAAAAATGCAGATTCTAGGTAATTTCAAGGTGTGTTGCTTTTGAACATAGAGAACCTAAAAAAGCAGGTGGTCAAACAAACAAATAATAAAAAATAAAGATTTAAAAGACTTCACATTAAAGCATCCTGAGTCAATTATAACAAAGCTTTAAAACAGTCTCATCATACGCAGCTGGTCCAGAAGTACCTTAACTCTTTAGGAAAATGAAGGTTAGACTTGGTAATAAAGAAAACGTAACACAGCCATTCATCCATGCTATGTTAACTATGTTCACCACCCAATTAAAAACTTGCTGGTATGTGGACACCACAAAATTGACTTAGAATAATTAGGAAGGCGTTAGGAATAAAACGAGGTGAAAGAACCTTGGAGATAGTGGTATTAGTGAATTAAGCCTTTAAATATGTGCACACATTTATAAGAAGTTATGTAATAGTGGAGAGCAATGGGAGCTGGAAAATATTCAAATCAAATGTATTAGAATATGAAAACATACCAAATACTGAGCTTAATGAACGGGCTTAAAAACATATTAGACCATGACACTTTCATAGGGAAGAACTAAAGCTCAGGAAACAGAGACCTAATGAAGACAAGCAGCATGGTGCACATGTGGGAACCACTCTGTGGATGGTACCCGAGTGACTGGAAGTTTTAAAAAGGGAACAAGGACATATAAAGTATTTGAAAGCACAGTGCTTAGAAGTATTTTAATTTTCTTAAAATAAAATCTCCAAATAAATAGGTCTTAAAACCAACAAGGAACTCCCGAGGAAAATACAAACAGACACAGAGACACACATACTCAGAAAGCCACACAGGTAACATAGTGATCGGGAGAACATACTTTAGAGTGACCGGAAAGAAGAAAACTTGTTATTTGTGAGCATTTTAAAAATTGCATAAAACGTGGCTCTCACTCCTCAACAATGAAGCTTCATTTTGCAGCAGATGGAAACAATCACAGAAATCCCAAGTCGTCAAAATACAGAGCACTGACTGTTGGATACTCAACACCAGCTGATGCATCTACAAACTAACACCCAAACACCAAGTTCAGGGAACATCACGGAGGAAGGGGAGGGAAGATAGTAAAGCCCAGAAGAACATGATGTCTGTCTCTGTGAGACTGTGTTCTCTACATACGACAAGACAGCTTGAACTCTCAACCACATGGTGGTGTAAATAAAACCTGCACAATGACTACACTGGTTGAAATCTTGCAAAAGTCTCGAGTGTTACAGGAGGAAAGAAGGGAGCTCTCTAGATGGAGAGCTACAGGCAAATAATGTCTGCTGAGAGTCTCCAGGGACAAATCCCTACAGCTTATCCAGCCTTAAATACAAATACATACAAGACTCAGCAGACTGCACACACACACACACACACACACACACACACACACACACACACAAACACATCTTCTGGCCTCCACATGCATGTGCACAGTTTGATGCAACTGCACATACATGCGCATGTACTACAAATACACACACACATGCACACACACTAAATTCTTAAATGATAAATAAATATTAAGGTTATATGACAATATGAAATATATAATAAAGCACCAACATGAATAAACTAACAACTGATTTGAGAGAAAAAATTCCAAACATTTTGCTGTCCCTTTATTCCTCTGTCTCTAGGTGATTAGACAAGAGGGATATCTGTAAGCTTGTGGAGAACTTGAATTATACTGACTGTGAAGACTGTAGCTGGAAATTCCAGAATAACTCCTTTAGGTCAAAGGTGATAAACCAAGTCTCAATTTACACCTGACTGGATGTACTCTTTTATCCTAAGACTTAACACTGGAAACGCTTAACAGAAAACTCACATAAATAGCTCAAAGTAACTGCACATTAAATGTATGCAAACATAACTCCTAGATCTGAGCAGAAACCACAAAGGTGCTATAATCACAACCTGAGGGTGCATTGTGGATCACAGGGAAAGCTTTTGGAGCTCTCGAGTGTTACAGGAGGAAAGAAGGGAGCTGAAGCTGCCCTTCGGTTTGTATCTGTGGTGGGGGAGCAATTAAAATTCAAAAGCAATGGAAGAAAATGACGGAGGAGTGAATGGAACAGAAATAAATTAACAGTGGAAGCAAACAGTGACACAAAAAGTTGGTTATTTGGAAGCTAAATAACTGAAAACACTTAAACTGATCAAGAAAACCAGATACAAGGTAACAGTGGTAGAAATAAGAGTCTGAACACTGTCCTGGATGCAGTAAGAAAATATCAGAAACTGCTCCAAGGTTTAAAGAAAACCACCCCACAAATCACTATCCCAGAGATCCTGGACAACAATGAGGAGCCTAAGAGAGACATACATGGATCTAATCTACATGGGAAGTAGAAAAAGAGAAGATCTCCTGAGTAAATTGGGAGCATGGGGACCTTGGGAAAGGATTAAAGGGGAGGGGAGAGGCAGGGAGGGGAGCAGAGAAATATGTAGATCTCAATAACAATCAATAAAAAGAAAAAAAAAAGAAACAGCTTTAAGCCAACTATTTTGAGAAGACAAATGAAACCGATTATTGCCTGCAGAAAACAATGACCCAACCAGTTTCAAGGATCAAAGAATATATAAAATTAGAAATTCTCATTTGTAATATCTATGTGGGAAGTTCAAAACAAAACATGGCATATATAAAGAATAATAGAGATTATAAGGCCTTCCAAAAATAAGACATCAATGTTTAATCATCAAAATAAAATTGTTACTAATTTTAGACAAAATTGCTTAGGCAAAAGAGGGAATACAGGGTTCTTAAATACACTAAAAATGCTATTTGCCATAAATGGGTAATAGTTCAAAATGTGTTACCGTTTTATACTAATCAATAATACTTGATTTTACAAATGCTCAAAAAATTACATTTTTATATATTCTGAGAATAAAGGCCTTTTGAAGCCAAGTGAAATTATTTTCTCTCAGATCATGGCTTTTCTCTTTACTTTTTAAATCACTTCCTAAAATGACAAGTAAAGCTATTATTATTTATGAAATTCTGTTTATACATTCTGCATGTGACACACCTGTATACTGACTCTGTACACTCTTATGCAATGCGGTGTTTGGTTCGCGGTGTCTATTTTCTTTCTGATTCCTAGGTTATTTTTAATATTCTATTCGTCTTCTGAGGGCTGGCTTGAAGGGGGATTGCTTATAGAAAGTGCTTCACGTAGCACATGTCAGTGATATTGACACTGCTTTAAGAAAAATAGTCCTGAGGGCTTGTGGCTTCACAGTTGGATGAAGTGGGTGCAACATACTTGCGGCTTTGCTTTGCAAATTCTCAGGAAAGTTCATTTCCCATGTCCATCTTAGACTAATGTTAATGTAGACAGTTCCTCCTTCCTTTCTCTGCTCTTGTATAGTTTCTGCCCCTTCATCACACAAAACCTGGAGTCCTTTGAAGTCCCACTTGAAATAGAAGCCTTCACTGCTTCCACTTCTGCAGTTATTCTGCAGCATCCTTTCTTTGTTTTCTATCAACAGCGACGCCCTGGCTCTGAGTCTGACTTCAGTTGCTGGATGAAGGTTTCAGGGGACACTTCAGGGCTCAGCATTCAGCTTTCTGTCTCCACTGTAGTTTTGGCCTTTTAGGACCTCTTAATTCCCCTCCTGCTCAGACATGGTGCAGGCTGATGTTTGTCCCTTCCAAGTCCCCATGTTGAAACCGGACTCCACAGTGTGATGGGATTAGGAAGTGGGGGTCACTGGGAGGTAATTAGAGTTGGCTGAGGTCATTAGGGCACAGTCCTTATAAATGAGATTAGTGTCCTTGTAAGAGCCCTAAGAGACCTTGCTTCCTCTTTCTCGGCCACGTAAGGACACAGAACCCAGTAAATTCCATCTCATAAAAGGGCCTCATCAGAACCCAACCATACCAGTCTCCTGCACTCAGATTTCCAACCTTAAGAGCAGTGAGAAGCAAGTTCTATTGTTTAAAACTCACTGAGGCTGTGGCTCTTTGTTATAGCGCCTTAAAGTAATTAAACTAAGAGGTAAATAATAAAAGGGAGGGTTGCTTTGTCTTTTACTCATTTAAATTATTTTAAAACTATGTTTGCTGTAGTGCCCTGTGTGTGAAATTGCACAGAGTAAGTTGAATTCGGTGCCTTTTGTGGGTTTTTTTTTTTTTTTGGAAGTCATAAGCTACAATGATTTTATAAATAAAAGCATACGGTTTATTCATTTTAGGCTAACTGGTCAATCATTAACAAAAGAACACTATAATCTTCAGAGAAGCCATTAGTAGGTGAGCATTAATTTAAAGAAAGAATACATGTATTGGGAATTTATTGTTCAGTTGAGAATAATAAGGACATGATGTTTCTCAAGCAAAAGTTCCAAAGTATTTTTAAAAGATAATTTAAATTCTGTTTAGCCCCCTATTTGATTTCACTATCTGTGATGCTTTCTCTGTTCTATTAAAAAGTTATCAATTGCATACCTTCCTAAGCCTGGATGGAGGGGGGAGGGCCTTGGACTTCCCACAGGGCAGGGTACCCTGCCTTCTCTTAGGGCTGGAGAGGGAAGCGGGAGGGAAATGGGAGGAGGAGAGGAAGTGGAAATTTTGAATGGTATTATTTATAAAGCAATAAAAATAAATAAAGGAGTTATCAACTGACATAATTAAAACATAGACAATGCATGTTTTGTTCTCTTTTTTTAGTGTGTGTGAAAATTAGACTTTTTTTTAATCCTCTTTGTGGGAGGTTACAAAGCAGAGGGGGTAGACCTGGGAGAAATGGACATGACTGAGGTGCATGCTGCAAAATTTCCAAGTAATCAATAAAAATATGTAATACAAATATATAAAAATAGCCAACCTAGACTTTCCTGTAAGCAACACTCAAATTTTTAAAGGCAGTTTTTCTACATGAGAGCTTTCCTGGTGTGAAGCAAGATAGAAAAATCTCAGCAAATCATGGCTTATTTTGAATGACCAGACTTCCTATTTCTAAAATAATCATCACACAAAAATACCTGTGCAGACATACATGAAATAATACGCACTTGCACACACACACACACGTATACACATGAAATAGATGTGTTAATTGGTTGTATCATATATACATATATTTGGAATAAAACATGGTGAAGTCATTTAATGAGTTTTTGTTTTAGGTTTTTGTTTTTTTGTTTTTGTTTTTAATCATGAGTTAACATTTGAAAGTACTATACACTCCCAACAGAAAACCAAATTGCTTTTGCTTCTGGACTGCCTTGGAGAAACGGAAACACTTGCTTAATATGAGAAGAGACACTTTCTGGGAGTGGGAGGGAAATGAGAGGAGGAGAGGAAGTTCAAGTGTGAACCCAAAAACAGACCAACTGTGTCCCGAACGGGGAAGCTGGGTTCCTACTAAGCTCCTGTGTGAGTCTGTAGCACCTGTTACCTAAATAGCTATGTGCCGGCTTTTCCTCCACAACTTTGATTCTTCTTGCTCCAGCAGGGATCACCAGCACTTCCACATAACCTGTAAGAGTCAGTAAAACATGCAGTGAATCTAGGCTCTTACAAAAAACCTTTTTATTGACTTGCCCCTGCCCACCTTTGGCTTTAGTTACTGCTACCATGGTTCGAAGGCTGTGGAGGGAAAATGCCTCATTATAAATTTGTCATGATTTCAGGAGAAGTTTCTTGGAAGGACTGAGTACAGAGCTCGACTGAGAAGGCAAGAAGGTGATTGTTCTACATGAAGTCCCGCGCCACAACCCAGTGGCATAACCTCTCTAGAGACACAGCAGGACAAACTGAAATCACCCCAGTGAATTTTTGCCCTGGGAATTCTTCAAGCTAGAAAAAGCAGAGAAAGTAAAACACTGAAGATGATAGAGTTGGCCTGGACCATTCCGTGGAGCCACTAACAACAGGAGGAGGGAACAAGATTTCTTGGAAGATGAATAAAAGGATTCGACAGTGGATCTGGAGAGAAGTAAGTGAGGTGTAGGGCCACAGCAAGAGGGCTGCTGTCACCTCTGCAGGTGTCACAAAGATCAACAAAAAAGGCACAATTGAATGCTCTCAGAAAATATTTTCCAGCCATGGTCATGGATATGCTTGTTGAAAGAAAGTAAGCCAAGATGGGATAAAATGAGAGACTATGCCAAGATGGGGTAAAACGAGAGACTATGCAGGGAAAGGAGGAATTGACCTCCACTCTGTGAAGAACAGGGATAGAGAAGCCTAGTTTTGGCTTAATAGTTTTTCTAAAATTAACATTTTTTTAAAACATTCTGTGCAAATTCATGTATCTAACTAAAATCGGACTTGCAGCTTTAAAAGAAAAAAATAATTTCGAAGTTTTCTCCTGTATATAAATTATTATAATCCCTAAAAAAGTTAATCAGCATTAATATAAAGTAATGTGCAGTCCATTTGGTGGCAAGGATGAAATAAAGGCATGTGGGGTGTGTGTGTGTGTGTATGTGTGTGTGTGTGTGTGTGTGTGTGTGTATGTGTGTGTGCACACATGCACCTACATGCATAGGTCAGAGGTTGAACTCATGTATATTCCTCAGTCACTCCTTACCTTATTGTTTTGAGATACAGTCATTCATTAAATCTGGAGCTCACTGGTCCAGGAAGACTGACTGGCTGGCCAGCAAGCCCCAGGGATGCCCTGTCTCTTTTTGTCCTGCACCTTAATTACAAATACTCAAGGCCCTGCCTGGCTTTTCTTTTCTTTTCCTTTTTTTTTCTTACTGGGTTTGAACTCTGGTCCTCCTGCTTATATGCTGAGCAGTTTACCAACTAAGACATCTCCCCAGTTCCTGGGCATGTGATTTTTTACAATCAAGACTTTGATCCAAGACACTACAAGACACTGCTTATCTAATTACTCATTCAATTGCCCATTTTCAGTAGCATCCAATTACTTGCTGTAGTTCCACCTGGAAAGAATTGACATTATGTCACACAGACAAAATAGCAATGACAATAGACTCAAGGTTGGTGGGTATATTGGTATAGAAATAAGGTAGGATGGACAGTTAAAATAGAAGTTAAATAAATTATAAAAATTAGGTTAAAATATAAAATGAAACATTCTGGCTAACACTCTGTTCAATAATATAGAATTTTAAAGCCACTCCCCTTTTCTGAACACAAATTGCTTAGCAATTCACTGCTATTCTTTCTTTAGAAGTATGTGTGTATGACTCACATTTGAAAGCTCTGGCATCATCCAGAGCAGAGAAGAAACCATACAAGTCAAGGGAATTTTCTCCAAAAAGATAAGTGTTCAAGTTGTCTTAGGGGAATGTGTATAGAAAGAAAAAGGATTTGCTTTCTGTTTATACAGAAGACTGTGAGGTAAGTGGTGGTATTAGTAGCTCTTGGATAACTTAAATCTGATGGAACAAGAAGATGGAAATGGCTCAGTCCATTATGGAAAGTTTCAATAAGTATCAAAGGAATAAACAAATCACTTTGGATATGCTAAACTCAGTGAGGGACTTCATATAGGATATGGTTTGGAAACATTTTATGTATGATTAACTGAGATGCATTCATGAAGGGCACTGACTGGAGATGGAGGACAAACATCGGGAATTGTCAAGGCCGAGAAAGAAAATCCAGAAGATGTCATCATGGAAAGAAAAAATCTGAAGTTGAAGATTGACTGAAAGTAATCTTTTTTTCCCTCAATCAATAGAAAATAATTGACCAGAAACAAATAATGAACACATGGGGTAATGCGGTCACCTTTTATGCAAGGAAATCAAGGGAGAATGGTCTCATTTGGTGAGGTTCAGCAATTTATATTTAACAAAATGTTACAATACTGCAGTACAAAGACCCACTATGAGGTCTAAAGCAGTCAGAACCCCAGTAATAAGGGTCAGGTTATCATCAATGGACCTTTAGAGATGCGCCTGCACATGCAGCAGTAAGTCACACTGCCCGTAGAGATAACTGAAGAGGAAAAGGAGTCAACTTCATTTGGACTTGGTGATGGAGGCTTTAAGAACACAAGCCTGAAAAGAACTATTCTCAGGAAGGAAATGACCTGGTTGACTGTTGTGTCTCTCCGTGGTAGCCAATGTTAGACCTCAGACAGGCCACCAGCCACCCCATTCAGGAGATCATTGTAAATTCCTCAGCAAAAAAACCTTAGCAAAGTAAGAAAAAGATATTAAATTTCAAGATTTAGTTTTTTTTTTTTTTAAAGTAGAACAAAATGAAAGTTGTATATCTCAATTCTTCCTTGACTTTTACAGTGATGTGGGAGTCCCTTCTGTATGCTGTAAATATGTTTTATTGCCATTGGTTAATAAAGAAACTATTTTAGGCCAATGGCTTAACAGAATAGAGCCAGGCAGGAGTAGGTGGAGTCAGAGAGTAGCCATGTAGCTACCACGGGAGATACACGGGACACTGAATGTAACCTTACTGGTAGGCCACAAATATGTGGTGATACACAGATTAATAGAAATGGACTAAATTAATATAAGAGTTAGCCAATAAGAAGCTAGAGCTAATGGGCCAAGCAGTGTTTTAATTAATATAGTTTCTGGTTAATTCGGGTCACGGTGGCCAGGAACGAACAGGTTGTTTCTGCTTACATAACCATGAACAGAATTATATGGCAAATCAGAGCAAAAGTAATCTCTAAAATCAGGGCTGTGCATGGAAAAATCTTCAACTGGATTTGTCATTTATACTGTTCCCATGAATGGGGGAGAAATGTATTAAAAATAACAATATATGAAGGTAGAAAGTCATGGCAGAGGTATTTTCAGTACATAAGGCTATTGGGCACAATTGAGAATATATGTGTTTTAAAGGGAATGCAATTATGGCTAAGACATAGCTTAGAAGCGCACATGAAACCACTGAATCTAAAGCTAGAAACTTGATTCTTTCTCTGGACAGGGGGTTCACGCACAGAAGCCTTATTTTGTACCACCAGAGACTGCAATCTTATCAACATCCTAAAATGCCAGTAGTAATCAGATTCTTCATGGCAAAGGCAGCAGAGTCACAAGTAAGATGTTTTTAGGAGGTTCTATATGCTAGTCACCATTACTATTGCTTTAGATAAGCTGTAGTAGGTAACCATGATATTCCAATAAGGTTAACTATTCTTATTTTGAATTTCAGGTTTTAGAGTTAAGATTTAAATTTCAAAGTTTAGAGTTTAAGTCAACTGATAATTTATATATAAATACTCACTACAGTAAACAAGTCTGCCATTTAGAACTCTTTTAAGTCTCCAAAATTTTAGCCTGCATTGTACTCTCACCATGTCTTAGCTTACTCTATGTTTCCTCCTAGAATGCACAGTTCCCAACTATAAAATAAAGTAGGTGAGACCATGACTCCCCAACACTTTGCAGGAATCAACCAAACAATTAAAAACTCTAAGAACACACTACCGTAACTCAAACCAGTATGTTCCTTTTTGTTGTGGAATATTAATTTAAGATGTGTTACATTTGTTTGTGCTGTGGAACATTTGTTTAATGATGCAAAGATGTGCTGCATTCTTTTATGTTGCATTTGTTTAACTTTGTGAAACTGCGTGACTTTGCCTGTGTAACACCTCTGATTGGTCCAATAAAGCTGAATAGCCAATAGTGAGGCAAGAGAAAGGATAGGTGGGGCTGGCATGCAGACAGAATAAATAGAAGGAGAAATCTAGGAAGGAGAATTAAGAAGCAAGAGAACGAAGAGTACTCCAGAGGCCAGTTCCCCAGCAACAAATCCAACCACAGACTAAGAAGGAAAGAAAAGATATACAGAAATAAAAAAAGGTCAAAGGTAGAAGTGATAATTTAAGTTAAGAAAAGCTGGTTAGAAATAAGTGAAGCTAAGGCCAGGCATTTATAAGAAAGAATAAGCCTCTGTGTGATTTATTTGGGAGCTGGGTGGTGGGCCTCTCAAAGAACCAAAACAGAAAAAAAATAAACAAAAACAAAACCCAAAAACAACACATTTTCTCATACAGAAGAAGAATTACACATGTGACATCCATCTTCTTCATACTGTTTACCAGGTGCACATCACTTCTCAACAAGTCAAATACACAAGCTACCGTACATTCCTTTAAGAAGCTATTGCTTGGCTAGGTAAGTCACCACGAAAGATACAATAAACATACTAAAGGGAAAATAACAGCTGTCAAGTTTACTTTCTATCTCCAAAGGAAATGATTTAACAAACACTACAAAGAGCAAGGGGACAAGACACACCCATACACGTCAGCACATGTGCTACTGACACAGTATCTACAGTGTGCACGGCCAACTGGGTGAAAAGCCCAGCAAATCCCTCAAGAAATTCTAGAAAGCCCATTAACATTAGGGATCAAGGAGTCTTGAGATAAATAAAGGCAGCATTCCTAAAATCACAAGTAGATGGAGCTTGTGAGAGAATTAAGAACTCACACAGTTTAAAAAAAAAAAAAACAAATTCCTAGGTAATGCAATGCTTCCGTATTTTTAATGCTTCAATATTAATTAAATTAAATTAATTAAACAGATAGCAACTGATAGCTTGTGATGACGGCCATTGAGAATGGAGTGTTGGACAGAAATAGCCATTGTATTATTTTCTCATTGAGCTTGAAATGTAATGGAGAAAAGGAATCCAAATAAATGTAGAATTCCCAAATGTCCCGAACTACACTACATGACAAACCATGACAAGCATCTCTCTGAGGTCCACCACATGATAAACCATGGCAGGAATCACTGAAATAGTCGTAAATTAGGAGGCAAGGTTTTTCCAGAGGTCATAACATTTAACCTGAGAGCTGCTCAGGAATTCTCTAGAAAAAGAAATGTGGTCATTAGATCCCCATTTGCAAAAGTGTGCTCCTGTGAGAAACAGTCAGCTAGGTAACCATTAGAAACTTATTCCTTAATTCAGAAAATGAAGGAAAGTACTTGGCAGGTGACCCTGGGAAGCAGACAACGGCATCAAGCAGGGCTATTCCTAATAGTTTAGGTATCAGCGGTTTTTATAACAGATTTTAATAATAGCACTGACAGAAAAAGGGCATGAGAGCGAATAATAGAAAAATCTACCTGCATAACGGCAGTCAGAAAGAAAACTGTCACAGAACTTTCAGTGGTATTTCTGGGGGGAAATGAAACATTATTACCACCAAATAAAGAGCTCCAAGCTCAGTGTGCATCGGCATTCCCCAGAGCATGGGTCACATGTGTACCAACTGTGTCGATGTTTTTAAAACACAGAGTGCTGGGATATCTCCTTGGTCTTTCAGATCATAGCTGTACTTCTGTATCATAAAAACTTCTCTTGTCACAACTATGGGAAGGCTTGGCAGGTTATTACATTAACATTTTTTAAATGAAGGATTGAGACTCTGTTTCAGCTAAGTGTATCTTGTCTATCCCAAATGGGTGCTAAAAGATTCTATTGCTCATCTTATTCTGTTAGGGCAAAGCAAAACAAACAACCACATTTAACCTCACAAAGGTTCATCTGACTTGCCTTCCAAAAAGACTCCCGTTTTTCTTGATTTTCTACCATAAGTGGATTGTTCTTCACAATATAACTAATTGATATTTTATCATCAGAATTTATTTTGAACTAGAGAACTTAAGCTAAGGGTTAATACAAACACATAAATGATGGTGGTGAAAATAATCACAAATAGAGGCTGGAGGGATGATTCAGAACTTAAAAGCACTTGCTTGCTCTTTCAAAGGATCCAAGCCTGGATCCCAGCACCCTTTCCAGACAGCTCCCAACGGCCTGTAACTCTCCAGTTCCAGGCAGACAAACACCCTCTTCTGGCCTCTGTTGACATCCTTACACACATGACATATGCAGAAATTTACACTAAGACTCATACATACACCTAAATAAATAATAAAATGCATCTTTTAAAATGAAAATTGTCATTAATAATGGCCCAATAGATAATATGCCCAGGAAAGGAGTTGGTGAAGCACAGAAAATATGTTCTTTACCCAGTAAGCTTGATAACTTGATATTTGGTGACATGTGTGTTTATTCATACATGTATGCATATGAGTGTGTATCTATGTGTTCATACATACATGTGCGTGTTTATATACATATAAATGCATCTTGTGTGTGTGTATATATGTGTGTGTGTGTGTACACAATACTTGGGGCTATCATAATTCAATGGAGATACTGTCACTTTCTGTGGTGAGGAATTTTAACTCACTCCATAGAACATTTATATTTATTCCACCCTCCCATCTCCCGTTTACAGAAGAGAAAAGAAGACAGTTGGGAGGGTCGGGAGTAGGTGGAGAGGATAGTTGGATGAGAGGTAATGGAAACTGAGATTGGTATGTAAAATAAAAAAGAAAGTTTGTTTCCTTTTTTTAAAAAAATAAACTAAATTATATAAAAGAAGACAGTAGGGCTCTTTCTATAATGTGTTTGTTATTTCCCCCATGCTTGTACACCCTATTCTGATTTCCACCATGTTATACTCCTGTTTCAAATTTCAGCTTTCAAAACTTTTCCCTTAAAATTTAGTAACAGCATTATCAACAAGGGAAAGGAGAGCTGAATGCCTGTATACTAATACTCCCAATGGTTGCTTCAAGCTGTCGCAGATCGAAATTTTTGTTGGGAATGCTTTTCATTGTTTAATACACATTTTAGAAGCCTGGTAACATAAGCTGATACAAATTAGATTACTCTCTTCCTGCTCTAACTTCCAGAATTTACAACACATGACTTCATGTTTTCATTATTGCGAAAAAAGCACGTTCAAGTTCCTGGCTCATACCACACATATTGTATGTCATCACAAAATTGCTGAAAATGTTCTCAGTAGAATGAAAACTGCAATCTTTAAATCAAATTTAATCTAATTTTTTCACAAAACACTACAGTTTATTAATATTAAAAAAAAACAGTTACCTGCCCCTCTGGTGTGATTAAAGTCGCCTTTAATGACTTTGCATGATTTTCCATTGCCGTTGCATACACCACAATGATCTTCCCTGGCAAGAGACCCCAGTAAACCATCACAACCAGCTTTCTGTAAGAAAAGAAGGGCATTTATCAAAAGTTGAAGTATTCTCCTGGGCCTGCAGCCCTGGCTGTAAAGGACCACACACAGTTCTGTGCACCCCCCCTCAACTCCAAGTAGCAACCTCCACAACACTGTGTGAGGACCTGGGGTCCTAAGGACCTCTCTCAGGTAATGACACTCCACTCTGCAACTTTTGCAGCACTGGAGGACCAGTCACAAGCTCCATACAGCTTCTCCAGGTAACTTCCCACCCTCCGACACACACACACCTAGACCCTGATACCTGTGGACCACCAGTTGAAACCTGTGAGCCTTCCGCACATTTCTGGGAATCTTCAGTGAGAACCTGACCATCCCATGTAAGGTTGGCTCCTGTACTCATAAGTTACACCAACTATAGCCAGCCTAGGACCACATCTGATACTCCAGATGCACACCAACACTGAGTGGACCAAAGACTGAAAATTAAGTATCAACCAGTCAGTCTAAACTCTGATAAATTTGAATAACAGCAAACAGAGATTTAAATGTCCACCCTACCAATATTGGCACAAATATTTATAATAAAATATATTATCAATGAAGCAACTTCAGGTACCTTGATCTCATAACAAAATCACAAAAACAAACACACAAGAAAGTATATTCCGTCCAAAAAATAGTAGTCTAGTACTAATGTTCCCTGAGAAAAGCAACTGATATGGTGCAGAAGACAATTATTTCAAAACAGCAGTTAGGAATATGTTCATAGAGGTAAAGAGGATATGAATAAATGTCAAATGAAGAACATGAAAATAAAAATATTGAATAAAAGAAAAAAACAGTTCAATAAGCAAAAATGCATTTTAATAAAGGGATGGAGATTATGAATAAAATGGAAATCAAAGAAAACTTTAAATGAAAATTTCAGTAAGCCAAATAAAAAAAAAACTCAGAAGAAAACCTTGCCAATAGAATGGATCATATGGAAAAGGGAACACTGGGGTTTGAAGACAAAGTAAAAAATTAGATCACTCAATCAAAGAAAAATGTTAAATAGAAAAATATCCAGCTGGGGTGGTGGCACACGCCTTTAATCCCAGCACTCGGGAGGCAGAGGCAGGTGGATCTTTGTGATTTCGAGACCAGCCTGGTCTACAAGAGCTAGTTCTAGGACAGGCTCCAAAGCTACAGAGAAACCCTGTCTCGAAAAACCAAAAAAAAAAAAAAAAAAAGAAAGAAATATATCCAGGAACATAGCATGTACTAACTATATATATATGAGATTAAACCCTGCTGGTCAAAGGCCCAAAGACTATTTTCAACAAAATATAGGAGAAATTTTCCCAGTCTAAGGAAAGAGATGCTTACCAAGCATCATGAAGCACACAGAACACCAAAGAGACAGGACCAGAAAAGAATCCCTATATCATAATAATCAAAACGCTGAATATACAGACCAAGGAAAGGTCAAATCACAGATCAAGGCTGACTCAACAGAGTCAAAAAATAGTTTTCATTGAAGATTTTAAAAAACTGAAGGACTTGGACCATTATTCTTCAAGTTCTTAAAGATTCCAGATTCCAACACAGTCTACTGTGGCCATACTATCCAACATAAACAAAAGATTAAGACAAGCATTCTATTGTAAAGGCAAGTTAAAATAATGTTAGACAACATAACCCATACTACCTAGGGAACTGGAAGAAAATCTTTGGACAGAAGAAAGGGATAAAGATGTCCAAGGTCCTAAAGTGAAAAGATAACATTAGGTAAGTGATAAAGAAAGTCTAAAGAGAGAAACCCTGTCTCAAAAAACCAAAAAAAGAAAGTCTAAAGAAAATAGACACTATAAAATCAGCAAAATGGTAGGAACCAATATGTAATTTTTAATTAAAAACTTTGAATAACAATGCTATAATTAATATTCATTTCGAAAGATACAGATTATCAGAAAAATCTAGATATGAACAAAACTAATAATTCAATCCAAAACTGGGGTACAGATCTAAACAGAGAATTCTCAATCTAGGAAACTCAAACAGCTAAGAAGCACTTAAAGCAATATTCAACATCCTTAACCATCAGATAAATGCAAATCAAAGCTAATTAAAAATTTCATATTACACCTGTCAGAATGGCTAAGTTTAATAACACAAGTGAAGGCTCATGCTGGTGAGGATGTGGAAAAGGGGGAACACTCCTCTATTACTGGTGGGAGTGCATACTTGTATAGCCACTATGGAAATCAATATGGCAGTTTCCTCCAAAATAGGGACTTGATCTACCTTAAAGCCAGTTATATTACTTTTGGGCATATACCCAAAGAATACTCTGTCCTATGACGAAGACACTTGTTCAACTATGTTTATTACAGCATTATTCATAATACCCTGGAACTGGAAACAACCTAGATGCCCCTCAACTAAAGAAAGAATACAGAAAATGTGGCACGTTTGCACAATGGAGTATTTACTACTCATCTGCTTAAAAAAATGACATCATAAAAATTTCAGGCAAGGGAATGCAAGTAGAAAAAAAATCATCCTGAGTGAGGTAACCCAAACCCAGAAAGATGAATATACTATGCATTCACTTATAACTGGATAATAACCATTAAGTCAATGATAATCAAGCTACAATCTGTAGACTCAAAGAGGTAAGGTAAAGAGGAGAGGTCTAAGAGGATGCATGAATCTCCCTGAGACGGACAAATAGAATAGATTTCAGGGGTGGACTGGGGCTGAGTGAGGACAGGAATGGGAGGATTAGTTGAGGAGGGGAAGGAGAGATAGGGTAGAGAGAGAGAATGTGGGGTGAGACAGCTGGAACTGAGGGGCGTTTGAGGGGTGATATGGAAACCGAGTTCAGTGGAAACTTCCTGAAATATTTGAAGGTGATCATAATTGGGAGACCTAACGAGGAACTCTGAGTCTCAATTGGCCATCTCTTTTCACCAAATGAGGCTTCAAGTAGATGGGCTGGGTTACGTTCAACTGAGTTGCTGGCCAAAGGATTCCATGGAAATCACAAACATCCCAGACTGTTGCAAAGACAGAATTTGAATGGATCTGGCAGGTGTGTGTGTGTGTATGTATAAAAACTGGAAGGAGTAGAGGAAGGAAAGACTACTATCAGGATACATTGTGTAAGAAAAGAATCTATTTTCAAAAAGAGGGAAAAAAACAAAAATTAAGAGCTATCATTGTTACCAAGAACCATACTCATAACTAAATCAAAATCTATCTGAGATAGAAAGGATGCAAAAAGATTCTCTAAGAAAATGGAAGCAGAAAACAAGAAGTAGTTGCTGTTCTAATATCTGACAAATAGACTTCAAAGTTAAACTAATTAGAAAAGATACAGTAAGTTACTTTATACTGATCAAAGGAACATCCCAGAAGAAGGCATTTCACGCTTCCATGCACCAAACCTTATTAAGCAAGTTTCTCTAAAAGCAATGAACAAATTAACCCTAGCACATTAATATCGACACTCTACATTCACCAAAGAATAGACCATCTGGTGTTGTGGGATGTCCTTCTGCATAGTGTTGTTTTTATTGGTTAATAAATAAAGTTGCTTTAGCCTATAGCAGGGCCAGAATAAAAGAGATATAGAGAGAGAATAGGTGGAGTCAAAGAGACGCTATGTAGCCACAGAAGGAGACAGTCGCTGGACAGAAACTTACAGGTCAACTATGAGCCTTGTGGTAAAATACAAAATAATAGGAATGGGTTAATTTAAGAGGTAAAAGTTAATTCATAAGAAGCCTGAGCTAGTAAGTCAAGCAGTATTGTAATTAATATAGGTTCTGTGTGATTATTTTGAGTCTGGGCAGCTGGGAGAAAACAAGCAGTCTCTGCCTACAGTTTGGGGTGTGGAGGTATGCAAAAAAGCAGTAAAGGTAAGGGACATCCATCATATATCAAATGGATCTAACAGACAGAACATTCTGTCCAAACACTAGAGAATAATGTTTATCTCAGTAGCTCATGAAACCATTAACAAAACAGAGCATATAGAGGAACATAAAAAATAAACTATCTCTCAACAAATATAGGGAACAAATAATTCTTTATATCTTATTTGGTTTTAATAAAGTAAAAGTAGATATATTAAATGTAATAAAAATCACAGAAAATATATAGTTTTGGAGATTTAACAACACTGTTGGATTAATTAAAAAATAAAAAGAGAAAGTTAAAACTTAACTAAAGTAGAATAAAATATGAAAATGCAACATATTTAAATCTACAGGGTATAACAAAGGCAGTCTAAAAGGAACGTGCTTACATCAAAACTGAAATAAGCAACTTAGTAATGTGCTGTATGGCCTTGAAAAAACAAAATCTAAACAAATACCCAAACAGTAAGCAGGGAGAAATGATCAAGATCAAAGCAGAAATGAATAAAATAAGATTGAAAAATAAATCAATTAAAGGAAGATCTGGTTCTTTGGATGGATAAATAAGTCTGACAAAACCTTAGCCAGAGTAGTAAAAAGAAAGAAGACCCAAGTTAATATAATTAGAGGTGAGAAAAGAGATATTACAATAGACACCATTGAAATCCAGAGGTTGAGAAGAACACACTTACAAAACTTCCATTCCACAAAACTGGAAAGTCTAAAGAAATGGAGGAGGAGTTTCCTAATGCTTCTGACATGCCGAAGTAATCCAGGAAGACATAAATATTTAAATAAATCCATCATGAATAGCAAGGTTGAGTCTGCAATAAAAATCCTTCAAACCCAAACCAGCCCAGGCGTAGGTGGATTTATTGCAGAGTTCTAACAGACCTTTAAGGAAGAACTGAAGCTGATGTTTCTTAGACTGTTCCATAAAATAGAAGAGTAAAGGCTGCTTCCAAATTCTTTTTACAAAGCCAGCATTACACTAACTCCTAAAACTCCTACGGCTGATAAACATGCTCAGAAAAAGCAGCAGGATGAAAAATTATACACAAAACAGGCAGCCTTCTACAGACCTCAAACAATATCTTACATTAAATCTAACCATGGAAGTGAAAGACTTACAAAATGAATAGCTTGGGACTATAAGAAAAGAAAATGAGGTATATATCAGAAAAATATATCATGAATTGGTAGGATCAATATTGTGACAATGGTCATCCTACTAAAGACAATCTATAGATTCAGTACAGTCCCTATTAAAATTCTAATGCAATTCTTCACAGATAATAAAAACACAACATCAAAATATATATGAAAACACAAAAGAGCCAGAATAGACAAATAAACCCAAGGAACAAAAATACTGCTGAGGTATTACAATCCCCGATTTCAAGACATACTACAGAGCTGTAGCAATCAAAAGATTATCAAACCAGATGCATTGAACAATGGAATAAAACTGATTACCTAGATATAATCCTACAGACACTCGATTTTTACAAAGAGGCTAGTAAAGAGGGAAGACAGTGCCTTCAACAAATGGCTCTGATTCAACCGGATAACCACATGTAGAAGAAAGTAAGTAAATCCTTATCTCTCACTCTACCAAACTCCACTGCAAGATGGTCAACAATCTCAATATAATTCCTGATGTTTCAGTCTAGTAGAGGGAAAACTGTGGAATACACTTGAATTGATAGGTACAGAAAAGGACTTTCTGAATATGACCCTGGAAACATAAATATTAAGACTAACAATTAATAAATGTGTTCTCATGAAATAAAGAGTTTCTACATAGCAAAGAACAAACTCAATCAAATGAAGGGGCAGCCTGAAAATTGGGAAATAACCAATTTTGAATACACCAGCCATATATCCAAGAGTGCGTTAGATCCTAGAATATAGGAAGGACTTAAAACATAAAGTTAAATACTAAGAAAAACTAAGCAATAGTTCTCTAATGACTGAGGTGCAGCATCAGGAAAATGCGAGTTAAAACAACTTTAAGATTTCATTTTGCTCCAGTAAGAATGGCCAAGAACATAAAAACAAATGACCAAAAACACTAGCTTGGATGTGCAGAAAGGGAACACTTACTCATTGTTGGTAGAAGTGCACACATGTACAGCCACTATGGAAATCAGTGTGGAAATTCCTCAAACGTCTAGAATAACTCTATCATATAATTCAACTATACAACGTTTGGGCAAAATCCAAAGGACTCCTGCCATTCTCACAAGGCTCCACAATCAAGAAAGAAGAGAAGGCGAAGAGAACCAGAATGGATAATTCCAGAAAAAGAGGTGTTTTCAGGACATGGCAGGGCAGTTGCATCAGCTAACTCATAGCAGGTGTGAGTTTATAAAGCCAAGCAAGACAAAATCCCAGCAAAGGTGGCAGAGATGCTCATGAAGTACCATCCCTAGATAAAGAGCTATGGACTACTGATGGATACTGGGGGAGGGAGAAGTACTTTTCATTAGAGATACGGCCCTTGGGAGGCTCCCCATTCGCTTGTACATGACCCTACATCCATGTATACCCTGGCAGCATTAAGTGAATGCTGTAAGTTTAAAACAAAACATACGAAATTGGAAGGAAAAATGGGAGGTAGGATAAAGGAAGAACTGGGGAGAAGGGAAGGTAGCATGAATTTTGATCAAAATACATTATAAGCCTGCATGCAATTCACAAACTAATAAAATGAAAACTAAAATACATTTTTTAAAACTTGAGTTGTTTCTTTCCTTCTTTTATTAAACCATTGATTTAGGATGAGCTTATTCTCTAAAAGTCAGGTTCCTGAGAGGCAAATGATCAAACCGCTACATTCTGCACTGCAGATAATGCCAAAAACTTATGTCAAATAATAAAACTGACAAATTGGCCATTTTAAACTGTAGGTAGTGGCGAGTGTATTATTCTTATAGTAAATTTTGAATGATATCCCAAAGAGTTTCAAAAAAAGAAACAGTTATTGAAGGAAATGAAAGTATTGAGGAAAATGGAAGGACTTATGCTCTGGCCCCATATGTTCACGTTACTGAGCGACTGAATTCCAGCGCATGGGTGGCCTAGCTTCCTAAGCGAAGTGAGTGCAGGACCTTGCAAACCTGGATGACACAAGGAAGTGTGAGTTGCTGAAAAGCTTATCTTTACATGTTCCTAGAATTATTCTGTCTGTAGGAAACTAAGACCAAATACATTTGCTATTTTCTATTGAATAAATATTGCCTGCTAATGATACTAGGAGATATGATTCTATTTTCCCAAGTTGAGTATACATACACCAAGGAAAATTTAGCCTATCAATACTTCAAGAAAGCCACAGATAGACCCTCCTCCATAGAAAAGGTTCAAAAGAGACACTGATAATAAGACAAGTGACCCCTATATATATAAAAATTTTAAGTATAAATATTAGAAACAAAATCAAGGATCTGTTTATGACTGGTGTTGACACTGTTAGGATCTGGGCAGCACAGAGATTATTAAAAATAGCTAGCGATGGATGTTCAGAGAAAACTAAAGACACGTGAATGCTGCTTATGCAGGCACGCCTTCCTCAGAGGGCCCAGCAGTTCTTAGCGAAAGGTTTTGGTCAGCCAGGCACGCTTATTTCAGAAGTGGCCATTGTAGGATGTGCTTAAAATACAACATATGTGGAGGTCGCAGAGCAGGAGTCGGGAACACCTGGGTGCTGGCTCAGAAAACAATCTGCCCCTTGTGTTTAAATGCAAACATGTAGGATAGAGACGAAAGTCTATCTGGATAGCAAATAAGATAATCGAATACTTATCTTAATAATGTAACCTATATTTAAATATATAAATGAATATAATTATATAAATAAACATAACAATATATAATATAATACTATAAATAAAATAATCAAATACTTGAAGTCTTTGTGTTTTACGACCGGTAGGCTCAGTATACACACATGAACCTGGAAGCAGAAGATGGATGGCTTAGGAAGGTGATACCCAATTACCAGTGGCAGGTATGTTAAACACCCCTCGTGTGTTGCTTGTGAACAAATGACTGGATGACCAGGCCAACCTTCCTCATCTTTGCAGCAACAGAAACTTTATTGGGCTAAACAGGCTTCTCCATGAAACCCCTTTTGGAGCTCTGTGTTCATCATATTCAGGTTTCCGGACTTAGGCTTGTGACTGACTATACAGCTGAAATCATAAACAAAGCAAGCTATTCGAATTCTCAGTTTTCAGAGTGCTTTCAGAAAATGCTGCATGTTTGTCATCATACTTCGACCAAATGATGCATTTTAATTTAAAAAAAATGAATCTTGACATACTGTGATGCAGACAGAAGTCACATTCCATTTCAGAGAATTCTACTGAAATTATAGTAATTAGATTTATGGGAGAATTTGTGTAGAATTTTGGTTGGCATAATTTTACTGTCTAGCACAAGGTTCGAAAAAAATATCAGGAACATACAGCACTGTGATGTGACGATCGGAGCTGTTCAGGCTATCATATCCGATACATACAATTACGAGTACTAATTTTTATAAATAAATCCATTTACAAATACACTAACCAGACAGATTCCTATGTCACAATGAAATAAAACAAGTTTAAGTATATAAAATATAATTCTGACAGCAAAATATGTATAAAGTCAGTCATCAGTAGAGATCTTTCACGACATGGTCATGTTCTGTTGATTTGTGTGACCGTACCACACAGGCAAATGTTACAGTTTACAACATCACAGCAGAGTGCAAAATGTTGAAACTCGAACACGCAAGTTGTATGAGGTTCCATACACTCTATAGCCTGTGCTGGGTCACGGATCGATCCATGCAGATCTTGTGTGTATTGAGCTGTGAATTTTGTCCGTGGTATGGTTTGGGGAATCTTTGCGCAATTTTCAGAGAACTATATGGAACACATTTACTGGCCACTGTTCTAACAAGTAAATCTGCAGACCACATAATGCATGTGCGTATAGCATATATGATTTGTTTGAGAACATGATTTCCCAAGAGATGCTGTAGCTGCAGTACCGGTACCCTCAGCTAATTCTCTCATGGCTCCCCCATTTCTAGAAAACACATCAGAAATTGCCTAGAAAAAAATAGCACCAAACTAACTCACAAACCAACTAATCCCTATTGTCCTTAAGATCACATTTACTTCCAGGGCCTGTCTTACTACACAGACCACACACACACACACACACACACACACACACACACACACACACACACACACGTACGTACATATGTCTGAAGGCAAAAAGATTCTTTTCTCAGCTCTCAAAGTCACAACTCTGAAGAGCCAGCCCATAAGCAGTCCTTATGGGGTCAACATTGCCCCTGTGCCCAGTCCTTTCCCCATGTTCACAGTGCTTACAGAGATGCTTGACATTGAACTTCCTGCATATTAATCTTCCAGGTGAAAACAACCTGTGATAGTGTCAGTTGTGAGATTTACATTATAACTCTCGACCTCTCCACTGTGCTATTCATGCTCATTTGACATATGAAAAACTGGTATGGGAAGTCCTTCTGCATATGTGTTGCTTTTATTGGTTACTGAATAAAGAAATCGCTTGGGCCTATGTCAGGGCAGAATAGAGCAAGGCAGGAATTCCAAGCAGATAGAGGAGAAAAGAAGGCAGAGTCAGGGAGGCACCATGTAGCTGCCTAAGGTGAACGCCCACTGGAGCCCTTCGGAACCTTGCCAATAAACAATAAGCCTTGTGGTGAAATAGAAAAATAATAGGAATGGGTTAATTTAAGACATAAGAGTTAGCTAGAAATATGTGTAAGCTGAAGGTCAAGCAGTGTTTTAATTAATACAGTTTCTCTGTGATTATTTCAGGTATGGGCAGCTGGGAAACAAATCAGCAACCTCTGACTACAAACACACACACACACACACAAGGTCATGAAATCAACATTTTAAGAGCAAACTAAATATAATAATTGCTATAAAAATAGAGGATGCATTTGAAAATTGATTAATTCTATTATGTTGGTAAATATTTGAATATGACAGGCATGACTGATTTTTTTTTAATGTCTCGGGATAGGAGAGAACTGGAAAACTGGAGTGTCTGATTTTTTTTCTGGAATATTCTGACATGTCACTGTTCCAATTTTAGAGATGAGATTGAAGTCGGAGGTTAGGCTGGGGGGAGTAGGGAAGGGGGAGTGGGAGGAGAGGTGGAGGAAAAACTGTGGTTGGACTATAAAATAAAATTAAAATAAAAAAGCACAAAAAGATCATTCCAAAATTAAAAAAGAATGAGATCTATGCCTATATCTTAAAATCACAGATTCTTTCAGCTGGCAATGGGATTTTTGGGCCACCTGGTTCTCACTCATCTTTATAGAGTTGGAGACATGGCATTTCAAGTCAAATTTCTCTTACTCACAATCCCAGGCAAGTCTGAACCATCTAGTTCTCCTGACTCTGAACCTGATGCTTTTCACCATGTTATGGGGCTTCCCAGGAGAGCCAGGGTATGGGTCACTTCAGCATGTAGAGCCTCATTTCAGGAGTATCTTACCTGGCACCTGCCATTAGCGCATATATCTAATCCCTGATATCCACAGGAAGTTCCATCCATCACCTTTTCTGATAGAAGAACAGACTGTTCCTTTCCAACAGGAGAGCAAAACAAGGCGCATGGTTTTTCTATATGCAAAGTAAATGAAAGAAGAAAATTGACTCATCAATCAATTTACTTTTAACATACATTCTGAAACAGGAAAATTACTAGAGTGGGAAAAGTAACTGTCATCAGATTCTATGCATTCTGTGCTTTCAGAAGCAATAAGTGATTGTATAGGAGTCCCAAGGGCTGATGTTCCCAGGACTCAACCCCTTCAGAAACCATGTCAGCATGCCTCATGTCCAGGGCGGGAACCCTTGAACCAGGGTGAGGAATTCTTGAGTGGCTAACATTCTTCAGTGCCTGACTGAGCATGAAGTAGGAGGAATGGATTTTGAATACTTGCCTCTTAGACTCAAAAGTGGCATCATTTTTTTTAAGTGCTTCTATTTTGAAGCCTTTTATAGAGCATCTCTAATGCTGGCTGGCACTCACAGTGCAGATAATCAAATCTGAAACTTCAGAATCGCCTCCATCCTACATCACTACTCTCCTGGCTCGGCACCAGTCGGCCCTTTCCTGCTTATTAAACTTGTATAAATAGGATGGAAAATAGTTTACTGCCCTTGACACGGCTCTTGTGTCTTCAGTAAAGTTCCACGTGTGCTGATGGTATTCTATAAACACCAAATAACAGCCAGAGGCATGGAACAGGGCATCGCTTTGCAAAGAGAAGACAGACAGTTAAATGATCCTTCAAAACTGAGCACTTCAAACAGTTTTCACATGTGGCTTCTGAATGCCGCTCCGAACAATTTTGGGGACTTGGAGTAAGGCCTTTAATGTGCATGGTTTTGAAATTTTCCTTTAAGACGCCATTAGAAGCCGCAATAAAGCAGTTCAGTGTGCTCTCACACCTCAAAGTGAAGTGGGCTTATTCGCTGACTGCTCACTGTGTCTCATCTGTGGACTTAAAAGCCGCTACGCTGACTGCAACACTTTAAATGTGGTATATGTAGTTCTCTTTCTAGACTTTTCACTTATTAAAGACAGAAGCACACCAGATACACGAGTTGAAAGGAGCTAGCCATCGTGACAATCCCATTCACATTCCCAACAAAAAGTCTGATGAAAATTAAAATTCTGTATTTTTCTTTTGTAACATATTGTCAATACAATCTCCACAATTTAACGTTATGGAGGTCATGAATGTTTCTTTCTTTCTTCCTAGAGAATACACTGGAGACTGTGACACCAAGGCAATTCGAAACAAGCCATTACTTGGCAGGCAGGTGCTATGACTTGATTTAAAAACAGTCCTCTTCAAGGTACACATTAGATATCAGCAGAGCTTCAGCATTAATAGAGGATAGAGGTACAGGAACACTGAAGCCATATATTGCTTTTCTTTATAACAAGGAATATTTGTTACCTCACTAAGATCCTATACCCAGATAGCATTCTATGCCTATGTATCATAAAAGAATAACAGATATAACTGCTATATTATAAGATAACATGTATTATCAAGAATTTGGATTTATGAAATCATATATTTAATTTTCTTCCACAGGGTGATATGAAAGCTACTTATATTGCTATGCATTTTATTAGTCAAACAGACTGATGAACTCAACTGATGCATGCTGCAAAGTGGTTAAAGATACACAGTTCAAAAACACAGTGAAATACCCCCTCACCCTAGCAAGAAGAACCATTATCAAAAAGTCTAAAGTTGGTGCGTATTGACTTGAATGTAGAGAAAAGGGAATTTTACACTAGTTTGGAGGCTGTACTAAGGATGCTGAGCGCTGGATGAATTGTCACATGATCTAACAAGTCCACTCTAAAGCATGCAGCAAAAGGAAACTAA
>JAQHUG010000078.1:758508-796851 GCA_028555095.1 Dicrostonyx torquatus
AGTCCTGTACTTTTCAGAAAGAAAATGGATAGAATTTAAGATTATCATGCTATGTAATATATAATCCAGGTGAAAATAACATGACTTCACTCATATTTGAATATAAAAGTTGATCACATATAAGTTGAGGATAGAATGGTGATTATCAAATTTGGGAAGACAGAGGCAATATGCATTGAAAAAAATTTGTCAATGGATGCTAAGGAGTTCTGGTGTATGGCCTCTCACAGACTAACTATGTGACAACAGAATGTACCACACATTTCCTAAGACAGGAGGAAAATAGTTGACTGTTTTAGCATAAAGAAATGGTAAATGTTCAAAGAAATAAATACGTTCAATTTGATTTGAACAATGCATAGTATTATAAAAATAATGATGGTACCATATAAAATCTATAATATTCTGTTTTATGAATCATATAAAAATAAATTTAATTTTAAAATGATTAGCTATTGATTGTGTAAATGGTGTAACTCACTGATGACAAAAATGATGTGATAAGCCAGGCTTTCTTTCACTCATTATGATTTACTTTAAATATTTTACTTTACTCTTGGTCTCTGTGTGTGTGTGTGTGTGCGTGTGCGTGTGCGTGTGCGTGTGTGTGTGTGTGTGTGTGTGTAAGGCAAAGAACAGGTTTTAGAGTCTGTCTCTCCTTCAAACATGTATTGTAGAGACCAAACTCAGGTCATCAGGCTTTTTTCTGATAAGTCAACTGTACTATGAATTCTTAAAAAATTACATTGATGCCCACTTTGATTAATTTTCCTTTAATCTGAAGGAAACCTATTCTGCTCATTTATTCCTCATGAGTAAAGAGGTTTCAAATGACTGTACCTTCTATTGCTCCTTCAGCCAATTAGAAGTGGTAATGGGAATATCCCTCAAATAATGAGATAAGGTGACTGGTTATCAACTTTACTTTTATAACTAGAAGATATTAAAAATATTTATGCAATAAAATTCATTAAACGTTTGATATATATATATATATATATATATATATTGCTACACTCAGATATACATCAAAGGGAATAGAGGTGAACTAAACTATGGTATTACACGATGCTTGCAGGATGCTTGGAAGGATATATAGTCAATCTGGGTGATCAGGAGAATTCTTGTTTCCCAAAGGATTAGCATAAACTGAATTTACCATCCCAAATCATGAGCTTTCAAGGTAAATAAAGAGTGAGTGAGAACAAAGCTTGATAATAAAAAGGTATAATGCTAAGAAACTCTCTTGTCTAAGGGCTTGAAAACACGAGTATTATGTGCTTGAGAACAATACGGAGTTTGTCCTTGCTTCTACTGAGGACTGCAAAAAGGAATGATAGGTTTGAGGTAGAAAGAAGTTTAAAGAGGCTACAAAAAAATTCTTTAAAATGGGGTGGCTAAGTTTGTGTACCTGAAACAGTGTTGTGTTCATGAGATAGAGCTCATAACAGGAACCAGTGTGAATGGACAGGAAAAGTTAAGAAGGTCCAAGATGCATAAGTAGAGACACCAAGCAATTTATTGTAGGCATAAATTTGAAGCTCAAAGGAAAAATCTGGCCAAAGTCATAAATCAATGAGTTACTTGCATATTTTAACTCCTGGTAATGACGGTCTACCCAGGAAGAAGATGTCATGACTTATCTCTAATAAGTCAGAAGGAAACAACCTAGGGACACAGTAGAGAAGCCAGATTTCTGCTGGGACATGGAATTTAAGACATGCAAGTGTTTAGACAGGCAAGGATGGGTTACTTGTTTGATGTTTTAAGTAAAAATAGGAGAGGAAATTCCACACAAGTCTTAATTTTCATGAGACTCTTCAAGGACATTATCAATATTTGTGTTATGGAATTCTGTATTGTAAGTAAGAAATCAGGGGACTGTAAAGTCAGAAAGTGGGAACACATCTCAAGGAGGCTGTGCACCAGAAGGAATTTCTGTGTGCCTTGTGTGTGTGTGTGTGTGAGAGAGAGAGAGAGAGACAGAGACAGAGACAGACAGAGAGATAGAGAGAGACAGAGGCCTTCATATCTTAATGATTTATCACAACATCTAACACAGACAGACTTAAATATATATATTTATTATATATATACATATATAATAAAAAGTCAAGCTGTTCTGTAAGGAAAAGGAAGGGTGGCATCAGGGATGCAGCTGGAGAGACTAGCCTTGGAAAGAGGAATTGAAATCCTGGTACTTAGTAGAAAACAGATGGAATGATTGTCTGTGGATAGGGCTAAGCCTAAGTGTGTGACAGTGAGAAGCTAGAGGTACTCTCATGGCTAATCTTTTTGTTATGTTGTGTAATAATCTATACCTCTCCACTGTGTTTCGGTTTTGCCTTTTTTTTTTTGTTTGTTTTCATGCTCATGTGCTTTAGCAGAGAGGACTGACCTTAAAGAAGTCCTGAGTCGTCGGAGTGTGGGCGATCACACAGACTTAAGGAAAGCCACAGTCCTTCTTGAGAATGAGAAGTAATGGTAACCCTGGCAGCACGATGGATCTAGAGAAGCCACGGCCACATTTGTCCACATCCACACAAGCACACATCTGCTATATCTGGTCATCAAGTGACCCATGTACTTCTCAGCTAGAATCCTCCAAGGCTGACCCTTGGTCGTCATAATAAAACACAGAGAGAAATGCAAGCGTTCCACTGTTAACCGTGTGTGCTATTCTGTGCCATTCTATCAAATGCACGGGTGCTGTAATCCTGCCACAGCCAGGACACTGAGTTACTCCATCAGCTCATGGATGTGCCTCTTGCCATGTTTCTCACCACCACTAGGCCTAGGCCCTGATAGGACACATTTATTTTCCTTTCTGTAATTTTTGCCACTTCAAACTGCTATCTCCACAAATCATATTGCAACACATTGATTTTTATGAGGCTGGCACAATGCCCTGATATAAGATTGAATTTTATATCTTTCAATAGTATTGTTTGCATAGTGTTCCATTACTCAAGCACTCAACTTCTCCATTGATCATGGTATATTCAGCTATTTTAGAGCCTTCCAAATTACTTTCCAGAGTGGCTGCACCACTGTATTTCTATCAGCAATGTTAGATAGCTGCACTTTCTTCTCATCTTTTCCAGTACATGACATATTCATTGTATTTTGATTTTAGTTATTCCAAGAGGTGTATAGTCATTGTTCAAAATTCTTAAAGATATATACATGTTTATTTTTCTGGTTGTTATATACCAAAAAAGTCAGAAAAAAAAACACAAGTCTATGAATAACTACTAGATTATTTGTAGAACAATGCAAGTATTATTAAAGAATTTGCATCCAGCTGGGGGTCATACCTTCATCGAGGACAGCTTGCCACTGAAGTGCATGCTTTGGGTACGAAGCTCTAACACTATAGGCCTGACATTGCCAGTCTCTGAATCCAGGCAAACCTGCAGGACAAGGTGGATTCTCACATACTCTGTATTGTTTTCTGGGGCCATTACAATCCCTTGCTTCAGAACCTAGCCTAGAAAAAGAGTACAGATAATAAATTTCACCTTTCCTCTATAAGTACCAACTTTTAAAAGTGAAAACTATCATATTTATAAAATATAATCCTTTCTAATAAAATGTTTCTTTAAAAGCCTTGACATACTAAATGACTGAGGAAAGCAGGATATTCATAGGCCTACTATATTTTTTTTTAAAAAAATGAAACTATTTGAATGCTCAAATTATCTTTCAAAATCTATGAATGATAGAACTGACTTTAGATGACACAGAAAGCGTAATTCAAAGGCAAAGCTCAGTGCAACACGTTAAAAAAAAAAACTTTCCCATGTGTCAGTTGGTTCTGAGAATTATAAAGCTCCTATTTTTAGTAAATTCTGAAGCTTTGCAGCTGCGTATAACTGAACAGTGTCCCTGAGGACCACAAACACAAGCTGAATAGAGAAGGACCTCACTCCCCTGTGCTCTGTCCAGGGGCAGTGGCATTAAGCAAGAGGGTCTGACAGTGCCGCTCAACTCTGTGTGGACCCAGGATGCTTTTGTTGCTGTTTTAGCTTTTACCATCACTAACTTTGCTCTCTCATCCTTTCCTTTCTCAAGTTCAATCATCCTCTTGCCTTTTTATTAGTTCCTTCAACTGTTTACTTGGCTCTCCAATGTACATCCTGTTCACTTAAGTAGATGGCATTACGTTTACTCAGGAACTGTCTCCTTTTGTAGATTTCATTATTCATTTTTAGGAAGGCTGATCAAGGTTTTCTTCTTAAAGGTGAGCTTTTGTCAATAATCTGAGGCAGCAGTGCAGTTGTAACAGTTTCTTTTGTTTCCCATTATGATTTACAGGCGGTAAAAGCTTTGTTACTTCAAAAGTGATGACGAAATGCCCTCCCCCAAACCAGGAGCCATGACTTTACCCAGGACACTTGCGCTCTCGACTGCTGACCCCAGAACTGCAGCTTCGGCTACAGGAACTCCACGTGCTCCACTCTCCAGCCAAGGGCTCAGGTGCAGGGGTCCTGCGGGTGCATTCTCCAGCCTCACACCACTATTCCAAAAGTCATGTCTTAGGTGAACAAATCAGGGCACAACTGAAAATCATTCACTGGTCTATATAGTCGCTGGAATTAACGCAAGTCAGCTAGGTCTAGTGCATCCCAAGTGCCAAGTACGAGGACTGCAAAAGACAAAAGTCAGCTGGCACTTGCAATATCAAGGCCCCCTTGCATGGTTCTAGGGTCATTAACAGTCACAGCATGAAAACAGGGCTCAGAGACTGACTACTTAGGTGCAGAAAATCCTGGGTTGTGAGGGAGAAAGAAGAGAAACAGTGGAGAGAAGATCTGCGGCTCCAACTGCAAAAGAAAAAAGGCTGACACTTGTGGAACTAGTGAAAAGGGAAAAGCAAACAAATACCTCTCCACACACAGAAGAAAAACAGAATTGGAACAACCACATATACGCATGGACAAACAGCAATACCTGTCCTTCTGAAATGAGGGCAAAGCAAACGTTTCAGGAAATCTGAGTTCCCACTAACACTATCGCAAGCTTTAGCTTGAAAGCCAAGTTTCTTTGAAAGACCTGAGCAATTGGTTGTGAAATGCTGCATTTCAATTTCAAATTCTGGAGCTAATTTCATATTTTTAACAAAGAACTGCATGTGGTCTTTTAAAAAAAATTCTTGTGTCTTTTTCATGAATTTAAACCAATAGCCATGAAAGAGGTTATTTCTATGACTTCTAAGAAATGATAGGATAGGTAGACAGGAGGAGCTATTTTTATGGTTATTAAGGAATGATCGAATACATGGACAAGAGTGTTAACAACTGCTCCTGAAAAAAATCTATCACATAGACGGAGGACACAGGAAACAGGTATAAGGCCACAACATCAAACCTTGAATAACATGTTATAATATTAGGACCATTTAGATCATTAGTTGTAAAATAGCAAGGCTGGGAAAGTTGATCCTGCTGACCAAAGGGGACATCCTGCACTCAAGGGCATCAAGATTTGAAAAGGACTTTGAAGGAAGTGCAGAAATGCTGTGAGTCTCATCCTGTTCATGTCCAAGGTGCAAGAGAATCTGATTCAGCATATGAACTTTTGACAGAGGTTGAATGTGGCACAAAACACAATGCAGGAGGATTCTGTGGCTAGCATAATAACCATAAAAGCCTTTTAGGGGGTATCATTAGAGTAAAACTGGGAATGAGTTTTCATAAACAAAAGTTCCATTTACTAGTTAATGTCTTGATTTCAAATTATTTTGAAAATTCTTTCTTTTATTTTTTTAGAAGAATGAATAAAGAAAATAAAACTGTATCATCTAGCTTACATCCAAGTGACATTTTTATGAGCAAGATGAATCACTTCCTGTATATATTTTTGTTATGTCAAAACTCTAATCCAACCTCTTTTGGATTTAGTGTGCTTTAAGCGCCATCTTCAAAAGCGAAGGGGAATGTGTCTGTTGTAGGTTTGCTAATAACTAAGCTGTAGTTTCATGTGAAAGTTGAATGTGAATCGTGAAAAAGAATGCAGGAAAAGGTGGTCAGTGTAGAAACTTGTATATTACGTACTATTTGTAAGCACTCAATAATACTATGGGAGCCAAGGAAAAATCCCAGTCTAAAACCTGTCAAACTTGACTCCGTCACTGTGTTTGGCCTGTGTGGAGGGTGTTTACTTTTCCCCGAGTGCATATCACAGACCCGTGCCCATTTAGCAGCAAGCTGGCACTGACTGACTGGGCGAGGGTTCACAGAAGACTGGAAGTCTCTGGAAAGCACGAGGACTTTGTCTGCATATAATTTAAACTAGATCACATCTGGCACATGAAGAAAAAATAAAAACAGACAGGCAAGCCATCATGCACACAAAAAAACAGGTGATATTTAAAGAAACTGTAACATGAGAGCTAAGGTTTGTACCCTTGCAGAACACTTGGTTTCTGTACCAAAGGGCCTGCTTCTGCATCTTGTAGGTAGTGAGTGTTGTTTCTATGCTACAGAAAGTGTTAATTTTGCTAAAAATATTATATAATAAATTACTATATAAAACACTCCTAGTGATGCATTCCATATATTTGGTAGCACCATATTTTGTACCATGTGTCTGTTATTTTTTAACCTCAAAAATAATGCTAAATAAATAATAAAATATCTCATTATGCACAAAAGTATTTTTATTTACAAAACATTAATACTATAAAGTATCAATTGTTTCTGTAGCAAGACAAGCCCTAAAATGTCTAGCTGTGTTTCTGGGCTGCCATATGCTATGCTAACCTGTGTAAGAGGTTTATGAGAGCAGAACTGGCACAGAGACAAGAGGTCAAAGTGGCAGGACCATGCTCTCAACACACCCTCTGCACACACTATGAGAACAGAGAGACAGGCAAGGCCAACAGGGGCCTACTGCACAAACACCTGGGGGTAGCCAGGATGTAGTGGTCTTCATTACATCCAGCAGTGAATGGCCATAGCATTCTAAAGAGTCTTAACTCAGGAAAATATGACTAGACAGTAATGGATCCTTCAAGGTACCTAACTCAATGTTGCTAAACCTTACCTAGTTGCCGATTTGTAATAAGTCATCAACTCACTGTTCCATGTTATTTATAAAAATGATAGACATGGTACAATGGTGATAGTATAAAAAGAAAAAGGTTTCTCCTTTTACCTTGTAAAATGCTATCTAAACTAGTATATAAATATCCATCTTCAAAATCATTTGACAAACAGAATTGTATAGGGGCCTTTCAGACTCAAAAGCAAAATACTTAGTAGAAGCACACTTAAACCACTTAGTTCTCATCACAATGGCACAAAAAAATCTTAAAAATTCCCAGCTTTGTTTCTTTCATTCAGTGTGAACCTAAGGCATTTAAAGATTAACAGCAATGCAAACAAGTTTGGAAGGTTTCTGAATGACGACTCCTACAGTATCTAAGAGACATGGGTATTGGAAGAAGCTCACATGACCCAAGAAACTGAGGAACTCAATATGCAATTATAAATGCAAAGCATGCCAGGTGGTGGTGGCGCACGCCTTTCATCCCAGCACTTGGGAGGCAGAGACAGGTGGATCTCTGTGAGCTCGAGGCCATTTGGGTCTATCAAGTGAGTTCCAGGACAGGCTGGAAAACTACAGAGAAAAAAGAAAGAAGGAAGGAAGGAAGGAAGGAAGGAAGGAAGGAAGGAAGGAAGGAAGGAAGGAGAAAAGAAAAGTAAGCAAACAAACAAAACCAAAACAAATGCAAAGAGTAAGGAACCTCTAGAAGAATATCATGAGCATGGTCACAGGAAAAGAGAACATTTTACCTTTGATGAGTAATTAGAGTTTTGGCTGAAAGAACAAATTGACATTCTCAAGAATATAAATTATTCTTAACTATACATGAAGAAAACTGTTATAGTGCAGATATTTAGAATTCAGATTATAAAAAAGAGGCACTAAATAAGACGAGTGGGATGTGGGATGCTGGAGAACTCCTGGCGGATGTTCAGCATCCCTCTGTGATTCTGCATTGGTGTTTCCAGGATGTTGAAAATTATTGCCCTTCCAGAGTGTTTTAGGATTCAAGCAATAAATTATTCAGGTTAATGTCAGGAGATGCTCCTGATGAACACACACTGTTGTACCTCTCTGTATAATTTGAGAAAAAATAAAACAGACCTCAACCCTCATTCTCCATTTAATCTCATATAAAAATATTTGCCACAGTCTATAAACAACTGGCTGATATTTCACAGAAGTGTACCCCAGGAGGCAGTCTCATATTGAAAGTGACAAAACACTTCAACTCTTCAAAAGAATTTCTAATTTAACAATGTGTAATTATTTTCTCTTTTAATTAAAGAAATTATTGAAGTACATATTTATATCAATTCATCATTGCTTCCTAAAACCATCCAGCAAGTCTTCTTCCTTACAAATAGTTAACTCTTTATGAATAATAAGTTTTTGAGAAAATCATTTATGTATATTGAAATATGCTCATACTCACCTCCTATTTCCTTCTTCTATCTCCTGCCATATCGTTCTAAACATGTCCCCCTCTCAACTTCCTGTGCTCTTCTCTTTCTCTCTCTTTCTTTTTTTCTTTCTTTCTTCTTCTTTCCTTCCTTACTTCCTTTTATAACACTAAGTCTAATTACAGCGTCCCATATGTACAGGGGTGTGTGACCATCCATCCCAAACATCTGAGTGGCCACATCCTCACATAAGGATGATCCTCCTCCACTACCAAACATCCACTGTCAATAACATCTCACCAAGGGGTGGGGCATGAATAAAACAGGTACCTCTTTATAACATTTTCAAATTAATTTCTACTAGTGTAAAAAATATATGTGCTATGATCCTATATAACACAAGAAGCCTGTGTTTTTCTGGAACCTGAGAAGGTATCAAGGGGTATTTGTTTCTTTGACACAACAATTCCAAGGCTTTAGGGTGACATTAAGTTATTAATGAGATCTCTCCAGGTTTCTAATGTTAGAAGTTATGCTATCAATTTTCTACGTTAAGAAATAAGGAGTACTGGTGTTTAAAATCTGAAGTAAGATCTCTGATAGAAATGGATGCATTTCTAGATACATATGATTGACCTACAAATTTTAAAATTGAATAATTTTAAAAATCTCCCCCAAAACCCAAACCAACCAACAAAACACAAAAACCATAAATAAATAAATAAGTAAATAAATAAATTAATTAAAAAGCATAAACCCAGGCCCAGATGGTTACAGTGTAGCATTCTACCCAATCTTCAAAGAGGAACTAACATTAATATTATCAAATTCTTTCTTGTGGGAGACATGGAATAATCACTCTCTAAATCTTCTTATGAAGCCAGTATAAGCCCGATACCAAAACCAGACAAACACAACAACTGCAAAAAACGAATTAGTGGTCAATCTCTGTGACAGCTTAACTCCTGAGGAAAATAAAAGAAATTATAATTAAAAGAATTTATTGATGTTCTGGGAAATTTTATAATTGATGCTATTATTTGTGTTTACTTTATTTCTGTGCATTAACTAATAAAAGAACATGAGTTCACTTTTCGGGGAAAGTGTATTTATATCTGACTATGAACACTATAATAACAAATATCAAGAAAAAGTAGCACGCTTTAATAATTAACAAAACAGACATACCTATGAAAAATGTAAAGTTTGCAATTAAACATAGATGAAACATTAACATTTTTAACATCTGGAACGATCTGACTGATATGAAGACAGATGTGTGTGTGTGTAGCTGTTGGGAAAAAATACAAGTTTCCTGTTTCGTGCATATTCTGACTTACTCTAGGCAGTCTGAGTGACTCACCTTGCCAGGGTCACAGTCAGTCCCATCCATTGGTGGATCAAGCTTGGTCCTGCACTCGGCTTCACCTTCTACTTTGCACCACAGACCAGCACAGATAACATGCTGCAGAAAGGGCACAATATCAGACGAGGAATGGTCCATAGCTTTAAGTTTTGGTCAGTAATTTCAGTTATTATGATGCAAACGAAAATGTAGTTGAGTGAAAATATGATTTATGTGTTTTTAATATTAAATATAAGTGAAGCAGTACATAAGATTGTCTATAGGGTTATTCTTCTAAGCAGCAGGATTTCAATACCTCTCCCAAAGGTCAGTCCTCCAGCTGCAGCCCAGATTCCAATCTCTTCTCCCCATTACCTTACTGCTCAGTTTGATTTTGTTTTACATATTTAAGCCCTTCTGTGCTGAGTGGCTAATGATCAGTTCATGAAAAATACATTAGCTGTTCTCCACAATAACACACAGAACTTCCCTCTGGTGCTGTGAACTTGAACTGTGAACTCACTTTCTCCCCTTGCAGTCTTTTACATTCCTATTACCAAAATGCATGTCTCTAACACTAATACCAATAACATGGAGATACCTCTCTGGTGTGAGAGGTCCTTCTGTCTATGTGTTATTTTTTATTGGTTAATGAATAAAGAAACTGGCTTGGTCTATAGCATGGGAGGAGGAAGGTCAAGTTAGAGAGAACCCATGGAGCTGCAGCCAGAGTCAGACATGCCAAAATTTTGCCAGTAAGCCACTGCCACATGGAAATACACAGACTAATAGAAATGGGTTAAATTGATATGTAAGAGTTAGCCAAAAAGAAGCTAGAGATAATGGACCAAGCAGTGATTTAATTAATACAGTTTCTGTGTGATTATTTTGGGTGTAAGCTAGCCAGGCAGCCGGGAAACAAGAAGCAGCCTCCCATTACACCTCTCTTTGTTCATGAATTGGTAACATTAACACTGTGAAAATGACCATCTTAACAAGGAAGCTAAAAATTCAAAGTTTAATCTACATGCCAAGCCAAATTCTTTGCAGACTTAGAAAGTCTTCACAATTCAATTTGAAGCATATGAATGGAAAGGACTGGTGAAAAACAAGAATGAAGAAACAGATGAGGTAGGTGATTGGTAAGGTATGCTGCCTGTGTGCATGTAATAGCCATGTGGATCTTTGTTCCCAAAGGAGATGGAGAAGAACCAGGAAGGACCAAGGGTACCATGTAAGTAAACAAAAGGACTCTCCTAGCCAACAACTAAAAAGCTGATAAGTAAAAAGTTCTTGCCAGGGTCTCTCTGAAGGTTGTGTATAGAGCAGATGCCACAAGATTAAGGTTAACATAGAATTGGAACCAATAATCACACTGACAGACATATTTAAGCTAATCTTTCAAACAAATTTTTTATGATTCTAATGTTAATTGTCCAGAACTCCTATAATATCATTTTGTTATGTTTAAGATTCAGACTTATAAACTACTTGTAATTTCCTAAACATCTAGTTCACTAAAAAAGATATTTAATTTACCCATTTTTTCTTCTGTGAAAAAAATCCTAACTTCAAAATATTTTGTGTATGTATATCATACTTTATTTTGTACAGGGATAAAGTTCTCAAAATTCATCTAGGAATTAATTTAAAGACTGAATAATCATGCTGCTTTGTAATGTTTTAGGTCCTTGGAAACTCCAAAACGCTTTCTGTAAATTCATGTATACTTGAGTGAAAATATCTCAGGCTTTATAATTTTAGTTCCCAAATATTTTACCTTTCTCACTTTATTTCTTAAGATGCTTTCTGTAACTAGAGTCAAATACTGAATTCCCACCAACAACAGCTTAACTGCTATTCAGTAAAGTTCATTTATGTTTTGAAGAAATTGCTTAGGTTAACCAGTCGACAAAAGAACAAATCTTCTACACTATCATTTCAGAGCTGAGCACTGTTGGTGGTCTAAATGCTGGCCTTCAACTGTGAGCAGTTAGCTCTTCCAAGCAGCAGGTGCTCTAATCAGTTCCCACATGAGACACTGTGAAGAGAAACAGCACACTTGGCAGCTTTTCAAGATAAGCACAACCAGGTGAAATAAATCATGAAGAGGGGATCTCCTCAATACATTGCATTCTGCAGGTCTAGAGGTCTGTGTTGAGTAGCCTGTAGTCTCAGCCTTCTGAAGAATGCCAGTTCACTTCAAGGTGACCACTCCAAAGCAAGCAAGAAAACATTATTGAGTGTTCTAACCTTTAAAGTTGGAATGTGTCAGAGGTGCAAGGCTGGTGCCGTGTCTTACCTAGCTTTCTCTAAGGAGTAGGGTGGGGCATGAGATTAGCCTACAAAGCATTCTCTAGGTTACACAGTAACAGTTTAACTGGGTTGGTGATCTCTTATGTTTTCAGTTAAAAGAAATTTAATACCCCCAACAATTTTCATAGAACATGTTAAACTGAATACGCTGATGTGGGATTCCCCTGTATATGCTGTGAATACCATTGGTAAATAAAGGATTGCTTTGAGCCCTTAGCAGAGCAAGGCAGAAAGAGCTAGGTGGGGAAAAGTAAACTGAATGCTGGGAGAAAGAAGGGCAGAGTCAGAGAGAAGCCATGTAGCCCTGCCAGAGACAGACACCGGAACTTTTAGCCGGTAAGCCACAGCCACGTGGCGATACACAGATTAATAGAAATGAGTTAAATTAATATGCCAGAGTTAGCCAATAAGAACTTAAAGTTAATAGACCAAACCGTGATTTAATTATACAATTTCTGTGTGATTATTTTGGGGCTGGGCAGCTGGGAACCAACAAGCAGCCTCCTTGCAACAATACACAACTCAGCAGTATTAATAGTTTAATCTTTGGAGTGAAAAAATTTCCTTTCAAACATGAACTATGACTTTAGGTATTCATTTGAAATAGACTTTTCCTAGGCATACACAGATACACTCTGTTATACATTAAAGTAAGGAAAACTGACTGTCCATGCATAAATATCATAAATTTTCTTTCTTCATCACAAATGGTTTGATTAAAATGTTCTCAATTTTTTATCAAAATAATTGATATGAAGTCATACATATCTAAGTAATAACCCAGCCTTTGTCATGTTATTCCATGTTTTTAAATGGATTTCCCCTAAAACACAATCTTAGTAGCTCAAAATATAGCCCATTTGTGGAGTGGTATTTAGAAAAAACTGTTCAGTCATAGAGTATGTTAGTATACTAAGACCAGAAGAGTTAAAATTTATTGTCTTCTTATGAAGAACAGGTCTCGCACCCAGGCATATCATTTTAAGAGCTTGGACTCTCAGCTCATACAAACTCTGCAGGAAAAGGTGAGAGGTCACACTTCTAAACGCTTCATTTGGTACATGCCAATACTAGACTGGAATTTTAAGAACAAGTAATATTAGCAGTTGCTATATTTTAAATTTATATTTAAATGCAGGCAATCAGAATAGAGCCATCAGTCAAAAACATACTGCACAATGATCAAGGTTTTTTTTTTTTTCTGTATTAAAATTAGGGAATTGAAGAACACAGTCAGGCCCACAAATTGCTTAAACATCTGTGTTGTATTCACATAAAACATGAATATTAACCTTCTTTCTACAATTTATTTTCATTTATTTAAAAGTATTCACATTTTGTATGGAGTGGGGCACCTGAATGCATGTGGGAGTTGCTTCTCTACTTCCTCGAGTGGGTTCTGGGATTGAGGTCAGTATACAGTTTTCACACTTTAAACGGGAATTATAAACATAGTCTGTGAGGTAACGGAAACATGTATGACAGGCTATAGGTGCAAACATGTATGACAGGCTATAGGTGCAGACAAACATGTATGACAGGCTATAAGTGCAGAGACAAACATGTATGACAGGCTATAGGTGCAGACAAAAGTGGACTCAATGAAAATCCACTTTCAATTGAAACAGAATATAATGTGAAGTAAATAAGAATGTGTGATAGGGTTAAACACAGAAGAGATTATATGGAAAATATTCAGAAAAACCTAAAACTAAGTGAAGTGGGATTGTTGAATGTAAATTAATGAATGAATGAGAATATTAAAAAGCATAAAAATGCTTAGGAAACATGTGAGGCCATCCTACTTTTCGCAATCTAATAGCGTCATCGGGAGGGGAGAAGACAGAAGTGGAGGGACAGAAATGTTTTCAAAGAAATGATGACTAAACACCTCTTACCAAATTTCATAAAAGACTTGAATATGCAGTAAGCACAGGCACAAAAGACAAGGAAACACTCCAGAAAAGGTGAGAGAGCAAATACCAGCCAAGCGTTATATATAGTGAAAAATAATTCCATGTAAAAAGGCATTTTCACATAAAGGGAAATATACCATGAGCAAAATACAAATAAAAGAAATCCACATGAGAAAGGAAATTAAAGGGTAGACATTCTCTTTACATGTAATGCAGAACAGCAAGAAGGGTAAATATCTGGGCAAAAGGGAGTACAGTTTAATCATTGTTTAAATGGCACACAGATGTTTAAGGAGAATTTACAACACTGTTTGTGGTTTACAGTGTGCACAGATTAGCAAATCTGATGACTACAGCACAAACCAGAATGCACCCAAGCGACTGCATATTGCATGTTTCTATAATCCAAGAAGAAAAGTGCCACATTTAATCTAAGTAGATTAAGTGCTATATTTTCAACCCTAGAGCTGAGTTTGGCAAACCACTGGGTACCGGCCAACTCTCTTTGACAATAAAGCTGTACTGTGCTGCCCCCATGGTCATTCACATAGATGCTGTCTATGTGGTTGGCTTCAAGGAGCACAGAAGGTATACTGAAGATGATTCCAGTGCTCTGGTTCCTTAGTTAAAATCATGTGATCTGAAGCCTAGACCTGGGTCAGGTCAGACCTTTAAACAAGGAGAGGTCTCACTGTGAAAGCTAAAGATGTAATAGTTAAGTAGATTTTTTTTTTTTTGTGTGTGTGTGTGTACACAATTTGAAAAGGAAAAAGAGAAACATTTCTGGATACTTAAAAATTCACACAATTTATTCAAGAAGTGTTTAATTTAAAATAGGCTGCTATTATAATACTAAGGAAAAGTCATTTTTAAAAAAAATCTCATGAGTAATTAAATATTCAGAGATAAAATAACACCTATAGCAATCCAAATGAGTTTGTGATGAATAGCAATATAAACAAAGCAAACAGGAAGTACAGAAGTAGAAGAAGGTTTTACTGGGGACAGTAACCGTTCATTTTAAAGACTCCCTCCCAAAATGATGTTTGCTAAGAAATAACTTTTAACACTTTATGTTTAAGGACGGATGACTCTTCTGCCACAACTACATATCCATACATCATTTTGTTGCATTTTACCCAGTTAACATTTATAAAAGCTTAAAATTTAAAATAGAAGCATTATTCTGGCATAACATAAACAGTTGCCAGATTTCAGTGTACTTTTTGATGTAGTAAGTGCTGGGTCTTTCTTTCCTCTCTGAATTAGTCCCTCTTCTTTACCAACTCTTATTAACTGCCCATGACTTACTGCTTTTACTTCCAAACTGCAAAGAACACAGGAGTTTCAGAGTGAGTAGGACAAGTCCATAGTCTCTACTTGAAATGGGGTGGGTCAGAAACAAGGCAGGAAGGCAGGTAAGGGTCCTGTGGCCCTCAGGTAAGTGCAGACTTGGTGGGGATTTCCCAAATACACTATTTTTTTCCTCTGGGATTTCTTTTGAGGCTTGCCATGATTGGGAGCAACACATACTAAATGAAGGTCATCTCCTCCACCTGTGCGTGATTCTAAACAATGCATGTGTGCAATGGAAGATGCTCACCCATGCTTCTTACCTGCATCTCTTGACAAAATGAAGCCAAAGGCCCGAAGAGGATTTGACACTGTTCGTCTGCAGTGTATGCCATCCCTGGCAGCTTTGAGGGAACCAGCACAGAACTGAGGCTCTGTGGACTTGTCTGCAGCAGGCAGCTACTGGCCTTTGACCTGTCAACATGCAGATGCATTAAAGATTTCATTTTAATGAAAAAAGGCATTATGATAATTTAGTCAGAAGAAACCGCTTCATAATAAAATTAAATTTCTACTCAGTATTCCTGCCATTGAATGGTGTGGGAATGATTCTGCATTTGAGAATGCTTTAATTATAGCCAGCTATGGAAATCCTAATAATAACACTGTTTCTCAAGTTAAGAGAGTATTTCGATTATAAACACAGTTCATAGGAGTCAGTTCAGCTGGTTTAAATCTGCTGGGATGTTACATGATTTTATGCATTTATAAGATGTATAAGTTCATACTCTGAGAGTAACTTGCCCAAAACATCATATGGTATCAATCCTATTTGGGGATTTAAAGAAATCATTTTCTAATGAATATTAATAGTCAGGAGATGCCTGTAATTGACATTGTGATACAGCTTTGGTATGACATTTAATTTCATCATAGTTCTGACATATGAAGACAGCCATACATATCTTGCATGTTCTTCTAGAACAAGCTAAGTAGGGTATACAGGAGTATATTAATGCAATTATTGATGCTGTTATCAAGTTATTAATACTGTGAATGTCATCCTGAGCTGTCATGACAAAGAGCAGGCACAGAATCTACTGCACAAATTTTAGAATAGAGATACAGGTATACAATAGATAGTATGTATTTCAAATAAGGATTTTCTCATTGAAAGTTTTAGACTTGCAAACAATGTATATTGCTCATCTTCATCCACCAACTGCCTCTTTCCAAATGATCCTATTTCCCCCAGAGTTGAAACACAGTCCAAGTACTAGATTTAATTAATTCTGTGTACTTGGTTGTGAATGGGTGTGTTCCACCTTATCAACTTTACATGATCCAAGCTTTGGGCAGCTTCATGGAAAAGGAGGTAAGAGTCAGTAATTGGAGGAGAGCTGTGAAGGGTTGGGTTCTGGCCATGATATGGGTGTTGCATTCTTCAAATCCCAGCTACAGTATTTCCTGCATAAGACCCACACGAGACCATAATTCCAGTATGGACAGGGGAGAAGCAGACCTACTAGCAGAGGAACTATAGACAACTGATGTTACTGAGAGAGGAAAAGTTACTCTCCTTTGGGGACTTAGTCACTGGTAGGTTGCTCATGACCCAGAGGATGACCACACACCCCTGCACATATGGGAAAATCCAAATAAACATTATATTTTACCATCCCCTAATATCTAATAGATAAAATTAAATCAACTATCTAAAGAATATGGACAAATGAATAGGTTTCATCTTCGTGGTAACTTGACAAGATAGGGATTCATGGATTCCTCCTTTTGATTTGAGGAGCTTCCGCATCTCTGTTACTGCTTCACATACCACCTCGTCTTGTCACCTGATCCTTTGTCAAAGGCAGAGACAAAGTACAAGCACTCTCAGACAGAAACAAGAACAGCAGCAGTATTTTTCATTTCTGTTTCTGGCTAGACAGAAGCTAATTGTTACTCTTGATAGAGCTGTGAAAGACTTAAGGTGTCCTATGGGCCACAGAGGCTAGCACTGGTTCTTATTGGAAAAAAATGTGTACAACCTAGAAGCACCATAAACGAAGAGTGGGGGTTCCTTTAAGGCAGTGGTTCTCAACTTGGGGGGGTCACATATCAGATATCCTGAATATTAGATATTTACATTATGATTCATAACAGTAGCAAAATTACAGTTATGAAGTAGCAATGAAATAATTTTAGGGTCAGGGGTCACCATAAATGAGAAACCGTATTAAAGGGTCAGAGCATTAGCAAGTTTGAGAACCATGCATGTAAGGAATTCCATGTGTTACCAGGTATGTTGCATGATGCTCAATGAGCCTGTTACTTCAAACATTGAAGAGGCCACTATATTCAGTGACAGATTTCCATGATTACAGCAATTTTCTACCTTTCAAATCATCTTGCTCATAATTTAATCTGATAAATATGAGAACTAAAAACAGATAAGTTAAACAATGTGTTCTAGTTCATACCATGAGTCAAGAAAGATCCAGGCAGAACCAAATGCTATCTTTCTACTGTGTAGTTGACTTTCCACTTTGTCATATTGCCTTTTCTGGTTGGCAGTCATCAGGAACAAATAAATATTCACAATGAAAAAGCAATCAGTGACACTAGTACCTGAGAAATCTTTCCAAATCTTCCTTGCTACACCTGGACCATGAAACATCACCAAGATTTTGTCCTTTGATCCATTCACCAGACATGATATGAAGACCATCAGCGCATGAAGGGTGGTCATTGTCATGATTGATGCCCATGCTGATTTAGAAAATAATTGAAAGAAAAAGATTCGAATTAAACAAACAATATTTTTAGCTTTTATTACAACAGTGGTATTCCTATGAAAACATCACACGGGAAATTTTGTTTAGAGGAAATTACTTTAAAAAAAGATTGGATTTCAAATTACAATTATTTTTTAAAGTTTTATCATTCAGGTTTAAAATAAATAATTCATATTGCCTCATCTCACCATAGGACTTTGTGAAGACTAATGTTCACTATCCTCTAAGTTGTATGACATATTTTTCAATTGCAGTTATTTTCAAAAGTATTGAGCACAAGGACTGTTCTCTAAATGTCTGACATCTAGATTTTACACTCTACATAGCTTAAGTAGAATCTCTTCTTCATGAGAACAAAATTCTTATAAAGTCTGATAAATTTCCAAACTTAGGATTTTAATATAACCACTCATGAATAAGGGCTGATATTGAAAAGGTAGAAAGAGAAACGTTTGTTTAATATATGCAAAGTTTCCAACAATGGCATAATAGTGTGATACTCTTATTTCTTCTGGTTTTGTTCTAAACAAAAATTAAAATTTTCTAAATGAAAATTTCCAAGAATATTTACATTGTAATTTAAAATACTAAATTAGGAATTTTATCAAAGTGGTTTCATGTGATTACAATTAGACTTGTTCTAAAACCAAAATAAAAAATATAAATAAAATACTTAAATAAAATTTATTACAACAATCATTTTTTAAAAAAACATCTGACTTGAAAGTAATAAATGCCATCTGTGTTCTGCGAGAATAAAAAGTGCACTAACTAGGTATGATTACTTTAGATATAATAGTTTTGTTTAAAAAATAAAAAAGCTACTATCAAATGTAACTTTTTACTTTCAGAACAAAAAAAAAATCAGTCATTAGTGAATAATGTTTCCAATTTTCCCGAAGGTCTTTGAATTGGGTCTGTATCAATATATATTAATGACATGATTGACAAAACATGGGAAGAGAAAATGCTTTCTAAGTTTGATGACCATAAGAAAAATTAAGACACTGTGTAGGGTGTATATGAAGCAGCTCTGTTGATGGAGAAAGACTGAAGATATGTGCATTAGAATGACTTCTCTCTATCTTACCCCATTTATAAGAAAAGAACAAATTGGAAACTAGTAACAAAATAACTATGAACATTACCAACACAATCCTACCCCCTGTAGTGAAAGCCACATGGGGCTGTTGACAAGGGTTTAAGAAACCCCATAGAGGCAGCTTCACACTTAGGAAGGGAAGAGAAAATTTATTGCATTAGTCTTCTTTGACAAAAGATACACAGAGATCCAGGTGTTGTGTTGTGTTTGCTTTATGTGCTCAAAGTGTGGGCTTAAGACTCACCAAGAAAATCAGCAGAGCAAGAATTACTTTGCTTAGGTATTGACTTTAAACAAGATGGTTGTGTAGGGAGGTGGGGAAGACCTGAGGGGAGATGTGTGAGGGGAAAATATGATCAAAATCTATTTATGAAAACATTTTTAAATAAAAAATAAAACAAGCACCTCTAAACTCGGAACAACCTCAAGAATACTCGGGATGCCTGACTGCACCTCTAACCGCTTGCTTCTGATGCAGTTCCTGGAACTATCAGTCTCAGCTCCCTGGCGAATACTGTTCATAGCATGCTCGCTGGACACTCGTTTGGTTAACAGCCCCTGACTGACCGTGTGGAATACGATCAATCCTTCCAGCCTGCTGAAACCGTCTTCAAACTCATGCTCAAATGTTGGCATTTTACAAACGCAACAATAAAACTTCTTAAGTAATGCAACCATTTGGGACACTTAACTTCCAAGACTTAACAATTTGTCCATTTCCAAAGGAGTGACGTGATTTTCCCAGTGAAGAAGAGGGCAGATTCTAATTCTGATGACCATTTTCCCTCCGGAGAGCCTGACTATCACATGAGAACTTAGCTTTAGCCATAGAAAGAGCTGAGAATGGAATTATTGTTTATTGATCATTAACGTTTCCTGTTATGATTCACATCAGAACAGATTTTCAAAAACATTGGGAGAAGGCTATTTTGCAGCACATCTGGAGTCATCGGGAAACACTGTTAAGTGTTGATTCCACAACTATGCAATAAAACAATTGTTAATCTTTATCTATGCCGGTCAACTTATTAGTCATTTGCAATGATATCATTTAATCTTCATAACAGCCCCATAATGTTTCCATTAGAATGTCTTCTATTTTACATATGAGGACAGTCTGAGGTCAAGGCAGGACATATAACTTAGATGCATAGCCTCTTAGTCCAATGCTCAACTCAACAGACTTCTGGACCACCACAAACTGGAGCTTCTCTCTCTGGACCAAATTCCATTTTAGCAGATGATTTGTGTTCAGGTTTTTTTTTGTTATGACTCTGCTGTTTTTAATAGAAGCACATCTCTATATATACACTGTTTTATAACCACGTCGTATACACTGCATGGAAAACAATTTCAAAGCAAGGCATTACTAACACCTCTCTGCATGCTGTGCCACTGAACTACATTTATTAATCTCATTTTAAATTCATTTTGACAAAAAGCCTTGGGCAAATAAACTCTCCACTAACATTGTACATGGTTGTCAAGTCAACTGAAAAAATATTTTTATCTTATAAAACTTCTCAACTTGTTTAAAAGTCCCTGCCAGGAAGTTTTTGTGATATCCTGCGGAAAGCTGGAGACTGGCTTGGAACTTGAAGATGGTCCCTTCTGATGTTGGAAGAGTTGGAGAACACAGGCACTCACTCCCATTTTAGGAAAAATTTGGAAAGGATTTGGTTTGTAAACAGTAATATTTTAAAAGAGAAGAGTTTTTCTCTAACTCACGAGGCAGAAGGAGGAGGAAGAGACAAATAATACTAAAGTAATTTTTAAAAGCAATGGGGAAATACATTATTTTTAAATTTTAATCTTTAAAATACTATTATAAATATGTATATATAAATGAAGTTAAGCTATATAGTTTAATAATGCTTTCCCACAAAGCCACAGATTACAGCATACCCAGTGAGAGGCATGGAAACCTCCCTTCCAGTTGTTAGATAGGAGAGTCAAGGAGACTCCAAAATAATAGTCTTCCAGGTCAGTTTCTGCTAAGTGTTGATTCCACAACTGTGCAATAAAACAATTGTTAATTGTTAATTGTACTTGGTTGCCTCCCAGATCTTGAAGATAGACCCTGTTGCAGAAGACACCATATACTTGAAGAAATGGGGACAGAAACTGACCTGGGAGACTCTTATACAAGAAGTTACTCTGTTTCAGAAGGTGTTATTGCAAGTTATCAAGAGAGAAAAGCCACTAAGAATCTTACTCAGCTGTAAGGACTGACAACCGCAATATGACCAGCATGGGAAGATATCCCCAGGAGTGCAATAGTGGCACTTATAGCTTAGGGGCAACAGTTGTGCGATTGAACTTAAGGCACACTAAATGAGAGGAAACTCATGCCTGGTACTGGAAACTTAACCAACTTCACCTATCAGGAGAGGTCACAAAGTCTAAAGAAGCCCCAGCTACTACCATTTTTCCCCCTAAAGCAATGAAATTCCTAACTGTATTCTCTGCACTTAAACACATATATAAATGTAGCTTTAATCTCTTGTCTTAAAAGCACTTGCAGTGGATGAAGGATACCTCAGGCAGATACAATGTCAAAATGCGAAGTGACTCCATGGTGCTTAGACCCAGCCCGTATATCTACAATGTAACCCTATACCTAAGGCTCAGGGAACAGCATGGAAGAGGGGTGGGAAGAGTGTTAAAAGCCAAGGAGCAGGTGACATTCTGTGAGATAGTGTCTTCAAGACTTGACAAGGTACCTGCACCCATGAAATCTCGAGAGTATCTTTGCCTGAACAAGATCCTCATAAGCATCAGTTGAAAAATGGCGATTTAGATGGGGAAAATAAGGCAAGGCCCATCCCTAGGTGAAGAGCTACAGAAAATCAGTGACTACTGAGAGAAAGACAGTCAAGTTCTTTCAAGGATGAACCCTCAGACCATCCAATTGCAAGGCGTCACATGTGACAAACACTAAATGGAGTAGCACAACAATTAAAGGACAGGTCATGATCTTGAGAAGAGACCATAGGAAGAATCACAGAAAGAAAGACAGAAATAATGCAATTACAATTTTCATGCATGAAAACATTCGATTTAAAAGGGGATCTTCTGGTGACTGTTATTATTTTTCATGATGTAATATTTTCTCTAGAAGCTGTATATTATGGCAAAAAAATAATAAAAGAAAAAGTAAGTGATGACCACGCCTAACTGGAAGTAAATTTGTTTCCATAAAATAGCATTTGATTTTATTCAAAATGCATGACTATATTTGACATGATGTAATTACACTGCTGTGTCCTCATGGAAAATTGTTAGTTATGAGGAACTATAAGATAGCTTTAAATCTTTCATCTATTTTATTTTTTTAATCATTTAATTCACTTTAATTTGCAAAAAGACCCATGAAACAAGTATCTCCAGTCCAAAAGTTAAAAAAAAAAACCCACAGGGGATTAAAAGGAAAGAAAGAAAGAAAGAAAGAAAGAAAGAAAGAAAGAAAGAAAGAAAGAAAGAAAGAAAGAAAGAAAGAAGAAAAATATAGGCATAAGACGTTTCCTCAAACTTTTCCCCACGCTTCTGCAAGCCTTCCTACCAGGGTTGCACACAACCCTCAAACTATGATAGGCTCAAACTATGCATGGGTCTTGTAGGAGATGGCATCAAAGATATCATCGAAACCAAGTTCTACTACCATCACTAAGTTTTCTCTCCACTACTGTTGGGAACTCCTGCTTACTTAGGACAGGTCCTGAGAGGTTTTTCTCTTAAACGTCTCCTTCCTGCCTTCCCCCAGTGCTTCCACTACTGCCATCAGTGATGACAAGGGCTGATCCTATCCACCTGTGCACCATCAAGTCCCCAGCCCCCAATGTAAAATCTTTTCAGTTTTCTCTCAACAAGAAAAGGTCCTGAAAGTGGGATGAGCAGACGACATGCATCAGAGTGGCAGAATTGTTGACTGACATGAGGTTGGCTAGACCGCACAGTCCCTGGACTAACACCAACTGAAAGACAACATTGATGAACAGGGGTTAGGAAGATTCACTTTTATTTACTCAGAGTTCTGAGAACTAATGATACACTAGCTAAAGCCTACTCTTTACACCATTATTCAAACCATCTGTCAACTGACTTCAATTTAATCTTTGCCTGGAACAGTTAATTCTAGCCTAGCATGGGTCATTACTCTCTGGTAAGATGTTTTCCTATGCAAATCTTCATTTATGTTCAGTTCAAATTTTAACCTTTCATTTTCTACAAAGAAGTGTTCAAAAAATAAAGGATCTTCTGGCCCATGTTTCTAGTGACCTTTAACATCTGAGTCCTTAAAATATAGAGTATGCTACACATAATTAGAACTACCTTTGATTTCTGGTCAACACTGAGAAATATCTGTACACTACTGCTGCCTAGAATTTGTTTAAAACTTCCATTTAAAAATACCATTTAACATTTTTTTCTTTGAAGTATTACAATTTCTTACGAATAACTATTGTTTTATCAGCAGATACAGAATTATAGTAGTAAACGTACTAAGATGGAAAGAAAAGCAAAGATACAAAGTTTCTTCTAACCCTGAAACTGTGAGTGAAGGATCTCATGCCTCTAAAAATCCACCTCAAACTTACCCAATGAGGAATGTGTGCCACTGGCCAAAGTATAAGTGGCAGAGGGAGACATTTGCCATAGAGAATTCTGGGTAATACAACACAGTGTCAGGAGACTGACTTGTGTTCATTACTAATTTCAGTGGAATAAGGGATACTAAGAATAAAAAAGTTAATGTTTAACATTTTGAGGACCAATAGATTTCTAGAGGTTGAAATCTTATCTACCACAACCAATTAGTTATTATTACAAATAAAGATCCTGCTCTAAAAATCTTAAGAAATGATAGTTTTTCAGTCTTAATTTGTTCATTCAAAAACTTCGGCATATAGTCATTGTACATAGTAATTGATTCCATAAAGACAGTTTCTTTTTAGTATATCATGTGACCTGACAATATTCATTCTCAACCTCCCCTTACCCTCTACCCTTTCCTTCCTGCCAATCTCCTACCCTTGTCCCTCTTATGAATTCATGTCATAAAATATACTGTATATTATTTTAAATCACAAATGAAAGAAAAATGTGATAATCATCTTTTCTGAATGGGGCTTGTTTCATTTAATCTAAGAGTCTCCAGTTTTGCCCATCAAACAGCACCTTTTCATTGCTCTACGGCCTGTCTGGATATGTTACAACTCTATTCGGTTATACCATAGTTTTTAATTCATTAATTTACAAAAATGTTAATAGACAATAACAGTAAACATGGGACACTGTAGTGAAGATACAAGTCTTGATGAACAAGGCTTTCTTAAAGATTATCATTTTTGGCAAGATTCGACTACAGTTCTACTGCTGATGTGACCAGCAAACTGCGAAACTTACATTCAAATTTGGTCTGTTCCCACTCTACACCAAATCTACTACAATAGACTTCCTGAAAACACACAAAGAGCTTTAATGTAATTTTCATCTTAAAGTGAGCCAATACCAATCACAAAAGCATTATGGCCAACTGACTGAAGGAAACCTTAGGTCCAGGACAACAGCTACCTTAATGTAGAAATCCAGAAGAGTGTGACTCACATTCAATGGCTTGGGATCAAATCCCTACTCCAATGAATACCTCTTTTATAATTTTGAAGGGGTAAATAAAATTTCTGATGACTTTTTGCTATAATACAGGAGTGAAACAGAGTTCAGTCACAAGATTCCTCCTCCGAGTACTTAGAAATGTGTAAGTGCTGTTTACTGATTATTATCACAATTAATGGCACTTGTGCAATTACAAGCACAGGCTCCATGCCCAAGAGTCAACGGTCAACACAAAGCAAACAAATGGCATTTTTGTTGGTTCTTTGTCTCATGTTGCCTTATCAAGGCTTTTTCTTTTTAAGTTTTCCATACAGGTTTCCTTTGTGTATATATTATGTTTTCTGGTGTTATGTTTTTATGGGATTCCTGTGTGTATAAGCATGAGTCTCTCTGTGTCTAACAGTGCTTTTTGAACTTTTTTCTTTGACTCTTTTTCTTCTGTTTTTGTTTGTTTTATACCATTTTGTTTGTGTTTTTTGTCGATTTTTCTTATTGTATTATTTTTTAATTTTATTAATATTTAGATACATGTGTGCTGTTTTAATGAGAGAAAGAAAGGGTGTGAATTTGGTTGGGAGAGGAGATGTAGGGTATTAGATAGGAGTGGGGGAAAGGGAAACAATAATCAGAATATATTGCATGGGAAAAAATATTTTCAATAAAATAGAAAAGAAAAAGAACTAGTGTGGGAGGTCCTTATGCTTATGTGTTGCTTCTATTGGTTAATGAATAAAGAAAGTGCTTTGGTTTGATAGGGTAGAACTTAGGTAGGCAGAAAAGACTAAGATGAATGCTGGGAGGAAGAAGGCAAAGTCAAAGAGATGCCATGGAGCCATTGCCAGAGTAAGACATGCCAAAACTTTGCCAGTAAGTCACTGTCACATGGCGATTCACGATTAATAGAGATGGGTTAAATTAAGATTAAAGAGTTAGCCAATAAAACTCTAGAGCTAATGGGCCAATCAGTGGTTTAATTAATACAGTTTCTGTGTGATTATTTTGGTTCTGTGCAGCCAGGACAAACAAGCAGCTCCCTCCAACAAAGAACTATGGCTGCACTCATTCTCCTGTGTGAAATAGCCACTCTGTGGAAGGTGCTTGTATTTGACAAACGATGCCCAGGATCAGGTTAATGCTAACTGTATGTTAATGATGTATCTCTTTTCATTGCTTACATAAACTGTGAAGATTAATTCATTTTGTCTGTGGTGATAGTCACGGAGATTCTGCTATTCTGAAGTATCTTTTACTTGTCTGGTGTGATTTTTCTTGAGTACTTGTTGAAAACACATATTGCTTCATAGCTTCATGGCTAGCGCAATATTTATTTGGAAATATGCTGAGCTTAGTCATGCATCATCTTGACACGCTGTCTTGATGAGGACTGCAACAGTCTAATGGGGCTTTATTCAAAGCATCAGGAACAGTTCAGGCTCACAATGTGCTCTGCATTATTCTCTCCACTTCTTACACTGAGTTCATCAAAGTTTTAAAGAATTTGGACTCCAAAGGAAATAATCAAAAACATATATTGCTCCCAATAATGCACATTATAAATCTATGTGCTAAATGGACAAGGTGGTGATGACTTTTACTTACTTGTGACCCATTTCATGAGCAATTGTAAATGCAAGGTTCAGGCCATTGTCTTCAGCAATAATACACTTTCTCTTTTCACTACACATTCCATTCAAGTAAGCTATACCTAAAAGACATCAACATTATTAATCATATGTCAAATTTAAATGGAAAAAAATCAACACGTCACATGGATCAGAACCGAGAAAAATCTAGACACTTTAATTAGTTTCATATTTCATGTCCTACATTCTTGGACTAGCATACTTTCCTCAAATATTAGGATTGTTATTTGCTTATACTTCTTATTTGTCTGTCTGTGTGTAGCATGTATGTATGCATGTGTGTACATGTGCACCTGAATATGAATGCCAGAGGACTGAGGTCAGAAGTCTTTTTCAATTGTTTTCCACCCTCATTTTTGAATTACGATCTCTCACCAAGCTTGGCTTCATTGGTTCAGCTAAGTAGTATGACTAACGAACTCCAGGGATCTATTTCCATATCCCTGACGTGGACATTATAGACACACACTGCCCCTCCCAGATTTTTACAGAGGAGCATGGTATCTGAACTCAGATCCTCATGCATTCACAGACAGAATGTAACTGAGCCTTCTTCCCATGCCTCTCTTTTATATTTTGTAATTTTCTAGCCTTAATGAACTGACATTTCAAATGTCATACTGAGATTTGTAAATGGAATAACTCTAGGTTCCCAGTTGGGTGATAATCGCTGGAGGATTTTCCCCCTAAAGAGATGCAGCTTATCATATTAAGGGAACAGTTTTCTGAAATTCTTGCACACTGAAGACAAAGGAGACACTACTGTCTGGTACAGGCGTCCTGGGTGAAAAAGAGGCAGTGTCTCTGAAAGGGAACAAAAGGCTGAAAAACATCCATTGAAGAAAATACGCAAGTGAGTAAATGAAGTACAAAGGGGCTACCTAATGTAAATGAGCAGAAGACAAAAATGGGTTCAGTGAGTAGCATTAATACGGATACTACTACTAATATTAATAATGGAGCAACTGAGAGCCAGGCAACCTAGTGACTGAAACACACAGGCTTTGCTTGTGCTCGTGTTCTGCTGATCCAGATGTGGAGAAAGAATACAGAATATGTATCAGCTGTACACTGCATGTGGAAGAAGGGAAAGATGTGTAGGAAACTCTGTGAGCAAAGAAACAAGGCAGAGGAGCCTGAAAATAATAACGAAGAACAGGATAGAATAGTAGGCAAAGTACAGTCATTCATAAAGAAAGGCGGGACTGCAGAGATAGCCCAAGAGTTAAGAGCACTGACTGCTCTTGCAGAGGACCTGAGAAGGAAGCAGTAGCTCTTGCTCATGGCTCTCCATGATTGCCCTCTCTGGACTCTGCAGGCACTTGTGTTCATCTATTTATAGCCTATGCCCCAACAGCATGGACACACATACAAAAGTAGACAATTTCAGGCAAAGAGCTGTGTGCCTTTTAAATCCAGCACTTGGGAAGCAGGGGCAGGTGGTGCTCTATGAATTCCAGGCCAGTCTGGTCTACGTATCCATCCCAGATCAGTCAATGATACATATTAAAATTCTTTAAAGCGGCAGTGTGTGTAATTAAAATAAAACACTATGACTGTTACCAGAGAGTGGAATGGAGGGATTTAAGTTGTCAGAGCTTTGTTACATGTTAATGGTTCTATGCACGCACGTAAAAAGCCGGGGCATTAAAATGTCTCTGACATTTTAAGTCAAATAACTCAGCAGTGTTTGTTGAATAACAAATTTGACTTTAGCAACAAGACAAAATGACAGCCTACAGAATGAGAAAAGATCTTCACCATCCCCACATCAGACAAAGGTCTGATCTCCAAAATACACAAAGAATTCAAGAAATTGGTCATCAAAAGAAGAAATAATCCAATAAAAAATGGAGTACAGACCCAAATAGAGAACTCTTAGCAGAGAAATCTAAAGTGGCTGAAAGACACTGCTCAGCATTCTTAGTCATCAGAGAAATGCAAATTTAAACAACTCTGAGAGTCCATCTTACACCTGTAAGAATGGCCAAGATCAAAAACACTGATGACAACTTATGCTGGGAAGGATGTGGGGTAAAGGGACCACTTTTGCATTGCTGGTGGGAGTGCAAGCTGGTACAGCCTTTTTGAATATCAGTATGATGATTTCTCAGAAAATTAGGAAACAACCTTCCTCAAGACCCAGCAATACCTCTTTTGGGTATATATCCAAAAGATGTTCAATCATGCCACAAGGACATGTGCTCAACTATGTTCATAGCAGCATTGTTTGACAGAGCCAGAACCTGAAAACAACCTAAATGCCCCTCTACTGAAGAATGGATAAAAAAATGTGGTACATTTACACAATGGAGTACTACACAGCAGAAAAAAAAATGACATCTTGAAATTTGCAGGCGAATGGATGGAGCTAGAAAACATTATTTTAAGTGAGGTAACCCAGGCCCAGAAAGACAATTATGATATGGACTCACTCGTAAGTGGTTTTTAAACATAAAGCAAAGAAAACCAGCCTACAAATCACAATCCCAGAGAACCTAGACAACAATGAGGACCCTAAGAGAGACATACATGGATTTAATCTACATGGGAAGTAGAAAAAGACAAGGTCTCTTGAGTAAATTGGGACCTTAGGAGAGGGTTGAGGGGGCGAGGAGAGGCAGGGAGGGAAGCAGAGAAAAATGTACATCTCAATTTTGAAAAAAAGAAAATTGACATCAGAATGAACTTAGGAGAGTTTGAAGGACAATCAACCTCCATAGAAAATGTGGGGAGAATCAAGGCAAACCAAACAGTGCTGTTGTAAAGTACACATGCTTCATCTATGAATGAAGAGTTGATAAACACAGTGGGGAAAACGCGGTTTAAAGTCAGAGTGAGAACAAAACAGCCAGCACTGTCGTATTCCTTTTGCACCAGCATGTAACACAGCAGAGCAGAAAATGATTGCTTTCAGAGTCCTGGAGTACAGAAGTCTACAATCACAAGGTTGTAGCAAACCATTAACTCACAGTGTGCTTACAAAAAATATGCTGATTAATATTATTATATATGCTATGAAGACATTTATAGTATAAAATATATGTGCATATGAAATTATAGAAAATATTGAGGCGATGACTATATATTTACAAAGGGGTAAGATTGCGGTCACATTTTGAATCTATACTTCCACATATTACAGGAACAAGAAAATAACTAAATATGTGGTAATTCACTAATAGCAGCTATACAATGTGTTAAGACTATGGGTGAATTTTCTCCCTGTCTCCAATTTCCCAAATTCATTTGTTTATAGTGAGAATTTTAAAACTTTTAAGCACAGTAATCATCTTTATAAATTTGATTAATAATTGCAACTTCTCATAGACCCAGTTCTGGTTTAACAATTGAAAATAACCTTCTGCTCCTATTCTATTGATGTGTAATGTCAGAGAGATCAACTAGTACTTGGTAAATTTGAAATTCATTGACCCAAATTTAGCAGCTCAAGGGCATGCCTTTGCCTTGAATGTCACGGAGAGCACTTGTTACCACTTAAACAAATTGTATTACTTTGTTTCAAAGGCCACACTTTTGTGTTCGCTTCAACAGCCCATGTGTTCCCTATTAAAATGAGGTCAGGGGTTAGGAGGGGAAGGATTTATCACAGCTGTTATTAAAGAGAGACGCAATACAGACCTATTTCAAAGCACTGTAAATGGAAAGAATCTTTGAAACGTAAAGCAAACAAAAACAGCTTTCTAGTTTCCCATCCAAACGAAGCTACATACCAGGATGAAGAAGAATCTTCTGAAAAAAAAAATAACTATGCTAAGATATACCTAAGAAAGACCACATGCAACTCCTGAAATGTTGCAGGATGAAGGACTCGGAATGAAATCAGAGCTCGTATTTAACCAGAAAGATAAACAGAAACGGAACTAAGTGCTTTTATGACTGGCTGGACCACCTGAATTCGACATCCTGGCTTTTCCAGCACAATTTTTTTGGGAGAACTTTAGGTAACTTATTAACCCCATAGTTTGTATTCTAAATGTTATTTACCCATGAGACATATATTTCTAGAGGTTTATTGCAGCCGAAATTGCAATACGTTATGAACATGAGAGTCCAGACAGTGCAGTGTTGTAGCACACTGGAAAAGCCACGTGTGGTGAACTACACAAGCAATTCCGTCTCAGAAACTTACTGTTGAGTCTCCGCAAACCTGGCCGGAAATCGGTATTTCCTTCTGGGTAACTAAAGTCAGAGTTCTCAGGCACCCTCCATGATTTGAATTGCAAGCAAAAGAAATGACCTGATTTTAAGGATTTCATCTGCCTTAGAGATGAATAGCCTGACTTTCATAAAGGTTGAGATTAGTCAGAATTAATCTGTGTGAAGTAATGCTAAGCATACAGATGGAAAGCATTTGTGTTCTGATTGCATATAAATCAGGAATTTTGGCTAATACATGTTTATAACGCTGTAACATAATCATATCCCAGCGGTATTGGACAGGGACAGACACCATGCGACCAAAACCGTAGAAACTGCTTTCTTAGTGAAGACACTATAGAAGGCTTTTATAAGTATGGAAACACTCAAACATACAAATGGGTCGCTTATTATTCCCCCATCACCTTGCCTATTTTTAATACATCTTACTTCATAAGTTGCTTTGTTCTCAGTATAATCAGCATCTATTTAAGTAAAGGAAAATTGTGTTCAGAGACTCAAGAAATCTAATACTACTACAATTTTAAAACAATTACAATTATAAACATGTATTATAAAATCTCTGATTACAATTATAAATATACTTATTATATAGAGAGATTAGAGATTACATTATTATAAATATAAGCCTAATATAGTGATTTGGTTTTGGGGTTTTTTTGTTTGCTTGCTTTTTTAGTTTTTTTTTTTTGCTGCATAGCTCTGGCTGTTCTGGAACCTGTAGATCAGATCAGGCTGGTCTCAGTTTCATGGAGTTCTAGGATTAAAGATGTGCATCATCACTGCCTGATTTAATATAATGTTTTGATATAATTTGTCAAGTAAAATATTTACTTAAGGATAAGTGATTTGAAATGTAGATTCAATTACAATTTTAATTTTATGGGGTCCCCCAAAAGTGTTCAATTTTTTTTTTTTTTTGGTTTTTAGACAGGGTTTCTCTGTGGCTTTGGAGCCTGCACTGGAACTAGCTCTTGTAGACCAGGCTGGTCTCGAACTCACAGAGATCCGCCTGCCTCTGCCTCCTGAGTGCTGGGATTAAAGGCGTGCGCCACCACCGCCCGGCACAATATTTTAAAATTCCAAATGGACTTTAATACTAGTTCATTCACAGCCTGGGTTCTGAAGTATAAAGTAGGCAAAGTAGTGAAAATTAAGATTTTACAAATTGACATTCATTTCTAAACTGATCGAACTACGTGCTTTAAATAGAGGCAGAGTTTTGAATTCCGATTATACCTCAATAAAGCCAGTTTTATGAACTTGCCTAAAATTAATGATTTGTACTCTTGTGTCAAATAATATGCAACTGCTTCCAATTTCAAGCTAGGGTGTGATGTGGGAAAGTTTTGTTCTCTCTAAAACTGACAATAGTTGCCCAGCGTCTCATTGATTAGACGCTGAATTCCAAGCACATGGGACCCTGCTAGAAACATGGCAACTTTAACTATTATATCCATTTGCCTTCATTTGTAAAACATAATTATCTTTCACCCTAGTGAATTCTTGAATAGTTCGGAGAGACGATGCTGTCTTCTAAGAGACACTTAGCAAATGTCACTTCTATAGATGACTTTGGGTAACCTATGCTGTGCACAAAGTTCCCAATCCTCCACGTTCATAAAAATTACTGTAATAACTACATGAAGAAAATTTGGAGATTTTCCAATTAATATGATTTTGTTTCAAGAAGAAAGATGTTTAATTATGTTTCAGTATTCAGTGTTTAAACTGCATTTAAACAGTTTACAGTTGAAATGAAAATTTATAGTTAATATCAATTTTAAGCTGTAAGCTCTTGAGAAGTAAATAAAGGACAGCAAGCTTTACTCTTCTTTAGAACCGTGTGTACAAGTCTTATCTCCACAACATGTCTTTCCAAAATAGACAAAAAAAAATGTATGACATATGTTCTGGACAGCACCTAAGAAGATACCCAACATCGGCCAAGAATTAAGGAAGACAAAGTCAGTTTGCTCCTCCAGTGAAACCCAGAATCTGATCTGTTGTATGTACCACCATGTTTGCCCTCAAAAGATCATCCCAGACATGTAGTCATGGAGTCATGGCCTCTGGAACTTTTTGAAACCTTTGTTTCATTCAGCTTGCTTTTAAGTTCTCCCTTACAATTATGTAAATCAACAGTTCCATCTTTACCATCGCTGGATGACATTTTTTTTATGACACTCTTTCCACAGATTTGCCTACTAAAGAGGATTTCAGTTGCTTCCAGAATTTGGCAGTTATGAACACAGCAACTTTAAACTTTCGTGAATATGATTTGGAGGACGACAAGTTGATTGTCTGTTTATTTCTATCTTACTCATCGATAATCCACCACTAGTGTCACTTATAACAAGAAATATTAAAGGCTAATATTATTTAAGAAATTGGTCTCAGCCGGGCGGTGGTGGCGCACGCCTTTAATCCCAGCACTCGGGAGGCAGAGGTAGGCGGAACTCTGTGAGTTCGAGACCAGCCTGGGCTACAAGAGTTAGGTCCAGGACAGACTCCAAAGCTACAGAGAAACCCTGTCTCGAAAAACCAAAAAGAAATTGGTCTCATGAGATTTCTCCACTACCTCTTTAAATCTTATATTAATAGGTAAGGCATTGTGGTATTCAATGTTTTAGCTCAACATTTAAGCTAACATTGCAGATATATCACTAGCACTGTTATAAACAAGCTAAGCACACTGGCACATTCCATCAATCCCCACAAGTCGAAGCAAGAGAACCACATGCTGGAAAGTGCTGTTCATGAGATAGAAAGAGAAAAAGCCATGATAAAACATTTCATCAAATATACTAGTGTCTTGGCCTTGGACTTTCCAAGCAACAGAACATTGAGAAATAGACTTTTATTGCTTTTAAACCCCATTGTCTATGGAATTTTATTGCAACAGCATGAAAATTTTAAGACAAGGACTGTCAATACTCTATCAGAAATGCCTAACATGGGAGTGGTTTAATGAAATGTAATACAATTCTATTTTGATTCAAAACATATTAAAAGTATAAATAGGAAGATGAGATTAATGGTAGTTTATAGCTTCTGCTGGAGTAAGAATCATTATTATTTGGGGGGAGTGGTCACAAGGGGTTACTTATGCTCCAGTGGATGGTCCTGAACCAATGAACACATGGCATGACCCATCATTTTACTGTCTCCAAGAAATATACCTCATGCCCAATTACAGACAGCACCTTAACATTAAGCATTGGAAAAAAAGTAGTCCAAGAAAATGAAACCAAGAAACAAGCTATTTTAATATCCAACAAAATTGACTTTAAAAATAATACTAACTAGAAGAGTTAAGGGCAGATAATTTATACTTATTAAAAAATTCAAAACTAGAATATTACTAAAATTGTAAATAGGTGTGCACTAATTAGAAATAACCAACTTCATAAAATAAGCAAGCAAACAAACCAAATACTATTATATTTAAAATCATTAATTGACCCCCAGCACAGTGATAATGAGGAATTTCAGTAACCCATTTGGAGATTTGAATAACAATGTCTCCTATAGTCTCATGTATTGAACCCTTGGTTCTCAGCTGTTGGCATTGTTTGGGGAGATTTAGAAGGTTCAGAGTATTGGAGGAAGTATGTCACTGGAGACTAGCTTTGACAGTTTAAATGCTCATGCTATTTTGCCTTAGTTACTTTTTTTATTGTTGCAATAAACAGCATGATCAAGACAAATTATAAAATAAAGCACTCAATTGGGCCTATAGTTTTAGAGGGTTGGAGCCTCTAATGATGGAGCCAGAGCATGGTGTCAGGAACAGCTAAGAGCTTCCATCTTGATCCACAAACAGCAAGCAAAGAAAGGGAACGCTGGAAAGCTGCAAGTCTTTTGACATACCTTCCCAACAAGGTCACATCTCTTCATCCTTCCCATGCAATTCTACCAGCTAATATTCAAACAGATGAACTTAACCATTCTCACTAGAACCCCCAAATACTTCTTGTTTTCTCTGTTTCATGCTTGTGGTTCAAGATGAGTGCTATAAGTTTTACTCCTGCCTTCATGCCTGTCTCTTGTTGCCATATTTTGCAACCATGATGGACACTTATCCTCCTGGAACCAGGAGCCAAAATAAGCTATATTGCATAAGTAGCCTTTTTCATGGTGTTTATCACAGCTATATTGCATAAGTAACTTATTCGTGATGTTTATCACACCAAGAGAAAGTATCCAATACAGAAGCTCTTACCTGTGAAAAAACCTGACAGTGTTGTTTTTTGAGGAATACAGAAGACTTGGGATTTTGGACTAGAAAAGCAGTTGAATGCTTTAGGCAAAGCTTCATCAGTTGTTCTAATAAGGTGCTGAAAAACTGAAATGCTGAGAGGAATGAGGACTCTGGAGGTCCACATCAAGAGGACTCAAAGGAGAATCCATTGGTTTAGAGGATAGTCCTGTGGTGTGAACTATTGGCAAAGAACTTAATTGCCTTTTGCTTTTGTCCTAAGAACTTACCTCAGGATAAATTGAGAAGGAATACCTGAGAGAATTCTCTGTGTAGGATCTCATGCATCTAAAATCAGGATGTTGACCATAGTAGATTTTTATCTGATGTATGGGAAGGTTGGCATAATTCAGCTCATTACTTGGTTAAAGAGCTGCTTAGGTAGATCTCCATACCTTGAGGTAAAGTGAAGAGTATAATTTAATTTGCAAAAACTCTCACTGTAGTATCTATTAGTGTTCAAACGAATAGCGAGGGGTGAAATACCTCCATGTTTCTGATCCTATATTCCATTTGCATTTCTGTGACCATCTTTATGGAATGCCTAATAGCACTGCATAATGGCTGACCTCATACAAGTATGCTGACTGCTTGTCATAGACGTCATCCTACTTTATACAAAATTATCTATTCAAGCTGAATGGAGATTTCTAATATCTATTATCATCTCTTCCACTACAGTGAGTGGCCAAGAATGCCAGTATAAACATTACTCAATCTGTTATTGAATTTAGATACATCAGTTTAGGATAAATGTATTTTATCTCCTTTGAATAGTTAAGTTTGCCACTAATTCACAGAAAACCCAACATTTAAATAGAAAAAGGTTACACTCACTATTTGCATGAGCAAGAAATTTAAAATTTTAAATATTCAATAATAAACTAAAGTATTTTTCACTGAAGATAATACACCTCTAGCCACAGACTTTAAAGTATAATAGTAATAAGCACAGATGTGTATATCATATAGCTAAAAGGATAGAACAGTAAATTACTGTGGGATAATGCTTTTGTACACTGTAAAGATTTGTCATTCATATTGGTTTAAGAAAATGCTGATTGGCCAGTAGCCATGGAGGAAGTATAGGTGGGGTGACCAGACTATGAGAATTCTGGGAAGAGGAAAGACAGATCCAGTCACCAGCCAGACACAGAGGAAGCAAGATGAGAATGACTCACTGATAAAAGGTGCCATGCTGCATAGCTAAAAATAGATAAGAATTATAGCTTTATCTAAGTTGTAAGAGGTAGTTAATAATAAGCCTGAACTAATAGGCCAAACAGTTCATAATTAATATAAGCCTCTGTGTGTTTGTTTGGGACTGAAAGGCTGTGGGACTAAATGGGATAGAAATGTCCATCTACAGTAAACAATCATTCTGATAGAGGTAACCAGACCCAGAAAAACAAATGCTATAAATGTTCTTTCTCATACATGGATGCTAGCTTTGAATCTTTAGATATGTATGTTTAAGTTGGATTACACATAGAAGTAGAAAGCTAATAAGGGACCATGAAGGCATTTCAAGATAAGAGGGTAAAATGCAGGTGGCAAGAGAGGAAAGAGAAACAATGAAACAAGAAGAGATAATTTTAGTGCAGAATGGGAAAGCTAGGCATAGGCCTTTGAAAATACAGCGATAAACCTCCTATTGTCGATGCTCCCTAAAATATGTACACAACCATAAGTAAAGGTTGTTTAAATGGAGCTCCTCCAATAACCTGTCATGAGTGGGGATAGTATTTCCAACAAAAATGTTATGGAAGTAACCAATCACTTTCTGGTTTGATCTAAAGCTTGTATAATGCCACATACACTTAACTAGTCAATTAACTAGTATGGCCGTCAAGGTCACAGCCCTAGAGGAGGACCTAGTATTATTATTCTCCCAAGTGTATATAGCTATAAACTGCCTCCAAAGTTCTTATCTTATACTACTAGATTAGCATTTCTCTCAACCCTTATCAGAAAAGCTCGTTGTTAGTAGGTGGTAACAATTAATACAAGACAAAATATAGGAAAACATGCAGAGAATAAGAGATTGTGGAGTTGTCAGGTTTAAAGTGACATCTATATCACACCTTCCCTAGAAGGCTCAGGGATCATTGTGGACTAGAGCGTGGAAAGATGTAAGAGCCATAGGAAGGGATGACACTAGCACAGCTGTATTTATCAGACACAGCAGCTGCGCACGAACTCACTCTGTTTATGACAGCATACACAATGCTTGCACAATATCCAGCCAGACCAAATCTCAGCATGGTTTCGGGAGGGAAGGTCATGAAGCCCTTAGCTGGGGATCTAGTAGTAGTTAATGGCTCTTGGGAGGAAAAGAGTTACTCTTTTTCAAGGATACATGCCCTGAGAAGGTACACACGTTCCAGGAGATGTCTCTATACACATGAACATATAAGCAGCATTAATGAATACAGTGAGTGCTTTAAAAGAGAGAGGGAGCATATGAATTTTGGAGAAAAAGGTGAAAGGAGGAAGGAGAATGGAAGGGAAGGAATGTTAAGGTGGATTGGATCCAAGCACATCATATACATCTATGAATATTAAATAAAATATTGAATGTAAAAGGCATTAAATAGAGAGTTGACCCTCAGTTGACCTCAGAGTATCTTTTTAAGTATTTTAGGTCTCTGTACTTTTTGTTGCTTAGGGACCCATGATATGAAAGAAAATGCTGTTCAATGAAAAATAAGCTTTAAAAAGAGGCTTAACCTCTTCCTCTCATTGAGTAAAAATGATTCTTCTACAGAAAAGTGGTTTGGGGAATTTACTGGTGTGTGGAAAGGAAACATCTATAAATGCTTTCATGCAAACTGTCAACATAAATCAGTTATTTAAAGAACTTTAGTGTCTGGGTGTATTTCTCTCTAGCAGTTGCTTCATAGGTGGCCTTTATGCCATTTTAACAACAAAAGTCAGAATATTCAGAAGCACAGGTCAAATAATCTACATCATTCCAACTTGATCAAAGACAAGGAATAATCTGTTTAAAAAATATTGTAGTATCTGAATACCAAAACACCATGTCTTAACAATGGAGTGTGGTAAGGGCTTGGACACTGTGGAGCTGAAGCTCATGGTGGCTGGTATTTTTCCCTATCAGATATAAGTATTACCTCTCTAATCTTCCTTAATATAAAATCCTTCAACAGTCACCCACACACTCAGTTGCACATGCACACACACATATACATACACATATACACATATACACAAACACATGCACATACATACACACACATACACACATACACAGGGCAGAGGGAAGACTAAGCCTTTCTCACAAATCATCAATAATTTCAGATTTATGGTAGCAGTCCTCAAAGACTATTGGTGAGGGAGAATTGTCTGTATTCTGTCAATCATGTTTTAAATAAATGCTGATTGGCCAGGCAGGGAGTATAGG
>JAQHUG010000078.1:797788-825905 GCA_028555095.1 Dicrostonyx torquatus
ACTAGTTCTAGGACAGAAGTTCACAATCCCTGATAGCAGGCATAACAATTAGACACACTTCTATTTTTCTCCATTACATGAATGTATTGTTATAAAAATGGCTTGCATTATAGTGACGAGCTAGGGAAATGAGGCCCACATTCCTGGACACCAGCAGTGATACAGACAATACCTGACCATTCCTCAAAGAGAAAGAGGATGTGGCAGACCTGGCCGTGCACTGAATGGTTGTCATTGCTTTGCAAGTGTCAGTGTGCATTAACTGGAAGAGGGAATTCAGGTTTTCAAGGTGTTAAATTAACTGTGCCATGTTCAGCAAAGACCTAAGTTAAACCTACGTGTCTGACTTCAAAATGCATGATCCTTCAGTTCTATTTCATAGCCTGCTTCACCTGCAAGACCATATAATGATGAGAAACTAGAGAGCACAGTTGTTAAAGGATGAAAATGGAATATCCTTGAGAGCATTGCTGAAATTGCAATGGATGCCACAAAATTCCCCATCAATTTTAAACATCCTCCACACAATTCCCTAACATAGACTTGAAGCCTTTAACTGCTGTCAACTCATCTATGCCATCCCAGAAGTATAGGGAAAACCGTGACATGAAGGTCTTCATTCAGCCACACATTTTCTAAAGTGATGAATCTTGAAGCCATCCCTTTTCCTTTCTAAACACCCTTGTTACAACATCTGATATAATACAGGCTGAATCAAAATCAATTATAAATAATCCATGATAGAAGGATCACATTTTAAAAAAAGCATCTGACAGAACTACAACCCTTTGTATTTTATTGGGTGATTTAAAAATGTATATAAATAATGTTTTAGTAATTTGAACCTGAAATTTCTTTGCTTTACTAGAGATTATAACCCCATAAGAAAATTGGCAAAATATCAATGCCTATCTAATTTTTTACATGATGCCCCCCACGTGGCTATTTAAAACCAATCAAACCTAGAAAGATCCTTCTCACCAAAATTGAAAAAGTAAGATAACTCCATGTGTAAGCACCACAAAGCAAGAGAAAATTGCCTTGTTGTGACAGAGCATGTTCTCCAACATAATATATACGATTGTGTACACATCTGATTGACATGGTTCTTTATATTGTTGAGATGCAGACTGGCATCTGGGTACATACACACTATACAGTAACTAAATGTGTTAGACTTCCTAATGAATCAAAGAGAAGCATCAGGCATTTTCCTGCTTGTAGAAGAGAAGTTACTCATATTGTCCAATACTTCTCTGCTTTGTGGCTGAATACATAAGAATCAGGGTAGATTTCTTTACTCATATCTTGAAATAAGAGAAACAAAAGATTTAAACTGGATTAAATAATAGAGATTTACATTGGGTCCTATTTTAATAAACCCAAACATGAAAATTGGTTCTGAGGTTAGACTCTATGGTTTAAGTGTCCATTGGGAGAAAGATATCTAATTTTTGTTCATTCTTCAGTGGAGAAGGCCATATTAATTGTATGCCTGCTTTCTTTTGTGACTGTAGTGGTGAGAGTTTGATTACTATTCTATATATCTGGTGATACATATGAGATCATTAATGGCTCAGTGAAGCAAACATGAGCGAGCTTGCAGTCTCAACCAGGGAAACTTCATATGCTAAATTGGCTTCGGCTTGACATCATGGAGTCCTGTTTTTGAAGGGCTGAGACAATGTACATGGATGCCACCTGAATGGTGGAGTCCCAGTACTTGTTTTAAAATGGCGAGCCATTGATCTGCTGCCACTTAAAGGAGTGCGTGTAAATATGTGTGGCAAGGGCACCCAAGTGTACATCAATTGAGACAAGAGTGACTGATGATCAAGTATTCCATGGTTAGGATAATTCAAACCATGCTATGCCAGTGTTTGGGGAGAGGAAAAGGAGAAAACTAAAGAAAATCAGTGAGAAAATGAGGAGTCCGTGTTTGAGTGAATCCAGGCTGCCTTGGGTATCTAGTTCTTATGTCACTGATAGACCCTCTGAATCAAGTCATCCCTAGATTTCATAATCGTCATCTGCTTTGTAATGGTATTCCACATTTTATCCAAGAATTTAAATATATGAGGCCACTGATGAGAAATCAAACTAACAGAACTACTTAATCATTTACATTTCTAGTCACCAAAAGTTGTATTATGTGTAGAACTGTTTTGAATGCATGTATGTATGTGTGCCACAGACATCCTTGGTGCCAGTGTAGACGAGAAGAAGGTTGCATACCCAAGAACTGGAATTGTAGGCTGTTGTGACCCACCATGTAGATGCTTAAGTGTGAAATACTATCTTCTGAAGAGAAGCAAGTGATTTTAACTGATGACCCATTTCTCCACCTCCATCTATTTTTAATTCCTCGTTTTGAAAAAAATAGAATTTGAAGGTGGGTAAGTTAAAATACTTGCTACCCTATAGAACCCTATATGATATATGGCAAAAATCAAATCATAACTCTTGATTGTCCCTTAACAATAATGCCTTCTCTTTATATTTACATAACCTATAATGGAAGGATATATATCCATATAGATAATGCATAGGTCTCTTTTTAAATTTTTTATTAATTTTATATGTTTAGAATTTTTCCCTGCATGTATGTCTGTGTACTATGTGCAGGCATGGTGCCAGCAAAAATGAGAAGAGAATAGCAGATACCTTGGGACTGGAATTGGAGCCAGTTGTGAGCTGCCGTGTATGCTGGGAACTGAACCCAGAACCTCTGAAAGAACAACCAGTGCTTTTAACTGCTAAGACATCTTGCCACCCTGTCTTGTTTCCTTTAGTAAGTAGTAACACAGTTGCACTTGCATTAATAGACATACATTAGGATATTATCTAATAACCAGAAAGACAGGTACTGTATTCTATTGACTCCAGTGTTACCTTACTGGGATTTTTTGATGCCAATTAAAAACTTGGAAAATTTGTTACTTGGTGCCCAAAGACCCTTAACCAGTTAGTCAAAATAGATGCATTTCCTTTTCACACTGCAAATAACTTGAAGCAACTATTACTCAAATATAATATATTGTGGTACCTTATCTTACCAACAATAATAAAATGTTGAATATATTTGGGAAAAGACAAAAAAGAATCAAGATAGTCTTAAAATACATGTCAAGTATCTCTAGTGTATAGTTTATATATGAATTCAAGTTGTTTCATTTGTAACTAAAGTGTTAACATATGATTTAACATATATATTCAATTTATATATATATATATGACAATGCAAAAATATCCTTTCAAAGTCAACACTCTCAAATAATTTATCGTATACAAACAACACATGCATTTAAGTTCTCCAGCGTTCCTCAAATGAATGTTTATCACAAATACTTACCTACAGTATCACATGGCTCATCTTTGTGGACACAGAAATCTTTCCTAGAAAGAAAAGTAGAAAACCAAAGTAAAGATACATTCTTTCAGCCAATTATCATGACTCATAGTCACAGTGACATGAGCTACACTGTCTATTCCCTCAACTTTAATATAAGTCAGATTAAGATTAAGGAATAGATCTGAAAAAATGTTCAATGCAAGTGATCATATATTATTTGTCACGAGATACATTCCTATTTAGTAGACACTAGTTCAGAGATAAAAATCTTGCTTTGTTTTGAATTTTTCTAAAAAATTTCATTGCATTGTTATGAAAAATAGTTTATGATGTTGGGAAATGATTTACCATAGGAAAATATTATAACACTTTTTCATATGACAAAGGAATTTCCAGGTCGAGAGTTTATAGATAAGGAATATGATTTAAAGTCATCCACAGTTTTCTTTCCAAGACTGTCAAAAATTCTCAAAGACTGAGAAGCACTTTTCATGAGAAATTAGTATTTTACATAAATGGGCTCTGTGAATTTCAGTACCGTGTGTTCGAGAGCATTCCTTAACTACTGAACATGACCTAACAGTTTTGCAGCTCATATAAAGCACAGAGGCACAGCCCTATACATTTATTGTGCAGAATAAATAATCTACCAACATACAATCATTTAAAATATAGGTTTATCATGCAAGTTAAATGAGTTTCACACATAAGATATTAAAACAATGTCATATAATAGTTATTGATATTTTTGATGGATTATTTTATTGTCATATTTCTTGTCCCTAATATAAGTGATATCCCATTTTTTTTGTATTTAAGTTCTTATAATTTTTACTCTTAAGAATACTGACCCAGGCCGGGCGGTGGTGGCACACGCCTTTAATCCCAGCACTTGGGAGGCAGAGGCAGGCGGATCTCTGTGAGTTCGAGACCGGCCTGGTCTACAAGAGCTAGTTCCAGGACAGGCTCCAAAACCACAGAGAAACCCTGTCTCAAAAAACCAAAAAAAAAAAAATATATACTGAACCAGTTATTTCCCATTTCCCCATACGTTTATCTGTGTGTGTCTGTGTGTCTATATGAAAGAGAGAAAGTATGATAGAGACAGATTAGAAATTAGCTTTTTTAAAAGATCTCTGTCAATTAGAATTTGAATCCCATTGCAAAATAGAGAACGCATTTTCAAAAACTCTGTGCACAGGTATGAAGAGATGAATCAGTGACTGAGAGCACTAACTGCTCTTGCAGAGGATCTGGACTCTCTTCTCAGGATCTAAATGCTGGTCATAATCTCCTGTAACACCACAAAGTAAATATCCATAATATTAAATTGCCCCAGGCTTTGTCTCCTACATTTTCAGTATCTTCCATTTACTCAAAATGGAATGTTGACTATTCACATAGAATTTTGGTGGTAATTAATTTGAAACATAGTCTCACTATGTAGCTTCTGTGGGCCTCAAACTCAGGAAGATCCATTTGCCTCTGCCTCTAGACTACTGGTATTAAAGCCATGTGCCATCCTGTCTGGCTCTAGAGAGAAGTTTAGGTGGCCATTACTGAGTCATGAAGCATAAGACACATGGTTTCATTTTATTCTCTCACTTGTAAGTATTGGTTAGGCTCTAACATATTTTTTCACTCTTATTTCATACATGTGGTTTCTGGTGTTTTGACTTTCTTTTCCTTTGGGTCATATGTACTGAGGTACTCATACTGTTTTTATTTATCTTCTTTGAGATTTGGATTATTTTCAATTTTTAAGATCCATGAACAAAGAAAAATTAGTAAAATTATCTCTGACAGCCTTTCTACTTGGTTCCCCTGGAACATCCTTAGGGACCTGTCAATCAATCCTCTTTCTTATTTTAGCAAACACTCAATAACTTTTTAATATTCCAACTCTTAACCACTCTGTACAGCCTTCTGGAAGAAGTTCTCAAATTTACCATTCATCTCATTAATGCCCTACTCATCAATATCTAATCTGTTCCTCGACTTCCAAATGGAGAATTTAAATGTAAACACCATATTTTATAGTATTGTTTTTAGTATGCTTTCCAAGTATTTCCCTGTCATCTATCTGACCTTTTTGCTCTTAGTAATGTAAGTATGCTTATTTTTAATTGTCATTCTTATTTTTAATTTATTGCTCATTATTGTTACCCATATAGGTCCTCAAAGATAATCTGTTCCTGAAATTTTGGATTAATTATGAACTTGATCACTGGCTCTTTACCTGAGTTTCCATTGTGTGGCATACATTGAGAGAGGGTCTTTTCTGGGAAGTTTAAAAAATATTTTTACTGAGTGATTAAAATTTGAAAGCAAATTCATAGTGTGACTGGTTGGGGGTAGGGCACTTTGTTTCTATCATATCTATAATCCTGGAGGACACAGAGGGATTCCCATATGAGTTATGGCCATCTGTAATCATTTCATTTCTCCTTCCTACTTTGCACAGCCTTGAAAGCTTTGCTCTCCCTGGACCTTAAGAGAAAAACGATGAAACAAGAGGTGCAGAGCACCTCAAAGGGAGCATGCCAAAGAACCAACTCCCCTGGGCAGCTTCTGCCTTTCCTCCTCAAGCCGCATTTTCCTTGGCATACCTTTTTGTTTATGGCTAATCTGTGCACATAAAAGATACTTCTTATATCTTAAAATCAATTTATGAGTGGTCTTAAAATGGGGCACCTTCTTATTATAGAGTCAACTGTATGATCACAGAATTAAACAGAATGCACTCATCTGCAATTTGCCAGATAGAAATTAAGTATCAAAAATGAACAACAAATGAACAATAAATATCAATGTGCAAAGAAAAATTCACATGTGGATTATTTTATTGTATTCAATAACATGCAAAAACTCTGATTAAACCCTTTGAAGGTCCACACTAATGTCTCAATAATATGTTCTCATTGACTCAGATCAAATCAAACACTTCTTTTTGTTGTTTGTTTTGAGACAAGGTATCATGTAGCCCAGCCAGGTTTGAATGTCTGACCAATCAAGATGATTCTCCTGCCTCTACATCCTGAAAGCTAGGACTGCAGGTATGCATTGCAGCATGAAGAGATACTTAAATTTAACACTTGTTCAAAGTCACCTTTATTAAATGGAAGATTATAAATTATTGAAAAATTAGTATTGAAGCAAATTATTTTTTTAAAAAGTTTAGAGGAAAACAAAATGGATAATGGAAAATAAAAATGAGATAGGGATGAATTATTTTAATATAAACAATCGTTAAATGATTTGTCTTTTCTCCTGGAAAATTTCTGACAAAAAACAATCCTGCCCCAGCTTTTCTGTGTTCCACACCCCAGAGTGTCCCTGGGCAATGCTCCCCTTTGACAGGGACGGAACTTGGCCTGCATCAGAGCTGTGGCCTTGGACTAGGGTGGGTCCAGTATAAACCTGCAGGGCTCCAGCAGAGAAGCCCGCCCTTTTGATGGTGGCTGGTCCTTGGTGAGCACCACGGCTTCAGATCCGCCCAACAGGAGTGAAATTTCGCATGATGGATGGAGATAGAGCCAGAGACCCACATTCACATCAGAACAAGGGACTGAGCTACCAAGGTCCAGTGGAAGAGCAGAAGGAGGGTAAGATGAGCAAGGAAGTCAGGACCATGAGAGACTGGCCCCATCAACAGAGACAGTGTGCTTGATCTATTGGGAGTTCATCAAATCCAGCTGGACCAAGACTGAATGAGCATATGACCTAACTGGACCCTATGAATGTGACTGCCAGTGGGGACTGACTGAGAAGCCAATGATAATGACACCGGGACCTAGCTCTTCTGCATGTATTGGCTAATTGGGAACTTATTCTATATGGATGCACATCTTCTTAGACCGAGATGGAGGGGGGAGAGCCTTGGGCTTCCCATAGGGCAGGGTATCCTGCCCCATCTTAAGAAAGCAGAGGGAGGGCGGTGGGGTAGTGGGGGAGCAGGAGGGCCGGGAACAAGGGGAGTAAGTGTAAATTTTTCTTTTAACAATAAAAAAAAAGAAAAAAAATCCTATGAAGCAGACATAGAACCAACTTTAATTCAAGAGTGGTGTAAAAGGATTTAACTGACATGAGGAAGTTCAAACTCTAAACATCTTTGTAATACTAGCACAAGGGGACTTAGTATGAAATTCATGCATGCAATTATACCTAAAGTTCAGGGATACACTGGTTATTTTGTGACTATAAATAACAATTTAATACAAGCATATGACTCATCATGTAAATTTCTCCATAATGAATCAAGAGTTCCTCTTGTTGAATTCCTTTGGTGTTTTAGTGAGATTCCCCTTTCCAATAACTCACTTGTGTTCAACTAAGGTAGACTGAGGTCCTCTTGAACATTAACCTTTTCCCTAGTTTTGGTGTGATTTAGCATCACATCTTCATCTACTTTTGCTAAAGATACCTGTGCAGAAAAAAAAGATTATTTTATCTGACTGTCATGGATTTGACCCATCCGCAAAATGCAACAGACATACGTAGAGGTAAGATATGCTGTCATGCAATTACTATGTATTTCTGTACTACTAATATTGCAATGTTGAAGCTTGTTTCAAGAAATTTTAAGGTTTTGCTTCATATGCTATCATTTTTCAAGCTGATAAAACAGTAATGGAATGTTAATTCTTCCTGGATACTTAAGTTTGGCTCTTAGGAATATGCCTTAAAGTATATTATTCCAACTGAATTAATGACACAAATAAAATTCATTTTTAGTTGTTAAAAAGAAATAACAAAGAACAGAAAGCAAACATAGATGAACTGAATAATCTGATTACATAATCTCTCTGAGAGGTCTCATGATTATGATTTTCATCGAGAAAAAGATCATCAGACATTGCACTGCAAAGTCAAAAGTCAGCGAAGATACAAAATGATATCTTGTGCAAGTTACAACTACAGCTAAACTTTTCCAAGGACAAGCTGTAACAGTCACTTTAGCAGACAAAAAAGAAAACAAACAAACAAACAAAAACTGGAAAACTTGTCCTCTAGGCAAAATAAGATTGCTTTCATCTAAAACATGTATTTGTAAGGCTATAATTAAAGGATTACATAAAACTGAGTGTTTCCTTGACAGCTTAAGTGAAATCTTCCAGCCGTGCTCCTGCTCCACCCCTGCATCAGCATTGTTCTACAGGGAATATCTTTTGTTTCCTCATATATTTTGCTCATAATATTCTAAGTATAGGCTTCTAAACAAGAACTGTCCCTCATCTGTGTTGGGATGTCAACTTCTGTTGGAACTGGTCTGGTTTTCTTTAGGCATCCACGTTATTAGAACATCATGTGTGCAGTTTCTCTGTCATTTCTAGGAGACACAGTCTCACAGCAGACACCCTGGGCCCTTGGCTCTTACAATCTTTCCATCTCCTTTTCCTGATGTTGCCTGAATTATAGGTGGAGGAGATGTAGTATAGATAGATCATCAGCCCTAGAAATCTATGTGTGAAGGCAGCACAGGACAGACTTAGCAAGTTTTATTTATATGTTTATAAATATATATTATATGAATACATATGTATCCCAAAATATAAATTAGTATATGAGTATCAATGGTTAATGAAGAGGAGACCTTGTACATTAGGGGGCTAAAAAGGACTACATGGGAGGGAAAGAAGGGAGCAGGGTGAGGAAATGACACGATGAGATGTGGTGGTACTTAAATAAACAAAAGAAAACAAACTAAAAACAAAACATGGTTTCCAGAACGAATCTAGCCTTTTCAGAGTGTGTAAAGTAAGGGCCTGATTAACAGGTGGCTAAATGACTATTAATGATCTACATCAGAGAATGAAATTCCCATTATGCCCCCTTCACTGTCTTTCCTCATGCCTAATTCTTTGATTATGGACACTGAGGATGCCTCTTAGCCACTTCAGACCTGCTTCATGTGGTGGTTAACTCATACAAATTCAATATCTACATTTTGAACTAGTTCCAAATGATAAGGGCAAAAAATGTACATCCATGTAATAAAATGTATCTAGGACATGAATATGACTATAGATGAATGGCCTTAGGAAAGGGTGGCTGTCATATACACAGTAAATAAACAAGAGGAAAAAAAGCACTCAGCATAGATAGCTACAGAAATCATTTTTCCACGGAGACATAATGCCAAATTATACACACTGAGTATTGCTTAAAATGGGGTGCATTTACAAATGTTGTAGTGGAATACTTTCCTGTGCTTCTGCAGAGAGAAAGACCAGTATGCTCCAATGAAATGTCACACCTCATGTGTTCTTTATTTGGATCTAAGAAATGCCATGGTGGTAAATGAAATGGGATCTTCTAGAGAGAGTCTCAGAAGCGTGATGCACCTCTATAATGTTGAGAATTGATAAGCAAGAACCCTAAAATGGTTTTGTATTAATTAAATAACAGACAGTTCTACTTTTTTTTTAAAAAAAAATATTGCCATCAAACAAGCAGAGAATAAAACGCACCAAACAAATGAAACCAAATGTTACGGTATTATGGCAAATTAAAGAGCCACATAAAATAAGGAAGCAGGGGGAGGGCAGTGGGGTAGTGGGGGAGCGGGAGGGCCGGGAACAAGGGGAGTAAATGTAAATTTTTCTTTTAACAATAAAAAAAAAACAAAAAAAATAAAATAAAATACAGTCAACCCCAGAACCCAAGTCAAGGAGCACAAAGTATACTCAGACGTAGGAGGAACAGGTTTATATTCTTTTTTCCCCAAATAGATAGTGCATCGTATCAAGGTGCATGAGGCTGCACTAGAGCTATCTGATTTACATAATGTGAATCAAAGGTGAATCGGTAAGTAAACACTATAGAACTAAGATCAATGCACTGTTTGTTGTGAAGGGCGCTGAGAGACTTCGCACAGCCAATTTTTGTTCACTTAGTAAAACAAAGAAATAATAAAATATACTTTTATATAGAACCTAAATGGGGTTTCTACCAAAATCTCTGGAAGCATCACCATGAGAGTTAAAGAGCTAAGTTGCTAGCAGCATTTGACCTCACGTGACTCTGGGATTCTTAATCATCATTGGCCAGAGATGTTTTTGCAGATGACCAAAGTAATATATTACTAACTTCAAGATATTTCAAGATCTCTCCGTGTGTGTGTGTGTGTGTGTGTGTGTGTGTGTGTGTGTTGTGGAGAAGAGATTTTTTTGCATCCTAGACCTGTGTTCAAGCAGACGCAAATTCACATTTTGGCTCATGTTGACTTGGTGTTCGTGAAATTGGCCTCAGAGAATTTCATTATGTGAGTTTGTGGAAATGATACTCCTAGTCTAAACTGAGAAGACCAATAAATTCTGTTTAAGTTCTGACTTATATTGAAAAAAAATAGCCTTTAATTTCCAGGAATGAAGGTGCATCGGAGAATAAATCTCATTGTAAAGTTTTAGAGTGCCCTGGGATATACCTATAAACTATTCATTCAGAAATGATCCTGTGATTTTTATTGAATCAAGATACTTTTGCCATCTCTGTTTTATTAAATTTTCTATCTCTCTTGCCAATGGCACTCATTTGATATTAATTTTGAGAAGGATTGCAGATAAACCGGAATCATTTAAATAAACGTGAAAGGCAAAAATTATTATGAAAATTAAATTTTAAACAAGACCGTTTTCCAGAGCCAGAGATTTAGGCTCGCTCTATAAATCAGGGAGAAATGTGACAATTATGTTGAGAAATTCTAGCGATGACACATGGGAGAAGCTTTCTCGTGTTCCTGTTGCCATGAGGCCACAGCACTAGTTCAGCTTTAAATTATTTACTTCATTTTATCACACAGAACAACTTAACAAACATATTACCTCAGATAGGTTCGAACTCATAAGAGCATTATGCCTTGGAGCTGAGACCAAGATTAATCCCTGAGCTACAATTTCTTTCTGGTGACGCGTCCACATAGCACATAACATTTAGCAATTGTCTAAGAGGAACATTCAATAGAAACTCGGTTTTTAAATTAAGCTGACAATTATGAGTAAGAATAAGGGATTCCCTGATGCTCAACTTTAATTTTTTTCATAGCTTCCTTACAAATTAAAGGTCTGGTCATCATTATTTTACACTACTTAAGCATTAAAACATTCCTCCAGACCACGCAGAACATTCATTGAAATGTTTCTGACCAGATAGTTGGAGGCCATTTAGGACTAAATCTTTCTCATTAGCACTCTGGTTTTCAGCAGTGTGGGACAGGCAGTGGAGATAGGGATCCTCCATACAAGCCTTGCCTCACAGGTGGGTGACGGTAAACAGCCCGGAAGCCCCCAGGAAGAGTGTGTGTGTGTGTATACCATCGGCGGAACAAGTGCTTAGGTAACATAAGTAAGTGTTGACACGTGTTCAGTGTCATAGGTAAGGACAGTTGTAGGAAACTTTTCTCAAAGACTACCAAGTTAAAATTTTCTACAAAGAATAAATAAAGTAAATTGGAACACTTATATGATCCTCCCTCTGAATGAATAGAAAAAGAGTGGCGTGGTTTCCTGTTGCTGTTAGAATGAATGCCATACTGCGAGAGGCTTAAAACAAATGAATTTCAAACAGATTTACATGAACACTAAATACCAGTGACCTGGAGGCTGGAGCGATGATATGCGGCTGCCTTTCCAGCTGACACGGAAAGCGTCCTCTAACTCTGAGATTCCATCTTACACCTTCAAGATGGCCAAGATCAGAAACACTGATGACAACTTATGCTGGAGAGGATGTGGGGTAAAGGGAACACTCCAGCATTGCTGGTGGGAGTGGAAACTGGTACAGCCGCTTTTGAAATCAGTATGGTGATTTCTCAGGAAATTAGGAAACAATCTTCCTCAAGACCCAGCAATACCACTTTTGGGTATATATCCAAAGGATGCTCAATCGTGCCACAAGGACATGTGCTCAACTCTGTTCATAGCAGCATTGTTTGTCATAGCCAGAACCTGGAAACAACCCAAATGCCCCTCGACTGAAGAATGGATAGGGAAAAGGTGGTACATTTACCCAGTGGAGTACCATAAAGCAGAAAAGAAAATTATGACATCTTTAAATTGGCGAACAAATGGATGGATCTAGAAAACATCATTTTGAGTGAGGTAACCCAGACTCAGAAAGACAAATATCATATGTAGTCACTCATAAATGGCTTTTAGACATAAAGCAAAGAAAAACCAGCCTACAATTCACAACCCCAGAGAACCTAGACAACAAACAGGACCCTAAGAGAGACATACATGAATCTAATCTACACAGGAAATAAAAAATAGACAAGATCTCCTGGGTAAATTGGGAGCATGTGGACCTTGGGGGAGGGTTGAAGGGGAAGGGAGAGGAAGGGAGGGGGCAGAGGAAAAAAAATAACTCAATAAAAACAATTTTAAAAAAAAGTCCAAAGTGGTTAGTTTTATGTTTCTTAGTACAGTATGTCTTTTTCAACTTGTACTAGTTCTTTGAGAGTTTTGTACAACATTTGCACAAACAACACAAAATGCAGTATTGTGTTCGATCACTTCGTCCCCAGAGCTCTTTCCAGGCCACCTCACTTCCCTACCAGGTACACCACTCATTTAGTGAGAGCAAGAGAAAGGAGAAAAACAATGCGAATAATTTGTGGCTTGTTCCTGTTTTTAGGAAGTCATTGTCCTCTACTGTTCAGAAAGATTTTCTTCTGCTTTACACTCAAGCACCTCCCCCTTGTACCTTTCATGTCTAAGTCTAGGGTCTTCCGCTAATTAACATTACGTAAGTAGTTAAGGAATGTTGTAAAGTAGATCTAAGTATCACTTAAGGAATAGATTATCTTTTCACTGTTGAATGACATTGGAGAGTTTATTAAGAATTTGTCACTCATAGTTATGTTAATCTGTTTCCAGACAGCTGATTTTCAAAGAGCAAATGTGGGTTTTTAATTGCTGTCACGATTTACTCCGCGTTTTATTTAAAGACATATGCATGTCTTAGCCTCTGTTCTATTGCTGTGAAGAGGCACCATAGGCAAGACAAAGCTCATAAAAGAAAGTATTGGGGGATAGTTTGCCTTTTGTGTTTGGTTTTGTTATCCTCCTGCCCCTAATGGAGACTCTATGGAAAGCCTGAGATGATACTCAAGGTCCTGTAAATGGGGAAAACTCAGTCTCTACTAAACAGCAAAGACTGGGCTGGGCCAAAACAGATCCCCTTAGATTGTCATGCTGATAACACAGCCTTTCTGAGTATCTTACATAAATACCGATAGTGATGAAAAGGATCAAAACTGCCTCATGCTTGTAGACTGACTTGACCAGTTATCATCACTGTTTTAAACATCTGAGATCCAGAGCCTAGGGTTCTGTCCTCTGGTACTCTCGGAAATAGACTGAGACCCCGGCTGTTCTATCAGTTGAGAAACTGTCCTCTAACACGGAGCTGTGTTAACTGTGGGACTTCCCTAGTACATTTTCCTTCTTTTAAAGATTATGTCCCAAAGACTTTAAACTGTCGCCACCTAAATTTTCACGTTTCATGCCAGTTTGGCATCCAAGTTCAGTGTCAGTTACACGCACTCAGCTGGACGTGGGAGTCCACTCATGTTGTTGAATACAGCTTTTCTTTTTTTTTAATTGTTCAAAGAAAAATTTACATTTACTCCCCTTGTTCCCAGCCCTCCCGCTCCCCGACTACCCAACCGCCCTCCCCCTGCTTCCTTAAGAAGGGGCAGGATACCCTGCCCTATGGGAAGCCCAAGGCCCTCCCCCCTCCATCTCGGTCTAGGAAGATGTGCATCCATATAGAATAAGTTCCCAAAAAGCCAATACATGCAGAAGAGCTAGGTCCCGGTGCCATTATCATTGGCTTCTCAGTCTGTCCCCACTGGCAGTCACATTCATAGAGACCAGTTAGGTCATATGCTCATTCAGTCTTGGTCCAGCTGGATTCGATGAGCTCCCAATAGATTGAGCACACTGTCTCTGTTGGTGGGCCAGTCCCTCACGGTCCTGACAGCTTTTCTTTACAAAAGGTTTATTGCTAAAATGGTTGAGTATAGTTAATAAGAAAATATCATTAATTTTACAGGTTTTTCCAGACAAATCGTATTATATTGCTGTTACTGATATGTTATGAAATTTTGATATGTTTGATGATCTTAGATTAAATCGCTGGCACGCAATGAATTTTTTGTTAGTTCTTGCTTGGAAGCAAAGCAATATTACTGACAATTGTTAATACAGAGAACAGACACAGGACATATTGTGCATTAGTCCATGTTTTTAAAGCTATAAGCTACCCTTACTCCTGCATTACAAGTATTTGTACTAAGTACATTCCCTACACAGTGCAGTTAAGATACATCAGAAAATCTCTTCTCAGATGGACCCAGAAAAACTATAAATTACTGAATTCTACTTCAGAAGTTAACTTTGTATGGTGATGGCTGACAAACATGGAGTATATCCTCATAGTATTTAATTTCTACCGAAATCCTCTAGGTTTGAAGATACTCTCATCAGTGCTGTATCTTTGATAGCTGCAGTTGTGAGTAAGATTTTTAAAATAACTGAAGAATGTTTTGTCAACAGAGTATTAAACTTCTAAGAAATCAGTGATCAATGGAGGGAGAAGACTAAATTCATTCTGCTAAGAAATCCTGGAACAAGAGCATTGTACTGAGGAATGGACATGATATGCAGCAAAGATGCTGGATTAAGAACACAACTAAGTGGCTTTGGAAATTTTACCTGGTTATAAGGATTGCTGCGTCCACCGAAGCAATGTCTTCTCCCCAGCTTGTCGACATCTCTAAATGTATATCGTTCTTCCTGCCAAATTCTTCATGCTGCCACTTACAAAAACTCTCCAGCATTTTCTCTCCGTGGTGCCCAATATACAGATCTGCCTACAACAGAGGCCGCTTTCATTTTCCAGACAGATTGTTCTCAGATAAACCTAATTAATCAATTCATTGATCCTAAGGAAGCTTCCCAGACTGTAGATTCTGACATTAGTTAGAACACGGAAGACAATTAGTCAGTTTATCCTGATCTCACGCAAAACACAGCATTAAACAAACAAACAAAAAGCTGAAATTTGTGAAGGTATAATAATTACATAATATTTCTGAAGTTCTTTATAAAGTCACCATAGAAACCAAAGAGGCATATAGACTATTCTATAATTTATTTAAATAAATTTTTCTTTAATTACTTTGTTTTAATTAGTCAGAGTGATGCCACAGACTGTTCTCCATTTCGGTTGCAATACAGATAAGAAAACACCTTCAACACATATGGTTAAATAATAGAAGAAAGCTGTGTTTTAAAATAACTTAAAATTACATTTTGGAAAGTTAAGGTTTGCTGTTGGGATCCTTGGAAACTAAGAACATTCCATTTTTCAAATAAAATTGAGGGATTAACCCAAACCAAAGGCCAGTTTTATGTATACTTTAAATGTTTCAGTGGATATTTTTGGATTTTGAGTCAATAAAAGAATATCCTTAAAATTCTCTCCACTTAGAAGTTCCTGAGCACAATTTCACACCCACTTAATTGAATAAAAATTCAAAACTCTCTTACTGGTGTTTCATGGAGCAAAATAAGCTTTATCACTCGAAGGTTGACCTGTACGCCCAGACTCTTGTGTTGAAAAAGGTTAAAAACCTAAAAGCAAATAAAAATTAAAGCTATTAAAATGAAAGGAAAACATGACAACTTTCGTTCGAGGCCAAACATGAAGAAAATTTCAACTTAGTACAAAAAAATGTTAAAAAATATTAGGCGGGCAATATAAATTTTTGATGTTATATATTATTCTTATTTTTTATGTTTTGAAATGATGCAAAGTCTGAAGAGCTGCTTGCTGTTCCCTGGAGACAAATCAATTTGACATGTTAAAGACAACAACCCATAGTTCTACTCATAATTCGTGAAAAAAGGGAGGAGTCAAATTTTTAAAGAACTTGAAACTTTGGTGTCAATGTCCAGCGCTACAAAACAAATGACTTCTTCAGACTGAAATCTACTTAGAACTCTGTTGAAAACCTTTTCATCACGTTGAGATTTGCCTACCATATTTAAGATCGTCAGGATGAATCTCCTGGCTGCATCCACCCCATGATAGGAAACCATTGCCGGATCTGCAACCACTACAGTCTCGATGTTGTATTCCTGGGGCAACTTGTATGAATACCGTTTTTCTCTTCTGTTCTCTCCTGGTTTTTTAGACCTTTGTCTTCCTTTATCTGGAATGGAGAAATGAATTTCTCAGAGCATCTATCATAGCAGTCGTTCATGATAGAAAGCAAAACAAGGGAAGCCCTCCAAGATGGGATCTCACAGTGCTTGGGGGTGTCTGCTGTATTAAGGTACTTTCATCTCCCAGGCCTCCTCCATCTCCCCACCTTAAAGTGAATTTAATGTAATTTCTACCTAGAGTTATTGATGGATTATGCATCCAAAAAAATCACACCAGCAAAATTTCTAATGAAGAATTGACATGAAATATAATAAACAAAAAATATTAGTGACTTTTTCTTTACCCTGCTAACAAAAGAAAGGTCTGCTTGTAAAAAGTACTTAAAACTCTTGTCGTGCCTATCATGGGCAGTTGCTCTGATTACTAAATTATCATGAATGAGATGCAAGGCTTTGACTTCACCTCCCATCATGTGTATAAAAGTTAGACCTTCAAGTGATAACAATTCCTCAAATGTCCCTTTATTAAGGTGACAAATGAAAACATGGTATTTTTTATAAGTTTGACCATGAAATATTAGCCATTTATGCTTATGAACAAATACCAAACAGTGAAAACAATGCCCCAAGGTAGAAGAAGATTATGTAAATGAATAACAATTCTAATTTAATATTCAAAATAGAAACACAGACAACAAACGAACTGTTGTTGGTCACAAAAACAAAAGCAAAAACAACAACAACAACAACAACAACAAAGCCCTCTAAATCTCTAATTTATGTACAAGACAAGTTTCAACCAAGTTTGGCACCATGAAAACCCAAAAGCAAATGGAAATGAATCAAAGTCCCTAAAATTAAAGGACCTATAACATTGACCGTTGATAGGAATGCAGGATAACTGAGCACCCACATGTATGCGGTGGATATTTAAAACAGTTACATATGCAACAGCCAGGAAAAATGGCTGATTGAACTTGGGTGTTTTTCTTCACATACCCAAAGATTGTTTTGACATCACAATCAACAATACAAAAGATACTGGTGTTCAACTTGGAATGAGCACACTGAAAAGCTGATTATCCTGGTCTCCAAACATGAAATTATGCATATGCAATGGTCATTTCTCAAATACTTCCATCAGAATTGTACATAAGGTGTGTGCTTATTCAGAACAGCACTATTCTGAATAGTTCACACAAGGCCATCAACCGTCTAATAGATCAAATTTTGGCATATTTATTTAATGAAAATCAATAGAACACTAAATAAAATGGAAAAATACTGCTAAAATATGTATCTATGGATGGATCTCAAAACTCATGCTATGCTGTAAAAAAAAAAAAAAAGCGTAGTTTGAGGCCATTTGCAGCCTGGAAAGTCCTGGAGTTAGACAGCAGGACCTTGAGCCTGGGCTAGAAGTGCACACAACTGGGGTGTATGTGTGGTACAGATATTTCCTGTATTCAATTCTGTGGTTGCTCATGTGCAACACTGTGTAACCACCTGTGTTTATATGCTACTAAAGTGATGTTTACGGTTTAGCAGCTATATTGAGGTACATTGACATGATATAAATATGTAGTTGCTTACAAGTATCTTTTAATAAATTTTATATCTTGAATTATTTGACCTCCTAAATTCCCTCTATTGTTACCTTCTAGACACTCAAGTCAGCCCTGAGATATAAAATGTAATAGATGCCAAGACAATAACCAGCAGCATCTCTGGTTTTAGTTATCTGCATCATTACTGTTTTTCTTTTCTCTTGTAAGAATAGAAATTTAAATACTTACTTAATAAAACAAGTTCCACCTGAATATCATATAAAGTCACATGACTAAATAAGTGAACATATTATGAAAATAAAAGCAAATGTCCTTTACATACTGAAAGTGACCATAGCAACATCTAAGAAGGCAACGCAAAGTGGCAAGAACAAGAGTGGGCACGTGAAAGAGAATTTGTCAATAACATTAAAATTTATGCACTCAAAAGAGTGTTAGAAATGAATGCCAAAGTCCCAAAGGATGGACAAGTATAGAAGTTATGTTCAATATTGTTTCCCCATCTAAGACACTTAAAAATTAACTGTCTGGTTTTTCCAACTGTGCTGTAAATTATACCTGTAGTTATAGACTTAAATCCATCATACAGCAAGTATTAGCTGGGAGATATTCCTTCAAGTTTATTTCGGAAGACTTATCTTTCCAGAGTCAATAGCTAATACATGGGTTATGAAAAGTTGCGTGTGTTCTCATATTTTTATCATCACTGGCCTTTACAGGAAATGAGGAACATCATGTGCTGTGAGACATTCATTTACTACAGTGACAGGTGTGTGTGGAAATATCTAATAACTAAAACAAGGAGCATCGTTCACCCTGGACGTCTCTCTATATTTCTATTTCTGCTGATTGTGACCCTTTCGTTGATTTTAGGGAGGTTGCTGTAGCAAAGATAATTGATTACCTGTAGGTATCCACTCTCTTCCCAGCAATCCACAAGCATTGTTCAGCCTAATGTCCAACTGTGTGACTATCCAGCTAAATGTTCAATGGCAGAATATGAGGACAACTGGTGTATGTGATTTCTAGAGTATCTTTAAAACAAAGTTATTTGTCCTTCTTTCTCTCAGTTCTACCCCAGTGGGCTAGAATTTACAGTGTAGTGAGCTGTGGTACATATTACAGGGAATAACCTGGCAGTAGGGCATAGGAAAAGGTAACGGGCCACTGGATGATGTCACAGATTATATTTACTCTCTTGCCCTGGCTCTTGTAAACTTCTGAACTATAAGATGTTGGGGGATACAAATTGCTATCTAATTTGGACCATAATTATTTACTATAGAAGCTTAGAGCCTCCCTGGAACTATTACAGGGGTCTCTCATTGTCCACAGACAGTGCCTCTTGTGAAGTCCTCATTACGAACACCCTTATCTGTGAAGTATCTGTGATGTGGAATTCCCCTCTCTATTGGTTAATAAAGAAATTGTCTTGAGCACATAATAAGGTAGAGCAGAGCTAGGCGGGGAAAACTAAACTCAATGCTGGGAGGAGGAAGACGTAGTGAGAGAGAAGCCATGGAGCTGCCAACGGAGACAGATGCGCTGAAACTTTGCTGGTAGGCCACGACCTCATGGTGATGCATAGATTAATGGGGATGGGTTAAATTAAGAAGTAAGAGTTAGCCAATAGGAAGCTAGAGTTAATGGGCCAAGCAGTGATCTAATTAATATGGTTTCTGTGTGATTTTTTTGGGAGTCTTGGCACCCGGGAAACGAACAAGCTGGCTCCTCCAACACATCTGCTCTCTTGGTTGTCTGTATCCATCACCAAGAGTACAAGAGGACAGAGTGTTTCCCTCACATACAACATGCCAAAATTTAAGGATTCCCAGTGTAAGCAAAGATCTGCTTTCATAGCCTATAGGTAGCCCTGTAAGGAATTTTAGGGGTTTGGAACTTTGAAGATGAGGGTGAAAAGATGATTGATCAATTCCTTTTTAAACAAATTGTCTCTGTGTTAAACCAAGCATTCCAGCTTTTTTTTGGGACAACAAACTTTCATGTAATCCTTTAAAGCTTTTTTACTTCAAATAAACCCAGAAGAGTGAGACCATTCCTCTTTTCTCCCCAGTGGGACACTTTTCTTTCACCACTGGCTCCTCACTGTTAGCATTGTGTGCTAGCAAGCTGTGCACTATGGCTCTGGTTTTGACTCTCTTTTCAAAGGAGACATCATTATTTCTGACCCACTCAAATAATAGGGAAGCCACTCAGCTTTGACTGGTGTTTTCTATATGTTTTGCTCAATTTCTCTCCTGGGCTCATAATCATAAAATGCATCAAAACAGCATTTTTCACAACCCTGTATTAAAAATATTAAGAATTACCATAAAGGATATTTAATTAAATATTTCAAAAAAACTTTCTAGAATTCATAATAAATCAATTTCAACTACAGCAAAAAAACCATATAATTAGGGTTAAGATTAAATTTTTAGTACAAGGAAAGGAAATGGTATTAAACTATTATAATTTATAAAGACTCTACACCATTTTAATAAATAAAATGATAATAATATCATTTATTATTTATCATAATATTAAAATGATAATTATAATATATATAATTATCATCATAATAAAAATGAGTAGGAGCTAGTATATATCTGGAAGTCAGGACAGAGACAAAATTTATAAGTAATCCATCTGAAGTTGAATGCACAATTTGACTTCTATCAACCCCATAAAGTAAGTGAAGTTAAGATAAAACAGAAACATGGCCTTCCTAGAAAATGTCTATATACCAGTGGATAAATATAGAAGACACTCAGTGGAGACAGAACAGCAAGAGACTCAGAGACTGAAACAAGAAGTGGGGACTGAGCACGGGCCAAGAGGGCTTCTTCCCTGTGTGGACTGGTAGACCATTTTCTTTCCCAGACAGTGAGAATCCCAATATCTCAGCTACCTGTTTCTTTTTGCATGTTGCACTTAAATAAACTATCTGGAACACTCTATGTTTCTTAATAATTCAACTCCATGAGAGGGTCCCTCTTACAACCTAGCAATTGTGCGTGGAAGCCATTCACATAGCAGCAACCTTTTTATTATTATTATTATATTTGATCCTTTGACGTTGTCACTAACTACAACTCTGCTTAGCTCATTCCTCATTTCCTAAATCTTCAGATGCTTTTCTGGACATATGCACAGCTGCTGCTGCTGCACACTTCCCATTAGAGAAAGAACTTGATAATATGCGGAAAAGGACAAAGTGTGTGTCCCCTTTTCCCCTGCCAACCCTGACAGTCATCAGAGCAGTGCTGGATGAAGTATATAACCTGTTTCAATAGTGGCCAGGTTGAATGAGCTCTAGGAGCAGAGATGATCTCTTTATCCAGCTCAGACTTTGATTTCCAATCCCGTAAATGTCCAGTTTTTCTTACATAGTCTAGGCTCAACAATAAATTTACTCCCCAATGTTAAGCAATTATAAATTGATGATGTCAGGATTTGAATGACTCAGTAGTTAAGAACACTGACTGATCTTCCAAAGGACCTAGGTTCAATTCCCAGCACTCACACGGCAGCTCACAACTGTCTGTAACTCCAGTCCCAGGGGATCTGGCAACCTCACACTGACATACAACGCAGGCAAACACGCATGCACATAAAAATAAATAAATCTTTAAAGATAAATAAAAAGATAAATGGACAGCGTCACTTAAAGAGCACGTGGATGCCATCATTATCCAGTGCATTATCCAGCTACTTCTCCAGGACTGGAGAGCATCAAATACAGACATTTGGCTTCAGTCCCCTTGGCTGACGCTTTCTTAAGCCTTTACACTTTCCTGTATTTTGTCTCTTCTGCCCAAAATGTTCTTGCCCCATTAACATCTCAAAAAAAACTATGCATTCGTTTCTCATTTTCCCATGTAGTCACATTTAATTCCGAGAAGAGCGCTATGGTTCAGGTATCCTGTCCCAAATTGCATGCTGTAAACGGGCCTTTAGAGAGATAAGTTCCCCAAACTCACACACTTAAGAAGTGTATATAACCTGGTGGTGTGAAAAGAGGCAGTCCGCTCCCTGACCTCACTCACAGTTTATTGTCTTAGGTTGTGCACAGCATTTCTTTCATCCAGTTCCACATTTTAAGGAATGTTATGAACTGAGATTCTCATCATACGTACCACTGTACAATATAATTTTTGATTGATTCATTTTTAAAACAATATACTCTTCACCTTTTAGACATGGGAATTTTGTCAGTTAGCTCTACAACACTGTGAGCTAACTGGTTGATTTTAGGTTTTTTTAAATTTTAATTTAATTAAAGAGGAAAGGTCATGAAGTTGAGGAGGGATAGTGGAAGAGTTGGAATGGGAAAATATAGAGAAATTATGTAAATATATAGTGCTCATATATGAAATTCTCAAAAAAACTTTAAAAGCACACAAAAAGTCATGCTGAGAGTCGAAAACTTTCTGTGAAAAGAATAAGTCATACGCTCAATGCAAAGACAGATAAGCCACCTATGACATCTGCATGATGCAAAGGAGTACTCAGAGACCAAGCTGGAAGAAATTTTAAAATTCTTTCTTGTAAGACTATTGAAACATTATGCAAATCTAAGTCATAGGCTCAAATTGCAAAGAAAAGAGCAACAGTAGATTCATGAGTGAAAGAAAATAAATACATTTCATATGTGGCTAATTTTAAAATAGTTCCCAAAGACGGAACTCCTCAATATAGGTAAGCTCAACAAATCCTCTGATTGACTGACAGCTTCCTGTCCTTACACGCAAGTCTTTATGCAAATAGGTTAATGTATTATGCATATTATATGAACTATATAATGTATATCAGAAACATTGGGAATAATATTTGCCATTTATTAACCTTATAACACAAGGACTCTCTAGCATGTGTGCCACGTTAAAATGTCCCAGAAAGCCTAAACTATGTCCTTAGTTAACGTGGGTAGTTATAAGCAGGAGCTCATTGGGATGCAGAAGCTGTACATTGCAGATTTTCAGGATAACTATAGAGAACCATTGTCTGAAACAGACAACCTCTGAGTTAGTGCTGTCATTTTTAGTTTCTGACACTAAACAGGTTCTTCTTCACCTTTTGTTTTTAATTTAGAATTCCTAAAATAGGGAAGAGGCCTTGTCTTGCACACCACGGTCTTCTCTGGTACACTGAATCAGATGTTAACATAGTCTCAGCAAACCATTGAAGTTCTTTTCATGTATGCAATGAGCTTTCGCAGAAGATAGTAGAATTTTTGATTGATATTAAAAAGAAATACATCCTACACAAGGCACATCCTATTTTTTTTTCTGTAAACTGACCAGCCTTGAGAGCTGTGGGCTCTGCAAATACTACTTGCTGTCACACTTTCATAAAGTCAGCCTCAAATACCGCAGTCAATTTCAGAATTTATATCCTGTCCATCAACTACATTATCACTTAAATGCAAGCCTGTAAGTCTAATTTTAAACCCATCACATTGAAAATCCTTCTGAAATTCATGCCTTCTCACATTTTAATCAAAATATTTCTCAAGTAAATGACTACTCGCTGAGACAGCTGCATTAAATGTCTAGAAGACCTGTCTTAGGGGAAAACCGTATTCTGATGTTGATGATGGCACCCCTTCGCCCCTCTTCCTGTTCTTGAAAATATCAAAGATTTCTGTGTAAAAGTCATAGGAAAGTAAGCAAAAGAGCCACATTACTATTCCGGGGAACTTTCAGAATGAACATGATGGGAATGCGATGGCTGGAATGCTTGTGAGCTTCTAAAAGGGCCTATATTCTGATGCAGAGAATGAATTAAATGTATATGGTTTGACGTCCTTTCTCGTTCTGATACCGATCTTCCAAGACGGAATTTAGATGAGTTTCAAGGAACACAGAGGATGCTTCTAATCACAGAGAAGCAAGATCCATGAAGTTCTCCTGGAGGTGGACTACGTAAGGCTCTGAGCACATGGTATTCATTCAGAAGTCTGGGACTCTGTCAGTTATTCATATTCCTGTATGGTGTAAAGCGGCCTGTAAGAGAGACTTCCCAGAATGACTGGTCAGGACAGAGCATGTCATATATTGATCTTTGAAGAGTGTTTGAATTTCCGTCTTTTGCTATTAAAGTACAGAACCTCACAAACAATAAACATAAACATGAAAATACATCTACCATGAACATATCTAATTGCCATTAAGCAAATGAGATTCCGTTTTAATAACAAATAAATCAAGTGATCGAGGGTACAGAGCATGAGTGCACACTGGGAGAAGGGAAGGTAGAGAGGTGCAGACAGAATGCTTCAAAAATTTCCTTTCCGAGGACACATTGGCGTAAATCTTTTCAGGACGGGTTACCTGAAATGACACCGCAGGGATGGTTGTGAAGAGCTGGCTTCTCCCTGTCTTTCTCCTCTGTGGACCTTTTCTGCCTGTATAAGCGGTGTGGGTGACCTAGGGTGGCCATTGTGTCATTGAATGGCTCGATGAATATGAAGTCCTCGTTGAGTTGTATAAAGCCCATCTGGAACACATAACAAGAAAAGATACGTGAGAAATACCATCTAGAAGTTATGTTTCAGATTCCACGCCCCCGTGCTGTTTCCTTTAACAAATGTGCACACAAACTCCCTGCGAAGCTAGCTTTGCGACCTTCTCATAGTATGACTTCATCTTGATGCACTTACTGCACTAGCAGAAACTCTAGTTAGTCAGACTGAGCCTGTGTGGGTGGGAGGCAAGACGCCAGCAACAGATGCACAGTAAAAATTCTGGAATGTTAAAGGCTGACTTTGGGAGACCCATGGGGTCACTAACATGAACAACATGTCCAGCAATAGCGAAACAGTTTTTAATTGCAGGCACCGCACAGTCCAACTGCTTGACAACCTCTATTTAGTGAAATAATTCATGTAAAATATCATTGCACATGATGAAGTCGAGCATTGAAATGAATATAGAAAATGGCTAAAACTTTCCACTAACTACATTAGAAACTTTTTATTATTTTGTCACTTTAGGTCATAGAATTTTAACATATAATTTTAAACTTATCTAATTGGGCATGTAAATTCAGAAACAGCAAACCAAGGCTACAACCAATAAAAATAACCAGTTTGCATTTTTGTTATGTGTTGAGGGTAAGCCTAGACACTGTCTTTCCTTCTTGAACTATATATAAATTGCATCATAACTAGGAAAATACTCCACAAAGACCCATCAGAAGTTGTTCTTCTTAACATTTATAATTTAAGTATAACCCAATCTATAAATAATATATAATTTACCATGTTAACACCTTAACAGGCATTTTTATAGAAATACTTTCCTGAAGTATGAACTATTCAGCAAGAGTTCTATTTATATAATGTTGCTAATTTGGCTTCATATTAACCACATGAAATGTATGGCTCATTTTAATTTAGTGTTCATATATAAGTAACATAGTAATTCCTTCAGAAAGAGTAAACTTTCAAAACTGAAGATTAAGAACTGAAATTGTTCTGAAAAAATGCATTTTCCTTATATGAACGTAGGAGATTTTTTTTAAAAAAAATTCACATGCATTGTTTTAGAAGAGACATGATTTTATTTCTGTATTCCTAGTAGATAAAAAGATACCAAACAATACACAAATAGGTATTGTCTAATTTAGTAACCAAAAATACATAACTATTTTTTCTATTTCTGTAGCTAATAACTTCAAAAGTAAATTTTACTTCATTATTAGAGGGCCTTAAATGTCCTGCCAAGAACCATGAAGGGACAAGTACATGCTACTTTGTTTTATTCTTTATCAAATTCCCACTGTAAGATGCTCTAGAGCAAAAGGAAATTTCCTAACCAATTTAATGTTTGAGTTATTCATACCTTTAATAAGATTCTGAAGAATTATGGCACAACCCAACACCTTTCTACATCCTATTTCCTTGATTCTTCTTCCAGATTTGCAACCCCAATTACATCAGGAATAAAATTTTAACCTAAAGAACCTTTAGAATAATATGTGAATAATATAGATGTATGTATGTATGTATATGATTCTCTTGAATTTTAAAGTAGTTACAATGACTCTTAAATGTTTTGCCTTAGCTGTAGTTTGATGATAAAGAGAATGATAAAATATGCAAAGTAATAGGTAATAAAGACATAGGTCATCCATACATAAAGACACTGGGTGGTATTGAATTAGAAACTGACCCATACTATGGAGTTTTGTGTCATAGATTAGTAGATCATCCTTATTCACTCATCCCTTGCAACCAGTAATGACTGGTGAAAGAATCATGACGTGACATCTCATGCAAACACGCCAAGCTCACTCAAATTCTGAATTCATAATCTGATGCACATTCAACAGGTTCTAAACTCCTGAAATCATGTAAGTGTTCCTTACAATATTATGCAATGTAGCATCCTGTAAAGTTTGTTGCTCCCTAGAACAGATCTGGAATTTGATTTTGGAGTAGTGTAACATTATTAGCAATGGGGCTGTAAGAAGATTATTGTGAATTCACAGGAAAGTGACAGGGGGCGTTTGAAAACACACTTAATATTCTTATTCCGGGGTCTACAACTAGATACTCTGTACTAGATACATTTACTCCAACAATTATGACGAATGTGTTGAATATGCACAAACATTACATTTCATGTTCCTCTATTAACACACTAAGTATAACTTGAAATGTCTATTTTGCTGTTACAATTTCTTTGACTAAAAATTAGTAACCATAATATAGGTTATCTGGGGCACTAGAATTTTATCTATAGACATTTTTTAAGATTGCCAGTTTTAAAAGGAAAAAAATGTTAGAATGATTATAAAGGGTGACTCATTCGTGTATTGCTTAGCTACAGTCTGGATGTTGTGTGCCAGCCCTAGCTCCCTGAGGCACATTTAGCACCAAGTGTCAGTCTGTAGACTTTCCCTCTCTACCAGGACACCATGGCACACAAGGGTTGCAGCCTTGGTCTGTATCGTTAAAGATACTATCATGGATGATTCTGTGTTCTCACAGAAAGGTCGCTTTTTTTTTCTATTAGCAAAATAGATTGTTTTATCTACACTGCGGTTTTACAAGCTATGAAAAACCATAACCCCCTTTTAACCTCTCTGCACAAATGGCCCGGTGTTCAGCAGAATTGCTTTAGTGTCAACTTAGAAGGAAAGCAAAGCTCATGGGAAATCACAGCACAGTGTGGCACTGCATGGCCATCACTTCTGCACTTTCCAGAGTTATTCTGATTTTCGCATGATAGCATCAGAGAATAAACTTAAGTTTTACAGTCGTTTCCGTCTCTACTCTGTTGTAATGGGCATTTGTCATTAATTATTTTATTTCACAACTTAATAAAAATTCCAGGAGACTAATGCCATTACTCAGCAAAGTGCCTGCTTCACAAGCACAAGTAGCTGGGTTTGAACCCCAGAACCCCTGTATAAACTGCAGACTGATGATGTTTATTTGGGGAGATGGAGATAGGCAGATCCTCGGGGCTCACTGGCTAGCCAGTCCTGCCTAAATGGCCAGTTGCAGACCATTGAGAAACCCTATCTCAAAAAAAATTTTTTCTTAGATGGGACTAGTCAGATAACTTGGGGATAAAATTCTTGATCTTCAAGCACAGAGCACCTGAGATTGGATTACCCAGCATCTATGTAAAAGGTCAGGGTTGTAGGACTTTACTGGAGAACACTAGCTAAGAATTTAGCATTAGGTGCTGGGCGGTGGTGGCGCACGCCTTTAATCCCAGCACTCGGGAGGCAGAGGCAGCCAGATCTCTGTGAGTTCGAGACCAGCCTGGTCTACAAGAGCTAGTTCCAGGACTGACTCCAAAGCTGCAGAGAAACCCTATCTTGAAAAAAAAAAAGAAAGAAAAAAGAAAAAAAAGAATTTAGCGTTAGGAAGGAGGTGACAGCTGTATCCTTGGAGTTGGCTTGCCAGTTAGTTCTGTGGCATATATAAGTCCCACGGTAGGACCTATGTCAGAAAATAAGGGAGAGAGCAATTGATGAAGGTATCTGATGCTGAATTCTGGCGTATA
>JAQHUG010000078.1:831193-892060 GCA_028555095.1 Dicrostonyx torquatus
AAAAAAAGAGAGAGGAGAGATACTAAACACACATGTAAGGATTTGGCATTGGTATGTGGTTGTAAAAAATGTCTTAGGCAAATAGATGATGTCCTATGCCATCTGAATTTGTATTGTTTGACTTTATTTTCTATAGCATTTTTGCTGTTGACATAGCATATATCTCCTGTGAGTAAAGCAATATATCTTAAAATGCGAGCATAAAACAGGGCTAAAGAATTACAGTTTCAAATTTGCTTTGTGTTTTAATCAAATGGCATAGTATTTTGCTATTCCTTGTGTATAAACAAATTTGTACAGAAATACATTTCTGACTTTTACATAGTTGTGCTTTTTCTTATCATAAGAAAATGACCTTTCTGACTTGATTGTTTCAGTGTCTCCCTTAGGTACTCAGAGAATAAACACAAGACTGTTAATGCAGATGCACATGGTAAGGCTATGGGGAGCTTTTGCATATGAGAAACCTGTCTCTCTCATTTTATTTTCACTACTGAAACCTCATGTGAACGTAATGAACAAATGTTCTGTGTGAACAAACATTATGTTGAAATATTTTAGGATAACAATTAATGCTTTGTTACATCTTGATGCATCCCAGATGTCAGGATCTTCCAAGAATACCCCTGCCTCTGTGTAGAGCATTTACTTTCTCAAAATCAAAAAGACCTTAACATCTCGAGTATTGATTGCCTTCCTTAGTGTTTCAACACCTCCTATATTCTAGTACTCTTCTTTTTAAATGTAGTTATTGTCTTATTTTCCTCTAAATAGACTGAGAGCATCCGAGGCAAAGGGCTTTGGGATAGTTGTAGCCTCATTCCTTCAGTTAGGAAGCCTGGTCAAGCATCTGTACTCAGAAATCTGTCCTTAACCCAGTGCATTGCTTTCTTCTGGAATAAAAGAGAGCATATCAATCCTCTGTTCTGAAGAGCATGTATTCACTCTACCTATGACTTCATCCAGGGAAAATCCAAATTTCATTTCTTCCACGAGGCTTTTCCAGTGTTGCCTTCCTAGTATGTCCAAGTAATATCTTGAGGAAACTTTTGAAGCAACCAGACTATAAACGTCATTCTATTTTCTTTCACAGCCAAAGAATTTCAAAGAGAATCGTAAAAGGATAATAATAGAAAGACATTTAGAAATCAGCTGAGAATACCGGGGCTTTAAAATCAAGAAAACAGGGTGCTGGAAATGTTGCATGGCTTGCTTAAAATTCATACCCTGAGGAACAACATCAAAAGTTCCAAATTTCCAAGGAATTTTTTGGTTTTTAAAACATCATTCTAGATTTGCTCTCTGAGAAATGCTTATGGTACTAACCATTCCTTCTTCACTCAAACTCCCAATGGCAATGCCACCTCCATGAGTTATTGACTGTTACAGAGATAGCCAGAATTTCCCAATATTCTAAACTGTTCACTGCCACACTTCTTGTTGTCTCAGCATGTTTTAATTTTTGTACATACTTCATACATGAATACCCTATATCATTCGTTCCCCTACCCACTCCCAGTTCCTCACATTGCTCCACCCTTCCCTACACGAACTCCTGATCTCCTCTTTAATTATTACTGCTACATGTCCATCTATATCTATATAAATATGTGTGTATACAAGCTCCTGAATTTGTTCAGCAATATAAATATGTACATGTGTACAGGACAGACCACTTGGGATCAGATAACCTACACAGCCCTGAAGGAAAGTGACTGACCCTCTTTCAACAGCTATTGGCTCTTCATCTAGGAATGGTAAGCTTCTCTTTGCAACAGATGGAGCTAAGATCAGGGATAACTGGTCAAAATTCAAAGGATAAATGGTATTGGTGTGCCCAAGCACCAAATGACACATCTACAAAGCAACCCCCACACCTAAAGCTCAGGGAAATTAACAGAGGGGAGAAGAGATTTTAAGAGCCAAAGACTTAGGATGCATGCTGCTAGAGAGTGTCTCCTAAACAATGAAGAGAAAATGCACAAGTGAAACCTCAACAATATGGATGCCTGAACAAAATCAGCATAATGATAGCCAACGCCAGTTGATGAACCAATTATGTCCTAAACAAGTCTTCCTCATTCCAATCTCCCTAATACTGTCAGTACATGTTTTCTGCCTTTATCACTCTCTGCTTCGATAACCCCTTATAGAAAGACCATTCCAGAACTCCACCCCAATAATCTTGTTTCCTTTGAAATCGACTTTCTTTGTCTTTCATTTCTTTCTTTCTTTTTTTTTTTTCGAGACAGGGTTTCTCTGTGGCTTTGAAGCCTGTCCTGGAACTAGCTCTTGTAGACCAGGCTGGTCTCAAACTCACAAAGATCCACCTGCCTCTGCCTCCCGAGTGCTGGGATTAAGGGCGTGCGCCACCACCACCCGGCTTTGTCTTTCATTTCTATGATCTCACTTTGGGAATCATAGTTCTCTCTGAACTGAACCCTTCTCATAGTGCACATTTCTTCTCGTGGTCCCATCTACTTTATACTTACCCATTGTTCTAATCACTTCCTGTTGCTGTAATAAAATACCAATCGCAACCAAACAAGGGGAGAAAGGGGTTTGTTTGGCTTACATGTCTGGACCACACCGAATCCATCACCGAGGGAAGGGACTCAACCAGGGCAGAAATCTGGAGGCAAGAACTGAAGCGGAGACCATGGGGAAATATTGTTGGTTGCATTGCTCAGCCTGCTTTCTTCTACAACCCATGACCAATTGCCAAAGGTAGTACCACCCACAGTGGACTAGGCCACCCTACAACTATCATCAATAAAGAAAATTCCCCGCAAACATGGCCTAAATCCAATGTGATGGAGATAATTTCTCAGTTAACTTTTCCTCTTCATAAATGATCTAGTTTCTGTCATTGACAAAATATCTAACCATCACCTGCATGCTCAAACTATATATACTTATTTTTTTAAAAACTTACTTTTAAACATTCACATGCAAACAAAAAATCGAATTCTTATGTGGCAAGTACTTTATACATATTACTTCACTTAATCTGCACACTGATCTTGGAACACACTCGCTAATTCACTAGTTTTATAGTTGCAAAAAGTGGGTTTCCAAAAGATTTATTGTGTCCTAAGATTACAAACCAGCACGTGGTGATGACAGGATTCAAACCAAAGAAGCCTGGCTCCAAAAGCATATTGCCTTTGGGAAACTGCAGAAAGCCAAGCTTGCCATGTGATTGCTATTTCAAATAATCCTCATCTTTAAAAAATTCTGCACTAAGGAACTGGATGTCAAGCACAGTACCTCACAGATGGTAGACATCCAAACTTTGATATCACCAGCAAGGCCAGGCCTTATCCCTCACAATGCAGAGGAGAAAAACATTGCACAGAGGATTCTGACCTTTATCTTGAGTGGTTTTGTGTGGTTGGACTCCTTAGCTGCCAAAGACACAGTTGACTGTCCAAGTGAACTGAGGGCTCATTCACAGACTCTTTCAGTTGTAGGTGCCCAATAATTTTCCCATGGAAGATTTTAGAGAATGCTTTAAGCTTCTAGTTTGTCTTTGAGTTTCTCTTCTGTTTTTTCTAAGTCTTCTGAATATAACAGTAGAAATTTTAAATAACTGAACAGTGTATACAGTTAAAGAAAGAAAATCACCATCCCCAATCCAAAATAAAATATTATAAATGAATAAAAGTACAGATTTATTTCTAGTCAACTAACATACATATGCACACACATATATACTTTTAGATGTACATGCAAATGCATCATGGAATATTATATATGTGTAGACAAACTCATACATGTTTGGATCTTTTATTCTATATTCATTTTCACATTTAATAACTTGCTTCTTAATAGCAATAAATAATCATTATGTGTGTTTTTAAGGTGAAATATAATCATTTGTCTTCCCAATGTGTATTAATTTTATTAGCCACTTATTCACTCAAACACTTGTTTACTGAGAAGTTAAAACTTCTTAGTATCAGCTTTTTGCAAGCAGAGGTCAGGCTTCAGTCCACTATGAAGACGGCTTCAGGGGCTCGTTACCAGAAACCTTTCATTGTCAGGAAAATCTGAAGCAAAAAGTATACCTTGCTTAATAATTGTTTAATTTCTGTATGATTGCTTTTTCCTTGATTTCTGTCTATGTTTTACTCCATGGGTAGAAAACAGGAAACTCTTAGGCTATATTCCAGTTTGTTTTCTACTGGAAATATAGCCTAAGAGTTTCCTGGACAGACACCGAAGTGCCAAAGCTGGAGAAAAATAAAGAAATAATTGCATAGGATGAAGCCCCGTCTTAGTGCATGCCTTGGGAACTAAGCAGCTTCTATGAAGGAACCTTTTCCATACCCACAAATGGCCTGTGAGAGAGTGTCTGCTTTAATCACCTGGTAAACAACACCCGCAATACTGTTAGTAACAAAGAATATTTTCTTTGTTATGAACATCCTTCCAGCTCCCATCGTTAAAAATCAGAGGAAGCCCAGATCCAGATAGAAAAGTCTAAGCTGGGAAAGCCAAGGACTCTGACTTAGTTGCAGTTCACATGGGTGCTGTTCATTGTAAGAAAGGCTTATTGTGGAGAGCACACAACAGGAAAATTCTCGCCGATATGACCTGGAAGTTGTGGTGATTGGGGAATGAATATTTTAATTATCAAATGAATGTTTTGGATTAAATTCATGGGAGAGTTTCCTACACCAAAAATCATATATCAGAACAAGGAAAACAGGATGGGGTTTGTGTGTGTGTGTTAACATGTCTGAGTCCAAACAGAACAATGTGAAGTTATATCTGTCTAACAAGATATAACTTGTAGTTCTAAGGTCTATAGGTCTATGCAAGGGTTAAAACGTACCGCGGAGATGGTCCCTGGGTGAAAGAATTTCTGGGAGGAGATGACTGTGCCCAGGTTTGTGGGCAGGGACAGGGGGCATTCTATGCTTGGTCCAGACATGGGCACAGATGAGAAAGTGGTGCTGCAAGGACATACAATGTCAGTCCAGCTGCAAGAGTGACGCAAAGGGGAAGACGTCAGAATGAAGCCCAGGGGCCATCCAGGGGCTGACTTGCTTATGTGGTTTGCATTTATAAACAAGCCTCTTTGGTTTCTGTCTTTTCTATCTTTTCTTGGCCAGAGTTCCCGATTTCACTGCAGGGCACCTCATGCTGTCTTCTTGTGTTGTGCTCTTTCAACACAGTCGTATTTTATTTACATGATACTTACACAAGAACAGATTCCTCATCTAGCAGCGAAACATATGCTCTCTGTCCGTTTTCCTATAAACCATTATGCTCTCCTGATTTTCCCCCCAACACACAACAGGGATAGGAATTTAAGAACTGACTGAAACTCTTCTCTTAGGGCCATGGAAAAGACTTAGCAAAGTGCTTGCATGAGCCAAGTCTCTACATCCAATGTGAAAAAAAATAGGCATGTTGGCAGGCACGTAATTATGATCCCCATGCTGGGGTAGAGGATGGGATGAAGAGGGACAGGTAAATCCTTGGGGATACCTAGTTGGAAAAACTAAGCTATCTGTTAATGTCTAGTACAAATGAGAGATATTGTTGCAAAAAATAAACTGGATGGATAATATCTGGGAAATGACACCCAAGGCTGTACTTTGGCCTCCATATTGCATAAGCACACATATGTACAACCATCCATGTACACACACACACACACACACACAAACACTCACACACAAACACACACAGGCACACAGATGCATGAGTCTGATGACAAATAGCTGTGTTTTGGCCTCTGTATTAAGGAAACAAATGGACATGGCAGGGTCTGTGCTTATAGGAGAAAATGAACTACTTGTCCTGAACTGCTGTCCCAAATGTCATATGGTTTCATGACTGGGAATAGTTTTCCCATTTACTATTTGTTTATATTAGGTGACAAGACTGATTGTCATATACTTGTGTTCATTCAATTATAATCTCATTGCTTATAGTTATTTTAGTAAATCATCTGGGTTGTCTCTGGAACCTTTAATTTAGAGAAAATGCATATTAATAGTGATGAATTCTTCTCATTATAATTTTGAATGTATAGTTATAGTTAGTTTATAACCAGTCGACCAAAAGGTACTCTGTTCCATTCTGTTCCCCTGCACCTTCCTGACAACTGTGTAGCATTCTTTATGAGTGTTCTTTTTGGAGAGCTGGCATACAACAAGCTGTGTATGTGGCATAATGGTCTGAAGGCAAATAGATCTCCAAAGGGAGTGGCACTATTGGGAGGTGTGACCTTGCTGAGTAGATGTGGTCTTGTTGACAGAAATCTGTCACCATGGAGGTGGGCTTTGAGGTCTCATATATGCTCAGTGTTTCAGACCACTTCCTGTTGCCTAGAAGATGTAGGCCTCTTGGCTACTTCTCCAGCACCATGTCTGCCTGCACACCATTGTGTCCATCATCATAATAATGGGCTGAACCTCTGAAATGCAAGCAAGTCACTACAATTACATGTTTTCCTTTATAAGAGTTGCTGTGGAAGGTGGAGGGAGTGGGAACTGGGATTGGTATGTAAAATGAGAAAAGTTTATTTTTTAAGAAGAAAAGAGAGGGGGGGGAGCTGTGATCTCTTCACAGCAAAAGAAACCCTATCTAAGACAGGATCCAATGATAAAAACACATCAATTCCTATCTTCATGAATCTGGCATACCAATATAATGGCATAGACCCCAACCCATCTCCCCCAAAATCATAGATTTCGATCAATACCCTTTAAAAATTACAACTTGTAGAAAGACTCATTATGGAAACAAGCAAGGTAATGAGGGCCTCGAGAGGGTGACCCAATAAAGCCTCCCTAAGGACACAGCATTTCAGGTAAGACTTATGGTAAGAATATAAGAAAAGAGAGTACAAGTGAGGAAAAAGACAGTTCCTTAGCAGATGCCTGTGTACAAGTCAGGGAAAAGACAGTTCCTTAGCAGAAGCCTGTGTACAAGTCAGGGAAAAGATAGTTCCTTAGCAGAAGCCTGTGTACAAGTCAGGGAAAAGACAGTTCCTTAGAAGAAGCCCGTGTACAAGTGGGGAAAAGACAGTTCCTTAGCAGAAGCCTGTGTACAAGTCGGGGAAAAGAGTTCCTTAGCAGAAGCCTGCGTACAAGTCGGGGAAAAGACAGTTCCTTAGCAGAAGCCTTGTACAAGTCGGGGAAAAGACAGTTCTTTAGCAGAAGCCTGTCATACAGAAAGGCCATGTAGGATGCTGGATGACACAAAAGGAAGTCAGTGCACACACTTCACACTCATAAAATCAAACGCTTTAAACTTACAACACTCTGTTTGCACCTGCTGTCTACAAGCCAGGTAAGAACATGTGTAAACATGAGGAACAGTAAGTAATATATGTGTATTAAATAAATGATGCATGCTCTAACTTTGTAGACGTGAATATTGGAAGAATGGAAATTGCTCTTAGAAGACAGAAATCAAGGATGCAGAAGAAGACATTTTTTTTCATGTCATTTAATTGATTTGTTGGCCAAATGGGTCCCATGAGAATCCCCAAACAACCCAGACTGTTGCCAAGACTATACAATGCACTCCACAAGCTGACAGCAAAGGCCCCATTTCTGAATACAAAATTTAAACAACTCATTGAAGATGGAGATGTTGAACTGGTGCCTATGTTCCAGCATCTTTAATACGGAGAAACATAAACACTAATACAGCCCAAAAGCCTTGAATCTACAATGATGGTCTGCCTGCAATATACATTAGGGCAGCGGTAGTACAAAGTTTATGGGACTAACCAACCAATATGTGATTTGACTTAAGGCCCACTTCATGAGATGGAACCAGTCTTAGTCAGTGTTCTATTGCTGTGAAGAGATGCCATGGCCATGGTAACTCTTATAAAGGAAAACATTTAACTGGGACTGGCTTACAGTTTCAGAGGTTTCAAGTGGCCCCACTCCCTAAAGATAAATATATGAGCCCATGGAGACCATTCTTATTCAAGCCGCCACATTCCACTTCTTGGCCCACATAAACTTGAAGCCATAACATAATGTAGAAATGCTTTCAGCCCAATTTCAAAAGTCCCTATATGCTAACACAGTCGCAACACTGTTTAAAAGTCCAAAGTTCAAAGTCTGATACACCTGGTAATCTCCTACATGTAACCCTGTGTAAAATAAAAGTTGAAAAGCAGATCACATGTTTCCAACATACAGTTATATAGAATATGAATTACCATCCCTAAAGGGAGGGAAGAGAGCATAGTAAGTGAATATGGACCACAGCAAGACCTAAAACAGCAGGGCAAACGCCAAACTCTGCATCTCCATGTCTCTTCAGTCTCCAACTCCTTTCAGTTTTGTTGACAGCAATAAAATTTTCTCTCTTGGGAAGATCATTCCACAACCAGTCTGCAACTTTTCTCAGCAGGTACCCCAAAGCTCTGGCATCTGAAACATCTTGGAGTTTCCATGGCTTCACCTCCACAGCTTCAACACAATGGCTTTTCTGAGCCTCCGTGTAGGAACAACACCTGGACTCAATTGCTTCCCTTAGCTATGGAGGGAGATTTCCTAACTTCTTTCCTGTATCCTTGACTCTAAAACCATAACCATGTGGCTGAAGATGTCAAGTTCTGCTGTTTGCTGGGGCTGGAAGATGGTTCCCTTCTTCAATTATGTCTGCATCAGCTTTCTGTTTTCTGATTTTCTTCACTGCCTAAGCTTGGCTGTCCTGGAACTTGATCTTTAGACCATGATGGACTTGAAGTCAGAAAACTCTTATGGCCTCTTCATCTCCAATGCTGGGATTAAGTTGTACACCACCATACCCAGCCCTAAGTTCTTCTTTAATTCTTTTTCACAAGTTGGAAGTTTAGTTGGATGGGGTCTTACCCTGAGGCAACCACCCCCTTTATTCCATTTAACATTAGGCTTATCTTTGAACACACTATCTCCCTGAGCCCTGACTTGGCTCCACTATACTTCGTTGTGTTCCTTTTCAGTGGCACACTTTCTCCAACATGGCCACACCACTCCAACAATGCCATACTTCCTAATCCCTATCAAGTAGCATCATTTCTTAATGACCAGGCATTCAAATATATGAGCCTATGGGGGTCACTGTTACTCAAAACCACCTCAGAACCCACATCCAACACTGTTTGGGTGACTAAGACTGGAGGCTAGATAACCCAAGGACCTAGGGTAAAACTGAATACTACTGTTCTACTAAGAGAGCATAGTAATAAAATGAGTCTTAATGATATTCTGTTTTACTCATAGATCAGTGCCTTACTCAGCCATCATCAGAGAAGCTTTTTCCTGTGGCAGATGGGAACAAATACAGACCCACAGCCAGACACTGTGCAGAGAGTGAGATACCTTGGAACACTCAGTCCTATTTGAGATGTCACCATTAAATCCCTCTTGTCAGAGATCAGGGAACCCTGGGAAAGAGGAGGAAGAAAGAGTATAAGAGCCAGAGGGGTTGGAGTTCACTAAGAAAACAAGGCCCTCTAAATCAGCATGAGCAAAGCTCATATGAACCTACAGAGACTGTGAAAACATGCACAGGGCCTGCATAGGTCTGCACTAGGTCCTTCATGTATGTAGTAGTGCTTTTATGGATTTTCTGTGTGCTAATGAGTGGATCTCTACTTCCTGTGCCTTCTCTTCTACTTTTTTCCTTCTGCCTTTTTGGTGTTTTGTTGTTGTTGTTGTTGCTGCTCTTGTTGTTTTGTTTTGTCCAATTCTAATGTGTTAGTTTTCATTTTATCTTATCTTATTTTATTATTATCCTTTACTGTAGTAAGAGGAAGGGGCTGCATCCCGCTACCCGGCTAGCTTAACCCCCAAAATAACTACACAGAAATTGTATTAATTACTGCCTGGCCCATTAGTTCTAACCTCTTATTGGCTAACTCTTACATATTCGTTTAACCCATCTCTATTAATATGTACCGCCACTTGACTGTGGCTTACCGGCATGAGTCTAACCAGCGTCTGTCTCAAGCAGGAGAAACATGGCCTCTGCCACACTTCCCTTCTTCCCAGAATTCTGTTCTGTCTACTCCACCCACCTAAGGGCTACCCTATCAAAGGGCCAAGGCAGTCTCTTTATTCAACCAATGAAAGCAACACACAAACAGAAGGACCTCCTACACCACTTTAGATTCCTATTTATAGTCTAATGAGAGAGAGAAAAAGAAATTTATCAAGATGGGAGTGGGGAGAAAGTCAAGGAATAGGGAGAGAGGAAACTATAATCAGGATATATGTGAGGTAAACCAATCTATTTTCAATAAAAGTGGGACGAAGGGGAGTAGGTAGAGTGTTAGACTGCCTGTAAGTATATGAAATTTTGTTTTAGAAATTCATTGTTCATTCCTTCAAAATACCTTGTTGTACGTTATCTTATATCTAGCATTTCTGTCCCTAGGTCTGTACCCATGTTAAATGAAAATTGTCTCCACATAAAACCTTGTGATCCGATATTGATGCTAGCACTATTTAAAAAAAATAACACAGAGATTGAAACAACACAAATGTCTTCCAACTGATGACTGGGTACACAAGTGTGTGTTCATAGAATGCAATGGTTCTTAGCCTTCCTGACGCTGCTATCTGCTAATACTATCCTTCATGTTGTGGTAAACCCCAACCCTAAAATCATTTTCAATGCCACTTCATAGCTGTAATTCTGCTACTGCTTTTAATCAAATTGTAACTATCTGATATGAATGATATCTGTTAAGTGACCCCTGTCCAACCCCCCCCCCCATCCAAGGGGCCATGACTCATAGGTTAAAAACTGTGGTAATAATGTAACACTATTCAGCAATGTTGAAGTACAGTAAGTAAAGCTTCAACATGAATAAGTCTTGAAATGAAAGAAAGTAATCACAGCAAGGCATCTCAGGCACGACTCTGCTTTGTGGAACTCTTCTAAGTACAGAGATCTATAGAGATGCAAAGGTGGATTGTCTTTGCCAGGGACTGCGCAAGAAAGTAGGACTAGAAGTAATTTTTAATGGAAACAAACTTCCTTTTCTAGTCAGAAAAATTCCAAAATTACATAATGGTAATAGTTTTCTGATTCTGTAAATGTGCTTTAGAAAAAAAGAACATTAAGCTATATTTTGGACTTAAAAAGACTTAGAGTAGGGATTGGCTTTTAAGATTACGTATATGCAGAGATAATCTGTCTAAGTTGTAAATGTGTGTCTGTTGTGGGGGGACGTGTGTGTGTGCAGGTCTGGGCACACTTTAGAAGATGGAGATGGAAAGATGCAGAGGTAGGACACTGCGGTCATTAAAGGGCAATGCTGGCCTGAGGGTGAAGTCCATCAGTGAGGAAAACCTAAAGACAAGCCAGGATTGAGCTGAGAAACTAGTAACTAGTGTGACAGTCACACCATTGACGGGATCAGAGAGTGGCAGGAGAAACCAAATATACAGATGGGATGGCTGGTCACCAGGCAGGTACCCCTCAGGACTGCGGGACATTTCAGTTTTACTTGGAGGGCAATTGGAAGCATAGAATTAGCAGCATGATCTGATGTCAACCCCAGAGAAAACTATTCCTGTTCTTTTGTTTTCTTTTTGGAAAAGGTCCTTAACAAAGATGAAAGCTGAATGAAGCAGACCAACTTGAAATCTGTCCCAATAGGCCAGGTGCAAGATCATCATGGCTAGACTGAAGACGTGGAGAAAATTCAACACATTTCGGGTTTATTTTGGACTTCCACCCAAACCAGAGGGCAATCACCCAAATTTATCAGAGATTCAACACTGAACAAGAAGGGAGGCCTGCCACAGAATGATTAAGGGTGACTTGGGAGTGTCTGGCTTAAGTAGAAAAGACAGGAAAATGCGAGTCTGTAACGAGGACATCAAAGCCAGACCTTAGTGATGAACTGAACGGTGGGTGGAGAGAATGAAGGTTTTCTGGGGAGAACTTCCTAGGGTTGGCATGTTTCTGAGACTTCCACATGCAGAATTCAATGTGATGCATAAAGCTCAAGGGGGTTTCTTAAACCGGAAAATTTGTGGAAGATAAAATTTCAAGACATAGTCATGATGTTATCTAGAGAGGATTTAAAATCGAACCCAGGATCTTACAACTGTGAACTAGAAAGGGAGCCGTTTTAAACAGACGGAATGGAAGAAAAGCTAAGGTTGATAGGAAAAAAAGAGTGGCATATATACTTTTAAAAAATTAATTCTTTTACTAGAAGAATCTTTGAAGAAAATCTACAAATAAGCCCTGCTTCCGCTAGTCAGAGGAAGCTGCTGTCCCTGTCTAACCTTCATGGGTAAGTTAGGAAATCGGAAGTGTTATGCAGGATCATGGGCTGGGGCTGTTGTTTAAATCAACAGCAAAACCTAGGCTAAGGAACATTCCTGGGCCTTCCTCTCAGGGCTGCTGAAAATCACTAACAATGTGGATCTCTTTTGTTTCAAATGAGAAAAATGTGCGTGCTCCATATTGGGCGGTCAGAAGGAGAGTCTGGATGTATGAAATGGCTTGAACTGACCTTTAAGATTCAACAAAGAAAAGGTGACTGTCAAGTTCCCACCCATGCTAGCACTACATGAGCTAGTGTGTTCGGTGATGCCCCTCGTTGGTAAGTGTTAGTCACTGGACAGTTTGGGGAGCTGCTCACCATGGCAATGACCGCTTGTGATGCTTATCTCATGCAATTCCAGCCCAGTTCTGGGTTTTAAGCGCAGCCGAATGAGACCACGGAGCAAGCTGCACAGCTGCAGTTGGAGAAGCACACATCACTGCCAGGTCTTAGTGGTGACCTCACAATTGACAGAGATGTTGCCAACCTCCTACATACCCCAAGAGAGAAGATGCAGATTCATTTTACCATGGAAACAAGATTAGTGAAGCAAACTATTTAGGACCATAGCATTGGCACTCAGAGAATGGAAAAGTGCTGCAACATATTTTCAGGAGTCAATTAAAGGTCAAATGAATACAGTCAATTAATTTATTTAATAGTATTTACCAAGTGTAGACTACACATTGCCTAGTATGCTAGAAGTCGGAAATTCAGCAAGACATACAGCAAAGAATTCTTTGCAGAACTTTTTTAAAGAAAACAATCTGCAGTATCTTCAAACAATAAAAGCTTGCTTTTGTAGATATTAAGTCCCTTTCTCATTTGCAATATAACAGCAAAATGAGGTGAGTGGTGGTTTTTTCCATTTCAAATTCTTGAATAATTCTTTCCCATCTCCATTCTGACTCGCATTAACAGATCACAAAGGCATGTTTATTGTGTGAGAGAGACAAACCTTGTGCTCACAGACTCTTTCCCACATGAGTGCTTTCTTAACCAAGCACAAATGAATATGTTTTTTGCCTCCTAATATTTCTCTGTTCACTAATTTTATATTCATCAGCAATTGCAGAGGCTAAAAATGTTAATGCAATATGCTGATTTTTATATGCAGCCTTAGGAAACCATAGACCTAAATAATCGATATAATACAATATACACTCTGAAACCCAAGACGTCTTACATACTGATTTAGCCAGACAGGACAGTTTCCAGACATCAAATGTTCAGTAAAATTTTTAAACACAAAAGCATCAAGGCAAGACATCAGGGGTTGGTTTGGGCTCCAAATTCCATGTATAAAAGGCATCTTTCATCAACATCATTGATAAATATTTTAAGTTGTGTTTGTTCTTCTTAACCATCCATAAAGCAGTCACCATGCTGAGGCAAATTAGGCCTCTAGTGGACAGTAGCAGTTCTCAGAATAAGTATTATTAAAGGTCCAGGATCTTCCAGTCCTTGCTTTTCAGAGCATTTCTGTATCTTAGATATTTTCAGGTCTCAGACATATGAGAATTGTGCTCACAGCCCAGAGATGGTGACCTTTTCTGCCTGACACTGGTTTTATGTCTTGTCATTCCCATCATTTTAGTTAGATGTTCTCCAAGTCTGCCTTGTGACTTGGTTGTTTGAATCCTAAAACATGGCAACAAATGTTGAGTTCTGTTTATTTATAATTTATAATTTTGAAAAGTTAATTTGTGGTTACTCTTTTGTCATTCTTTTTGAAGGTGATCTCTTGTAATCTAATTTAACCATCAAATTTCATCTATATACTTTCCTTTAACACTGAGTAACCTATGCGTAGGATGACTTAAAATAGGAAAGGATAGCGATACTAACAGAGAACCACTCTTGTGAGGATCACTATGAGCTTGAGGGTAGCCTGAGCTGTAGACTCTAAAAACAAAATAAAATAACAACAATAAAAGAAAACAAAGAAACCCACAATTTTTTTGTTTTTACAAAAGCTAGTGCAGGGAAAGAGGAGGCTCTGATAGCTACCCCCAATATTTAATAAACATAAGCCCTTATTTGTTAGATGTTTAAACACAGAACAATGTGTTGGTTCAACTGAAATGAATCTTCCAGCCATTTCTAAAATGAATCTCTTTACCTTCTGGTTCAAAGTAACCTTTAAAATGAAGTAGATGTTTGTATGCCTTGCTTGTGTCTGCACTGTAGAAAAAGAGCATAATGTATTGGTGCTTGGGTTATAGTATGTAAAAAAAGAAAAGAAACACATAAAAATCACAATACAATTGTCAAATGGCTCTAGATAGCTGAACAGTAACACTATGAAGAAAGGAGAAGGGAACCAATTAGCACAATTATAAGTGTGATAAACACATTATCTTTCATGTTGAATTCAGTTATGTGCCTAGATATACAAGAGCTCTTATTTCTTGAAGAAGAGTTCAAGAGTGTCTGATTTAACATTTCATAATTCAGAATCCTGGGCATGCAATAGCCATTATGGATGAGAAAACAAAACCTATACAATAACTATTCTACAATATGGACAATTACTTGTGTATAGTTCAAATCAAAAGATTACCTACACCCACTACTCAATCCTTTATTTCCTTATTGCCAAAGGGACTTTTAATTTGAATGAAGAGGTTGAAAATATCCAATTAAAAATTCATCACTCACACATACAGATTTTGTGATGTCAATATTAGTGGATATATTTTTATGATATGAAAAGGAAATGAAATACTTAAAAGGAATTCACTAAAAAGAAACAGAAAAAAGAATTTACATGTGATGTTTGTAAAATAGGCAAAATTTGTACCTGTAGCCTCTATCTTATGTACAATGGAGAAGAAGAGCTGAGGCAATTTATTTCTACCCAAGATTTATTTAAGATAATCGCAGACTCTTTATTTTTGTAAGTTCTCCATTGTTAGAAAAGTTTTGGATACTGATTCTGTTATTCATGAACAAAATAACCTATAAATTATTTTTCACATTTCTAGTCTGGATGAGAATAATATTAAGGCTAAGACTCAGCTCGGTGGCAGAGTGTTGCATACTATGTGTATGGCCCTGGATTCAAACCTCAGCAGCTAAAATGAACAAATGAATCCAAAAGAGTCATTCATCTTTATCTAGAATTAATTAAAAGTAATGAACGGACAGTATCAAGATGCTTCTATAACTATCCCTCCTGACTGACAATAAGTCTTCATTTGAATAGTTAGATTCGGGGCCACAGAGAGGGGTGTAGGGGAGATAGCTCAGTTGGTAAAGTGCTTGTACGAGTACAAGTCAAGTGCCTTTGCAAGGACAAAGACCTGAGTTTGATCCCTAGAACTTGTGTAAAAACCTGGGCATGGTGGTGAGCATTTGCAGTGTCAGCTCTGAGGGGGTGCATCACTGGACAACCACCTCACTTTATTTAGCAGGTTCCTGTGAGGGACACTATCCTGCCCGCCAACCCCCCCCAAAATGGATGGCACTTGAACCAAGATACCCCAAGTTGTCCTCTGGCTTCCATAAACACACACATACACACACACACACACACAATACCAAATAAATAAGCAGTTGGAATTCTATATAAAATTATCATTGTGGATGATTAGTATCTTAAATATATAAACATATATCTATAAAAAACTCATTGTTAAAACAAAAGGTGATTCTAAGCTCTTGAACTAACAAACAGTTGAGATTCAACTAAAAATACAAACTAGATTGACATGGTATTCTATCACAGCCAATTCTTTGAAGAAAGGATCACTAAGGTCCCAGCAGCTGGAAAAATAAATTACATGTACAATTCACAGAGGAGAGAAACAAAAAAGCACTAAAGTAGGTATAGGCTCCATCGTGGATAGTAATAAAATGATGTAAATTCCAAAAGTCAGGCATTTATTTCAAGCAACAATAAAAGATAAAATATTAACACGTAAGTTTTGCAAGTAAAATGAACTGATATTTCAAATGTCACTGGTGGCCCCACAAATGAATGCCCTTTGGGAAATCTGAAATCATGCTATTTTACCTTTTGGCTCTATAATTATAGTTTTAGTAATGTATTCTTTTGATACATTTTTGCAAAATCATCCTTGCTTTGTTTTTTTGCACTCGGTGTTAAGGGAAAGTATATAGATAAAATCTGATGGTTAAATTAGATAACAAGAGATCAACTTCAAAAAGAATGAAAAAACAGTAACCACAAATTAACTTTTCAAACTGATAAATTATAAATAAACAGAACTCAACCCCAATTCACCATCATGTAAATAAGGTAAATAATGGCATTTTCAGGAAAGAAATATGACATGTAGCCTCCACAGCTACTTTGACCAGGCTTCTTTTAGCAAATTATTAAATTCGTGTGTTTCATTGAATTTGTTTGAAATGTGAAATACTGTACACAGTCTTTGAACTTTTAAAACAATTCACTACTCATAGGAAAATAGCTGGATTATACAAAAAAAATTAGCAACTTTGATGGCTGTAGGGAGTAAGAATATGAATGAGTATATCCTTTAAACATCTTATATAATACAATTTCTATTAAAAAAAATGAACACGGAAAAACTCATTGACAAAATGATTTTCACGTTTCCAGTAACTTTAAAAATCTCTTTGACAGCTATCCTCATGCCTATGTCCCTTACTTATCGCTAAAATTAATTCTTCTTACAGATATCAAAATTCTATAAACATGTACACACCCATCTCAAGTACATATACTGTGTTTTAATATAGAAAGCAACACGGTCTGTGCATCATTCTATAATTTCCTTTTTACTGTAAGGCTCTAATTCTAAAATATTTGATTATGAAATGAAAAAGAAAGATCATGTTAAAAATACTACGTGCAATTATATTGGTTATATTTTGAAATTTACCCATATTAAAATGTAGACTCGATGAACTTCTTCATAGTAAAGCCTCCATAAACCGACTTGATAGGATGGAGAAACTATCTGTAACATATATAATGACTATATTAAAAATAAATAGTCCTGTTATACAGTTAATAGAATAGGAGATTTTTTCAGTCTCAAAATAGGAAATTCACACAGAAATAACCATATGGTTGATGACAAAGGAAAATCATCACCTGACCAATAAGCAAAGAAACAAGCAGATGGCTCCTCACACTCATTTCCTCAATAATAAAAGGTTGAATTGGGGAATTCATTATGGCTATCTGAGTAATGTACTCTGGAGTAATGTCACCACCAGAGGAATTGCTATAAATAATGTGGAAGGTCAACGCAGCATGAAATCTTAATTAAGCATAGATGTTCTCCGGGGTCCAGAAGCTCCACTGAAAACCAACTCAGAAATGCACAATAGAAAGCAATATGTGCAGGAAAAATTATTTCTCAAGATTAAAAATAACTCAAAAACAATGTGAGTGACCTATACATGTAGCCATTTAATGGGGGGGGTGTTTCTGGAATATGCATTTACTTAAAAGTAGATCAGTGTTTATTCTCTAGGAGATGAAACATTTATAGGAAACACTGATTTCTTGGAGAGCCAGAGATTACCTGACCTCCCGACACCTCAGTGTCATTTATTCTCCATTTCTTCCATAGTTCATGGACTTGATGTTGGTTAAATCAACAATGCAAGTTGTGTGTCTGAAATGATTCTTAGAAACAACATAGGGGTTAGTTTCATTTCTAAAGACCTGTCCATTTTAACACTGAAATCATGATAGATAATAATTGGAGAGATGGCTGGTAGCAAGGGTTTGGAAAACATCACAGTTTGGCTAAGAATTTAGAGCTTGGGATGGTTGTGTAAAACTTCATTCAGCTGTTCAATCCATCAACAGACAATTCAGGAATTCAGGAGGTAACTAGATCTACTCAAACAAAATATATAGTATATGGGTACATTTCAATTGTGTTACCCTAAATTAATTCTCTCTGGACTCATTTAACTCCAAAGCTGTTTAATAAGTGATTTCACCAGTGTCATCTGAGAGAAAGTTTAAAGAGGATACTTAACTGAGATAACCTTTGTCTTTTTACCACCATTTTATTTCACAAACATAAATTCACAAGAGATGAAGGGGGAAAACACCTACTCAGTTTCTACTTAAAATTTTCAAGTGAAGAAAATGAGGCCCTGAGAGATTATGCTACTAACTAAAGACTGGGAACATACACAGATACTCTCATGGAGGACTCTTCTCCTGTAAGAAGCCAAGAAAAAAAGTAAGCATGTCTGCCCTGACATAACATTTTGAAATATAAGTGACTACATCTATCTTTCTTCTCACAGTACCTTAAAAACTTGCTTTTAGTTCCACAATAGACTGCTTCATGAAAGCCAGAAGAGGGTGTCTGATTCCCTAGTGCCACTGGAGTTGCACGCTGAGGTGGTTAAATGAAAAATGTCCCCCACAAGCTCTGGAATAGGAATACTTAGTTGGTGTAGGAGGTCCTTCTGCATTTGTATTGCTTTCATTGGTTGAATAAAGAAAACTTCCTTGGCCTTTTGATAGGGCAGAAATCAGGTAGGCAGAGTAGACAGAACAGAATGCTGGGAGAAAGAAGGCAGAGACAGAGAGCCACGGCCATGAAGCTACCAAGCCAAACATGTTGAATCTTTCCCAGTAAGCCACAACCTCGTGGTGACACGCAGATTATTAAAATTGGGTTGAATCAAGATGTGAGAGTTAGCCAATAAGAGGCTAGAGAGAATGGGCCAGGCAGTAACTTAATTAATACAAATTCTGTGTGGTTATTTCAGGTATAAGCTAGCAGGGCGGGATGGAACAAAGTGGCCCCGTGCTTCCTACTAAACTTAATCCCCATTTGGTGGTGCTGTGTTTCAACCAAGGATGTGAGTTGAGGTTTGACAGGTGAGATGACCTGAGTGTCTTAGCCCAGAGGCAGCACTAACAGTGTAGCTAATGCAACCTTTTCTACCTCACATTTAACAGTCCCCTTCCATTAAAAGTCACAGTGTGTTTTAAAAGCACACTAAGCAAGTATAAATTCCTGCAGGAAACAAACCACCCCCATACTGGAGTCTACAAAATGCTCCCCAAATACTTTATAAATAGTTAGGCTTTTCTCTCTAACCTAAAGCCCAGTTCATTTCTCTTGATGTTAAGATCAGTAAAGGAAGTAAAACAACAGAAGACTGAAATCACACCAAACACAACAAAGAGTTCAAACATGGTCTCATGCCTTCTTTTGGTCTAGTAACTTTTCTGAAACTTATTATTTTTTCAGTATATTCCACATACAGAATTCAACTTCATATGTGTATAACTCCATTCAGGCTTAACTCAATAATTAGTAGAACAATGTATACAAATGACAGATTCCACTACTGCATTCTGCTGCAGAATGAGTTAATTTCAAATTCAAGTCACAGTTTACTGAATTATATTCTAAGTTAATAATATCCTAGACCTCTGTAACAAATAAAATAAGCTTGTTTCAACAGTAAAGTGCATACATAAAATTCTATGCTATTTGTAGTTGAGCATGAGATTCCAAAGAAATATAAATATGAATTCATTATTTCACAGATATAAACACATACCTATAAATCCAGTTCCATTAATGGCCATACATATCAATATACATCATCATGTATATTTTGTAATGTATATGTGAATGTATATACATTTATGTTTATGAATGTTTGATATGTATAGTGATTCATGAAGAGAAAAACTGACCAATAACAAGTGGGCTAAAATACTGCATGAGATATGATAAATACAAAAGTAAGATCTGTCATATTATTATTGATAACATCTTTACTATAAAGCATACTTTTGAAACACTTAGATACAGAATACAAAGACCACAAAATCTAGACAAATACTTCCACTGAATTGGTACCGTGAATTTTAAAATTATTTTTTGTTATAAAAATTTAAAATGGTATCCATTTTAATCTTATTGTTGAAATGAAAACATCATATATTAAAAGTTGGCCAGCTTTGGCTTTAATCCCGTATTCAAATATTCTCTACATCTTAATAGTTCCCAACACTCTTTTAGAAGAGACAAAGAATCTTTAAATTCCTTAGGAATTCAAAAGAAATGGATATGCATTATGTTTCTCTATGAAATAAATTATTCTGTTTGGGCTATCTCTAAATTTTCTGCTTGACTTGGTTTTTTTTTATCCTGAAAATTATATTTAGTCAAATTTTGCATGTATTAAGATGAAATGATGCATGGACCTGGTGAGCAACTGCATAGAGAAAACGAGAAACATCAGGATAAACTTTGCTCAATACAAGGACATTTGCTGTTGCTTTGTATAAATTGGTGTTGTATGTTATGACTTTAAAAAGGAAAGTTCTAGAAAACTACAGTATGATTTCAGTTACTCACTTTTTAAAAAGCAACACAATATTATGCTTTTAAGGATGCACATACTTAACAAAATTAAAAAACTATGAATGAAAATATGTTTACAATTTTGAGAATAGTGGTTACATCTGGAGACTTGGGGAAGAAATTGGCTGCCAAGGGTACCATGAGAGCTTCAACATGATGCACACATTTGAAAATAAAGGTCTTAAGCAAAACTGGTGAAATTTCACATTCACAAAATCTGTGTTGCTGAATTAACCTATGTATATTCATATAGTTACGAAGTTTTACAGTTGCAGAACTATATAATTATTGAATGAATAAAAGACTAAGAGGGAAATGCACAAAGATTATGAGCATGTAATGCAGACAAGACATGAAAACTGTTGCAAAGAAACAATAAGATTCAACAAGAATATTGACCATAAAGAGTGTTTCATCCACACTGGCAAACGTCTTGTAAGAAGAAGGGGTATAGTGCAACTGGTGAGATATAAGTTGGGCTAGCATCTTTACAAAATAACTGACAGAATGTGCCATTTTAATAATACCATCGCGCATTCCCTCTTCCCTTAAATTTACCATTTCCAGATGCATGTCCTAAAGAGATGTGCAAATTCTAGCTAACGTTGTGTGTTACAAACTGTTGTGCTTTGCAATTGTGTAAAATGGTGCTGAACCAAAAGCCTAACAACACGAATCTTCAGAGTCATCAGTGTGTCATCCACACAGAGCATCTGAGAGAATGATTTTTCTGTGCATGTGTACAGCCTCATCTAGCAGGCACGATGCCATACTCCTTGCCTTTCTCCAGAACAGTGATTCTCAGGTTTGTGAAACTGCACAAGCATACACAGACACACACAAACACACAGACACACAGAAGAGAGAGAGACAGAGACAGAGAGAGAGAGAGAGACAGAGAGAAATGGGATGAGCTGGCAACAATTGAATATATTTTGACTGTCCTAAATGTGCATCTAGGTGTACAGACCGGATGATTTTAAGTATCAACAGTCACAAGACAACACTTTACAATGTTCACCCTACCCATGCTCCTTTGTAGTGAAGGCAACAACCTGACTTGAACCAGTCTGTATCAGTTTATATTTCTCTACTATCATCTATAGCTATACAATGAGAAAACACTTATCTTGTTTTAAATATAAATTAAAAAGACTCAGAAAGATTGAATGACTATTCTGTTGAAAATAATAAAGCTAATGAGAAGCTAAGCTCTTGTTCTTTTTTATATTTTTATTGTTAAAAGAGAAATTTACATTTACTCCCCTTGTCCCAGGCCCTCCCACTCCCACAGTATCCCTCCTCCCTCCCCTGCTTCCTTAAGAGGGGGCAGGGTACCCTGCCCTGTGGGAAGGCCAAGGCCCTCCACCCTCCATCTCGGCCTAAGAAGGTGTGCTACCATATAGACTAGGTTCCCAAAAAGCCACTACATGCAGAAGAGATAGGTCCCAGTGCCATTATCATTGGTTTTTCAGTCAGTCTCCCTTGGCAGTCACATTCAGAGACAACAGTGACACTGGTGATTTAAATAAATTATGTTTTCAATTATGCCTTGTGATGTAGCTTTTTGTTTTATTTTTTTATTTTTAGAGATAGGGTTTCACTGTAGTTTTAGTTTGTCCTGGAACTAGCTCTTGTAGACCAGATTGGCCTCGAGCTCACAGAGATCTGCCTGCCTCTGCCTCCCGAGTGCTGGGATAAAAGGCTTGCATCACCACTGCCCAGCAATGTAGCCATTTTTAAAAGTGGATGTGAGCAAAGGGCTTAAAATAATGTCTTGATCAGAGAGCACTATAAACAGATAGTCAAATATTAGGGCCCAAGTCCTATACATCAACAAACAAGTTACAGAAGGAACACAATTGTAATGCCATTTATACTACAAAGTCAAAGTTATGATTACACAAGCACAGTAAATGTTACTTATCCATGCCTCTATGTATTAAAACATCTGTCTGTGCACCACATGCAGGCCTGGTACCCACAGAGGCCAGAAGAGGGCATCAGATAGCCTGGAACTTGGATTACAGATGGTTGCGAGCTGTCATGTGGGCACTGGGGGTTAAACTAAAATTGTGTGGATAATGCTTTACAGTCTTACAGTTTTATGGGGCAACAGTTTTGAAATTGGCTAGGTCTGCATTTGAGTCTAGTGATGGTCTTAGACCAATTACTCAATATCCTAAACAGCAAATCAAATAGAAGCAGAGCATCTTCCTCACAGGGTACTATGGGATCAAATACAGTTACTTAAAAATAGAAGATGATTGTCCAAAACTCAGCAGTTGAGTCACACAGGACCACTGGTGTTTATAGTTGTCAAGGTTGTCCATTATAAGGCAGGGAGAGTATTCTGCAGACTGTGGAAACTGAACCAATACTGATTCTATAATGCCAGGGTTTCCCAGCCAATGAAGTTCAGAAACACACAGCCAGAAGTTGACAAATACTAAGCTCTCTGCTTTTAGAAGTACAAACCACAGAGTCACAGAGTCAGTGAGGTGGTTCAATGGGAAAAAGCACTTGCTACTCTAGGATACAAGCTTAACATCAGGATGACCTGAGTGTGATCTTCAGGACCCAGGTAAAAACGGAAGGAAAGAACTGACAACACAAGTTGTCCTCCGACATTCACGCGCGCGCACGCGCGCGCACACACACACACACACACACACACACACACACACACACACACTGTGCCACAGCCACAAACATATCTTGGACTTACACACAACGATGATGAATGAATTTCTTTGTGAAAGTAAGTGCTAATGGTATTTGAAAATGTTTGGTATATCTTCAAACAGACCTCTCTGTTGCATGAAAAATATTTTTCAAATATTAAACACATTAACACAAGAGAACAATAAAGGGGGAGAAAGAGAGACTGTATTTCCAGCATATTATCCTCTATTTCTACTACACTATCTAGTTCTTATCAATTTCTGCATAAACATTAGATAAATAATATGAACTATATCCCTTACATAACATTTCATGGCCAAAATATAATTGAGCTATAAAGAGTAAATTTAGCACATAAGCATATCTTTGAGTCCTGTGTTTTCTACTCTAATAAAGCCTCTATGATTGCTGTGTTTATAGTCATGCATCACAAAACTAAAATACACATGAACAGTTTTGAACTTCACCCCAGATATTACCATACCCTTGACTTTGGAAAATTACTTACCCCTGTAGGCCCCAAATTCTTATTAACAAAATAATCATGTGTCTTACTGAGTGTGAAACCTAGCCATACTGTATGACAATATGAGTATGGTTACATTGTCTGTGAACTCCTGATTTTGTTTTCTTTGAAAAGTGACACAAACACTGTCATCTCCATTCACCCATTTTCCTTGAGAGTGCTTAGAAAGTAAACAATTGAGGCATCACTCTGCCCGTGGTTTGAATGAGAATGTCCCTATAGGTTCATGTATTTTAATGCTTAGCTTCCAATTAAACTGCTTGGAGAAGGATTAGGAGATGCAGTGTGTCTCAATGTCTCTGCGGGTAGGCTTTGGGTACTCCTTCCTCCTTGCCCCAACCTGCTTCCTGCAGATTAGGATGCAAAGCTCTCAGTCACTGCCCTAGTGCCATGCATCCTTGCTTCCTGCCATGATGATAATGGACTAACCCTCTGAAAGTCTAAGCAGGCTGCCAATTAAATGCTTTCTCTTGGGACTTCTTGGGCATGGTGTCATTACAGCAAAACATTTTAGGTGGAAGAACCTGGTGAATTCCCTGCTCCCTGATGATTTATTTTTTGTGCAAACTGTTACCTGCTACTGTCATGACTCACAAAGATTTATGTCTAATATATTTAAACTTTCAAATATTCATTTCAAAATTTATAATTTGAGGAAAAACCTAAATTTTTAAGAGGCAAATTGGCATATCAAGACCTTACTTTCACTAAGAAAGTAAATTTGAAGTATTGATTTAAAAAAAATGGTTTCCTTTACATAGACACGCATTATAGAGTCATAAAATATAACAGTCTCTAAAAAGTAGACCTAGCACATAAGCATATCTTTGAGGTCATATGTTTTCTATAAAGCATGTATTATACCACAGACAAAATTGTTGTGTAAACTCTAGTGTATTTTTCAAAAATATTGTAATTATGGTTCTACCCACAGTGCATCATGAGGATTCTTTTGTTTGTTCTTTCACTTGCATTTTCAAAATTCCAAGAATGGTAGGCGAAGGAGGGTTATGCACACCTGCTATGTTTCTGCTAGTTAATGGGAAGACATGAGAGGAAAATCAGGCAGTTAATCATGTAGTTTCTATACAGAGTCTAGTGTGTTTTGTTACAAGCTTTTGGTGAGCTATTAATAGATTCAGAACATGAACATGTAAGATTATGTCATCAAGAACCCAAATTTTAAGTTATGGAGATTCTGCAGCCAAAGGCAGGAGCAGCCAAGTTCTTAGACAACTTCCTAAAATACCACTGGTGAGAAAACCAGGCAACCACATAAATGGGCAGAGGTAGGCAGGAACATGCTATTCCAAAACAATCCAGTGGAACCTAGGGAACAAGCATTTCCAAAGTCTTACATTTAAAAGGCACCTGGAGTATATGTCATCAGACTCAAATTCCTCTTTTATCTTTCTGCTTCCTCACTCCTTTGCATAATCCTGCCTCCCTCATCAAATATTTGCTTTCAGTTCACATGGATTATGAAAACTGTTGGGACTTAACAAGGACAAGGATCTATAGAATTGAAAATGAAAAGCAACCAATCATGGGAATTAAGTAAGAGACCAACTATCTACTGCTCCTTTGTCCCTCCTTCGCTTTTAATGCTTTGTTTTAATTTGAAACTCATGTAGCCCAGGCTGGTTTCAGACTCACCTTAATTTATGATTCTCTTCCTAGGTGTACATTACAGTGTGTGTGTGTGTGTGTGTGTGTGTGTGTGTGTGTGTTTGTGTGTACCAGAAAAACACTGCCAGCTAAGCTACATCTCCAGTCTTTGTATCTATTTCTTTAATCTCCCTTTTACCAGAAAACATGATTTACACTTGTGTTTATGTCTTGTCGACCTTCCTCCGACTACCCCAAAGCTCCACTAAGAATAAAAATTTAATATTGTCTTATCCCTTAGAAATATGTGCGGAACATAAAATGTATAGGATGAAAACTATGACTTATTCTGACCCCAAAATCTTAAAAATAAAGTTATTTTTTTCTAAAACTTTAAGTGACTTTAAAGCATTATTTATCATATGATCCAGTCATTCCATTTCAATACATTTACTCTAAGAGATTGAAAAATAGGTATCTTCACAAAGACTTATGCACAGATATTTATAGTAGCAGTAACCATAACAGCCCAAACATGGAAGTAAACTAAATGCACTTTATTTGGTGAAATGATAATCATAAATGGTCCATCCAGGGATTGTAACAGCGTGGGGCTGGAAGATGGAAAGTCTAGGATGGTGGGGAAAGTGATGCAATTCTTTTTCAAGTAAGCACATTAAGATAATGAAATAAAAAATATATTACTCATCAAAAATATTGATAACATGATGATTAATTCTGTCATAGAAATAGAGACTTTCAATTTCTTTCGATGAAAAGGAAATAGGGAACGTACAATGTGACCACAAACACTGTACGACAACTGAACGAAGCTGGGCACAGACTAGGCTTGTATGATTTCATTTATAGGAAATACTCAGGTAAATCTACATGGACGGAAGCTCAGTCATTGCCTGGAGTTGAAGAGTGACTGCAGTGGATTATGACAGACACTCGGAATTGATGGAAATGCTCTGAAACTCAACCACAGTGATGGCTATACAGTTCCATAAATGTTCTAAAAAACAACTGGATTGGACACTTAGCATAGCTGAACTCCAGTAAATGATGTCAGGAAGAAAACATGTATAACATCCTTTTCAATTTGTTATTTTACACAATGATTTGCTCTAGGCAGAACCAACTTGGTATCTATGGCTGCATATTACTAATGAGAAATAATTAGGCTATATTTGGAAAATGGTCCATGGAGGACACTGGATCTTAAGATTACCAATTTAATAATTTAAAAAATGCTACTATACAAATCACTTATTTTGACCTCAGGAAATTACAACTGAAAAGCTACTGGGACTAGGAATTATCTATAGGTATACAGATTGGGCACTTGCTAATTTAATTTTTTTTTTTTGGTTTTTCGAGACAGGGTTTCTCTGCAGCTTTGGAGTCAGTCCTGGAAATAGCTCATGTAGACCAGGCTGGTCTCGAACTGACAGAGATCCGCCTGCCTCTGCCTCCTGAGTGCTGGGATTAAAGGTGTGCACTACCACCGCCCGGCACTAATTTAATCTTTAAAAATCGGTTATTTCTACAACAAATTGTTCAAACTTTATGCTGTGCTGATCCTGTTTATACATGATTCTTTCCATAGAAGAATACTCAGGCTTGCTATTTGGGGTGACACAATTTTGAAATTCTGCATTCTTTGTAAGGATATATATAACCAAAGTCATAATGGTTTATAACATGTATGTTCCTCTGTCAATAACTTAATTGAATCTCTGACTTGAGAAACTAAAATAACTAGAAGAAATGTGGTATTTTTATAAGCAAAAGCATCATATTTTACTTGCTATCCATTTGGATCTTCAAACCCAAATTATAATAGAGATCAAGTGTATCATTTTGATTAGCTGGTAAAATTATCTTCCTTGTCAATCCTGTTAACATGTTCATTGCTTTCACTGTTAATTCTAAGGATTTTTTTAGGACTATTGACATCTATTTTAGAATGTGAGTGAGTGCCTAAGACATCGTCCAATATTTATTATTTTAAATAGTTTATCATTTAAATCCTATTGTGTTCCCTTGAACTTATCTACACTGCTCTGACGTTCCAGCTTAGATAACTTCCCACAAAGAAGTCACAATTTTCTCTTCATTGATGATTTACAAATATTGCTTGAGAATGCATCTCAGCCTTTATTCTGTTACATCTTAACTTGGTAGTGGGTAAGTCCCTGTCAATCTGACGGTATGCTCCATATTTTATTTCTGATGAGTCTTATTTTATAATGACTGGAGTAAAACTAGAATAAGTTGTCTGCTTTATTGCCAGTTAAAATTTTATTGTGGTTTGAAATAACTTAGTTTTGTTTACCTCATTTCCAAGATATTCTCTCAGATACAAAGTATATTTCAACTTGTGTTCAACGATTTTGTCTAAAAAATAGAAAAACATTCATAGTGGCAGTAATAGTCCATGGCATTTCCTCTCCACTACTTCAAATTTACAACTCAATGACACGTGAGTGGGTTCCCAGAAGAATGTTAGAGGGCATGGACAGAAGGCATCTATGCTTATTATAATTATGCTGAAAGAAAATGATAAAAAGGACAAACTCAAAAAGCCAATTCATACAGAAGAGATAGATAGGTCCCTGTGCCATTATCATTGGCTTCTCAGTCAGTCCCCATTGGCAGCCACATTCAGAGAGTCCGGGGATGCACACCTTCTTAGACGGAGATGGAGGGGGAGGGTCTTGGGCTTTCCACAGGGCAGGGTACCCTGCCCCATCTTAAGAAAGCAGGAAGAGGGTGGTGGGGTGAGGGGGGAGCGGGGGGGCCTGGGACAAGGGGAGTAAATGTAAATTTTTCTTTTAAATTTAATAAAAAATGAAAAAAAAGACAAACTCGAGACTTTTAGAACCTTACTCAAAGTTTAGACAATGTAAAATTCTCTTTAAAAATCTTAAATTCTGTGGGGTTTTTTCAGAGCCACTAGAATGGTTGCCCTCAAATTTCGACTTCTGTAAATATTGCAATGTTTTATTAACATTACAATGATGAGTTACCCTCTAGAATTTGAAGACAAACCCTATCCTGAAGATAACACACATTTTAATCATAAAACATGGAGAAATCAAACTAGTACTGACATGGAGGCTGCATCCTTACTGGATAGCTTTTATAGTGCTGGAACGGTCCATCCACAAAACAAGAGGAGAAAAGTAGTCATCAATCACAATGAGTGGTGCACTCTGAGAGCTGCAAAGATGACGGCCCTGACAGGTGCAATAGTGCCATGAAGATGGTGGAAGTAGCAGGCCACTTTCTGATGGGACTTAAAGCCCCCTACCCAATATGAAACCCATTTCTGCCACCATTATCAGGACCATGAACTTGTACTTAGGCATGTAATGGGCCCGAGTGGAGAACCTATCACTATTATTCTGCTAAATGGACATAGTATTAAACCAACTCCTAATGACTTATTATCATAAGTCATCATAAGCCCATAGATTAATGCATCTCTCAACCTTCACCAGTAAAGCTTCTATTTGCAGGTATGGTGATTAGCAGCAAAACCACAAGAGTTAAAAATGAAAAAAATTAAACATTATGGAGTGCTCAGCCCTAAATGGGACATCTATATAGTGTCGTTTCCTCCCAAGGCTCAGGGACAATTGCAGAAGACGGGAAAGAAAGATGGCAAAAGCCAGAAGTAGTGGATGATTATAAGGAAAGAGTGGTGTTTGGCCACAGCAGGGCAGTTGCACAAATGAACTCACAGCAGTTGGGACAGCATGCACAAATCCTGAACCATCTCAAACCCACATGAAGCCCACAGTGAAAGAGGAGGTAGGCTTGACATCCGATTTCTAGCTGAGGAGCTATTAGCAAGCGATAGCTTCTGGGAGAATGAGAGGTTGTTTTTAAGATGTAGCTCCTGGTTGGTTGGCCAAGTTCCAGTGGATGACCACACATCCATAAATACATGACCAGCACAATTAGGACACTTTGGGTTAACAAAGGAGAATAACGAAAGAAAATTGAGGCAGTGAACTGGGGTAGATCTGGGAGGACTTGGGGAAGGAGGTAAATATGATAAAAACACACTGTATGAAATTCTGAAAGGACTAATCAAAACAGGAAAGAAAAAGAATTACTTTTTAGTTTTCAAATACAGTCTTTCTGCTTGAGGTTAAAACTAGACCTATGAGTTCTATCTTACCTGTTGTGGAATATTTCTTTACACCATGTGAAGATGTGTCACTGGGATTGGTTGAATAAAGAGGTGAATGGCCAACAGCTGAACAGGAAGAATTTTAGGTGAAACTTCTAGAGACAGAGAGGTCTTGGGAAAAAGAAAGCCACAAAAGCCAACCAGGTGTGACAGAAGCAGGATGGACAATATAGAGTAAAGGTAACCAAGCCATGTAAAAGAACATAGATAAAAGATATCACTTAATTTAATTTATAAGAACTAGTTAACAACAAGCCTAAAAAACTAAGGCTAGGTCCTCATAGTTAATACGTCTCCACTAATAAGTGGTTATTTGGGAGCTAGCATGTAGGACAGAAAAAGACTAGTTATACTCACCAACTCCTAACCTCCCCTATCTCCAAGATTCTAATACTGGTGTCTACACACTTCAAATTAATATATAAGGCACTAGGAAATCCAGTTAAAGGCATGATGAGGAGGCTTGCCATGTAAGTGGTCACTCCTTTAGTTATGCCAGATTGAAGCAATGAAGCTAAAAAAAGAATCTGGAGCAATATGACCTCATGTTGGCCCTCTCAATACGCCTTTGATTTTGATGATGATTCCCCCCACCCCACTCTCTGCCTCTCTGTCTTTTTCTCTCTCTCAGCCCCACACCCAGAGAATGACAAAACAGGTCTAAGTTCAGCACCATCTTTTCACAACATATGAGTTCGAGTATAAAGTGTTAATTTAGTACAGATATGTGCACACTAATTATGAGATGAAATCAAGTGCCTCTTACTGGACAAGTCAGTACTGCCCTATCCAGTCCCCGGGGTCTTTCCAACACTACCACATAATCACTCTATAAAAGTATCTGGGTAGCTTTGCATGGCTGAGCTCCCATTTTCTCACTTTCCTCAGTCTGGGGCCTGGCATCAGAATAAAGATGAGATGGACACAGTGATGTGCTCACTGGAGCTGCACACTGAAAGCACTCGGCATTAAATCATGGTCTCCATTTGTCTAGGGGAACCTGTAAGCCTCTTTTTAGGAATCTCCTCCCCAATCCAAAAGCCTAAAGGGATTGCTATTTACCTCATCACTTGTAGATATTGTCAATATATGTGGATTAATTCCCTTATTTAACCCATTTCCTAGCAGGAGCACTCTTTTGTCTATTATTCATTCAATTAAATTCCTCAAACTACCTGAAGTGCTGTAATTACTATTAAATTAAACATCCCCGTGCTAACGAGCTCCGATTTAAATATCCTGTTTTGTCTTGCTTTAGAAGTATTTTAAGACTTCTCTATAGATTATAAAAATATGCTTGTGCGGCTGGAGAGATGGTCCAGCATTTGGAAGCACATGTTATTCTTGCAGAGGTCCTGAGTTCATTTCCCAGCACCCGCACATTGGCCATAGCTCCAGTTCCAGGGGTTCAAATGACCTGTTCTGACCTCATAGGGCACCAGACATGCTTGTGGTGCAGAGTCATACATAAAAGTAGACACTCACAAATAAAAATAAAATAAATAAATCTAATCTTTAATGTGCTTTTTATGATTCAGTTAGTAAAATTCAAAAAAGTAAATACTGGTAAATAAATACAAAAATTTCTTCTTCAAATTTGGTACATGATAGGATTATCTCAAGCCTGAGATACAGGTCAATACATAAGCAAGGAACTCAATATGATTGATACATAGAGCAAGAAATTATTATTGTACTTTCTATTTTCCAAGCCTTCTGAATTGAAAGATGTTAAGGACCACTGATGAAGATTTACAGAGTACTGCACAATAGGCTTACTTATAAAGATTTTGCATGTAGGCATGTAGCTATGTAGAAGATGTATGTGCTCCTTAAGCTAATTGCTACCAATGAACTGAATTGAATAAGAACACAAATATGGAGCAATTGCATATAAAATGCAATGTGTGAGATCAAGAATTTCATCTGATCCTCTAAATCTGTGAAATTTAGTGCAGTCTTATGAACCCAAAAGGATATTTAACAAAGTACACCTTGATTTATTGATAGATAGATAGATAAATGATAGATAGATAGAGACTTTTATTTAACCCCAGCACTTCCTAGATAGAAGCAAGAGATCTCTGTGAGTTCAAGGCCAACCTGGTCTACAGAGTGAGTTTCAGGACAGATAGGGCTACACCAAGAAACCCTGTTTCAGAACACACAGAAAGAAAGCACACCTTTCCTAGTTTCCCAGTAAGCTTAACCTTTTCATAAAACCATTAAAAGTTAAGTGTCTCTCTGGATGGAAGACTCCAGATGACATATTAAGTTTTATGTGTTTTTGAAATTGTTTTCAGAATGTATTTGTTATAATTAAAATTTGTCTTTCAAAATACTGATATTTAAGGAACTCTATAATTATAAATAAAAGAGCAAAAGTCACATAGAAAAATAGGTAAAATATATAAAGAGAAATTCTATAAGATAATGAAAACCAAAAGAAAGAAATTTTAATAATAATACTAGTAACTCTGCAGGGAAAGGTGAGCTTGCAATGTATAAAACACCACCACCTCACAATGCATTACCAACACACACACCTACCTTTTGACACGCAAAATGTTACCTAACCACCACGGTGTTTTCGCTCTTCTGTGTATGTCACAGTTCATGACAGGAGAGTATGGGAATCAAACATTCAAAGGTCCATCAAGCCAAACTGAGGCAGAGAGTGGAAAAGCTTTAAGATCCAATTAAACAGAACTACTCAATAGGAAACCTCACATATGTAGTTGCGCATATCACAAAAATCGCCAAGTTACATGTACATATGTTTGTGCATCAGTGACCTCCAGATCATGTACCACAAGCGAAAAGCATGTTTTATACTTGAGAGAAAAAAAACATAAGTAACAAGGAGGGAACAGGTAGAAGAGGGGTTTTCCTTATATCATTGTTGGTGGTTCTACATGGTAAAATTTGAATCCTTCTTATTTCAAGAATAACTTATTTTGGCCTTAGATTTTAACGAGAGAAGAGCCACATATACTAATCAAGATTCAAAATCATTTTCCTGAACTCTGAATAATCCATGCTCTAACATCAAATATTATAGATTTAATCATCTCAGTTCAACTGATGTCCGTTCCTCCCTCAGTAGTCTCTCCTTAATAAATGTTAGATTTTTCTCTTTCTCTTTGATTTTCTACAATTTTGTCACAGTACGTCAAAGTTTGGGTATCTTTTTTGATGCAACCCAGAGCATGATCAGAATGGGAAGATGACGCAGGATATTTACAGAGAGATAAAGCAACAAGATGCTCTTAGCCAGTAGTTCTCAAGCTTTGTGATACTATGACCCTTTAGTACAGTTCCTCATGTTGTGGTGACTTCAACCATAAAATTATTATAATTGCTACTTCACAATTGTAATTTTGCTTCTGTTATTAATTGTGTTTTCCAATGGTCTTAGGTGACCCCTTCAGCCCCCAACAGAGGTGGCAACACACAGATTGAGAACCACTGCTTTCAGCAGAGTTAAATTTTTCTGTCTTGCGGGGAAGCATGCTAAGCTCAAGAAGTAAATAACTCCATGGCTTCGGAAAGTCTGTGAAACTGAACATAATCATTAGGTCTCTCCCTCCCCAAGCATATATAAACAGAAAGAACTGCTAAGTGACACTCTCAGATAAGCTGAACTGCCTTGAAGCAGGGACCAGGCCAGGCTCAGGTCAACTGGGCAGCTTGGAACCCAATCTCCAACCCAATCTGTTATCTACAGGCCGAGCAGCATGTTCCAGGTTCCCAGCTTTTGCTGTGGGGACTTTGGTAATGCAGCTGTCTGAGTCATTTCTGCTCCTGTAACAGACTCCTTCCACATATTCTTGTAAACAATCCCCATGAAATGCATTGGTTCCCAAAGCTGGACTTTAATGGTAGCCTTACTGTGGTCTGTTACCAGCTTGCATCTGGGGTATAAAGACCTACCTGGTCACCTCTCTCCAGGAAGACTGCCACATGGTGTTCACACTTGTAGCCCTCTTGTTCTACTTGTCCTTCCTTCCTCCCTGCCCTGACTTCTGCTCTCATATGATAACTTATCCAAAGCACAGGTCCCAAAATATTAACTTGTTCAAAATTCATCACAGATTGGAATTTTTTGAGTACAGGAAAAGTACACGTGGAAAAAGGAAAAAAAGTATTTTTTCTGTATTAAACAGTAAACAAAATAACTACTAATATTAAAATCTCTTGTTTGATCTTGGGAAGGGTTTCATTATGTCGCCCAGGCTAGTCTTGAACTCGCAATTCTCCTGCCTTAGCTTCTGAGTTAAAACTCTCAGTAAATAATCGGTAATGGTTTAGTTCACCATTCTGAGAAAATTATCTACATACTTAGCAATAAGCAAAAAGAGACTGGCCTACTTTTCTTTGGTTCAGTATGTGGATTTGATTGTTTTACAGTGTCACGTCACTGGAAATGCAGGACAGCTGTAAAGTGCTCGACTATACATGAAGATTGAGCATAACTGAAACAATGTTATGGTGTCCATTTCAGGCTAACATAATTGCTGTGCTGTTTTGCCGAACTGGTTGTTTTTACATATTTTACATTTTAAAGACAATGATGTAAAGCACTTTATTCCTTATTTTTACTATTATTATCAGTGGTAGGGTTTTTGTTGTTTGTGTAGATTCGCCTATTAACAACTAGCCACCTCATAAGGGTTTGGGAATGAAAGCAAGACACCCAATCCCAGCCCTCAATCTACTACACTTCCTGGTTGATCTAGTGATTGACAGGTTAGGGTGAGCGCTCCTTGAAAAGCATCAGCACTGCCTGATTTGGTTCGGTTCTGTTATCTACAGCGTGCTTTAGGCACAGGAGTCATTCGGCAGATATCTGACTGGTCAATGCTACTGTGCTGGAGGCCCAGTCAATCTAATAAATAGATAAGCAAAGGGTATCATTCACTACTAGCCTAACTGGGGGGAGAGGGAAGACATAATAAGACTTCATATGTAAAATAGTTGCTAGATACACAATTGTTACATGTACATTTTCTAAGGTGAAAATGGAGATTCAGAAATACTGAGTGCTTTGATGAGGCAGAACTTCGTCCTCTATCCAAAATATCCATTCCATCACTAGTACTTTCAAAATACAAACTGGGTAAATATCTGGGAAATAAATGTCTAATCTGTTAAGTACTTAGCTCTTTACAAAACTGGGTAGCTGATAACTTTTTTCCTTTTATTCAAAATCTGAATCTTATTAAATGTGTCATAATCAAGAAGGTGATTCAATTCTATAGTTCAGTAGTAGCCAGCATATAAAACTCGTTATGGAAAGAACGAATAACTGGACACATGGTGATTTACCTTTGTCAAAGCGACCACCAGCAAGAAAGCCTTTGCTGATGGGGAATGATGCTGTTATCAACCAAAGGCTGCAACCTTTGGAAGTAATCTACCTTCTGCAGGATGGTATCTCCCACATGGGTTACAGGGTGAGCAGCAATGTGGTCTATGCTCATCACTTTAGCCAAACGAGGCCCACGCTCGAGAAGATGATGCTCTGGAGGTCTAATCCAAATGGACATTTTTAGGTCTTCTGTTTCTTCTGGTCTAGACACTGCGTCTGTCTTGTTCATTTCCTTTACAGGCTCTGCCAACGCCTCCCCCAGTCTCATCGCTCTACCTGAAGCACTCCATCACGTGGCTGGAGACTGACTACCTCCCCATTCTTAGAAACCCAGTTAAACTTCTGAGCATTGGAAAGCTGGCCTCAACTTACCTACCTAGGGCTTTACCTTGGGCAAGGATTTTTAAATTCAGGTGTGACGTTTGACTCCTGACAATGGCATGTCATTGCCGTGTGACTCCTTGTCATATCCATTTATATACAGCAACTTCGTTGTGTGCCTCTGAAGACATTCTAGCCCTTAATACAAGATCCAATTAATATCCATAAACTTGACTATTTAAAATTGTAATTCAACCATTTAATTATCTCATGCCACAAACGAGAGGGGTAAGGAACTTTTCACCAGGGAAGAAGTCAAAGCTGGAGTCAAGATCACGAATTATCCTCTCTTTCCTAGTCCAGGAGCTCCTAAGGGAGGGGCTGGCATGTCAGTTGGAGTAACAGACTTACCCTCTTGGCTATTTGCCTACATTTTTACTCAAATTCTGACTGCTATACTGTATTGCTGGCAACGTCAGTTCTCTTCCACAACAAAGACTTCCCAGTTCAGAGTATATACTTGTGTGGCTAGTAGGAAAAGTGAGCAAAACTCCACCATGATAAACAGGGAGGAATGTCAAACTCTCATTCAGGCCATGAAAAACCCAGTCATAATTCTAACTTTGCTCCCTTAAGTATGGTGAGAGGACATAGCTCATTTGGAAAATCTGACCCACAGCCCAAGACTCAATACAGTGAAATGCTTTGTCCCCTACTGCTCTTACCACACCAGGAACGTTCTATATGTAATTATTTAATCCCCAGCCGAAAGCTAGCAGACAATGAAACTCCCACAAAATGTTTACCCTGCTGAGGTGTTCAAGTATCAGTTCCACCGAAAACATTTTCAAAGCTTTCCATGTCATTTTTCCAAGCCACCTTCTCAGTCATGCCTAAAATGCCTATATTTGAATATTCACCATCTAGTAAAATATAGCCCTGTCCAACAATTCACAGCATTCAAGCACAAGAACTTTGGTGGCATAGGTAAAGTTTCCAAGTCTTGTTTTGTTTGGGTTTTTAACCATTTTTTTTTCTCTTTAGCATTCCTTGCCTTTGGGTGGTTTTTGACTGTCATCTATTGCTGTTGGATTTTCCTCCACGGCATCAAATTTCTTTTTTATAAGTTCTTATAAATAAGAATTATACTAATTTTATACCCTTCAATGGCTCCCTCTGAGGAGCAATAACAACTCACAGGAGGATTTCCCATGAGTTCTGCCTTATAGTAATAGTTAAGGTTATAGGGGATATGGTAGGAAAATAAGATAAATACAGGTACTGCCACTGCACTTAACATATAAGGGTCTTTAGAATAGTCAATTTTGTTTCCTATACTTACACACAAAGTAAAGGTCAACTTATGGAAGCCAACAAAGTCAAGACAAGGAGAAAAGTCAAGTAATGGGCATGGATAAAGTGGCTTCTACTTTCTGAACAGGAGTCTTTGGGAAAGCCTTCCACCTTCATACTTTCCAACATGGACTCGAGAGAGGCAAGGGGACTATTGCAAAATAGCATGAAAAAGAACAAGAGTTAAACCCTAGCCCCCTGCTGGTGGGATTCCAGAATTGCCCCCTATGGCAAACCATGGCTTTAGATTGGGTACCTTTGCAATGGGCTTTTCTAGAATGAACGCTGTGAGTATGGATTCTAAACACCTGTCAGAACTTAACTACCAGAGAACTGTTCTGAGCCACTTTGTAGTGGGACACTCAAAACAAAACAAACGAACAAACACTGTAAAACCACAGATGACGGACGAACTGAGGGTGGTGGCAAATACAGAAAGGATTCAGTATGGAGCATATTTCAAACTGTTCAAAGACACCAACCACATGGTGCACGTGTTTTAGAAACTCGAAAAACAGAAGTTGAACCACTTGCAAGAAATAAGGCAGACTCCCAAAGAAATTGACAGTTCCCTCGAAAGTTCCCTGTGTGAAGACCTCTGGTTCACTGCAGTGCCCTGGTAGTGTTTTTTGTTGTTGTTTGGTTGTTTTGTTTTGTTTTTTTTTTTTTAGAAACGCTTAGTGTAGACACCTGGGTGGTAAGGTGTGAAACTGGTTCAGCGAAACACTTGAAAGAATGGAGTAGGAGATGTATGCAAAACAGCTGGCATATTAAGGGGGAAAAAAAGGATGGAATGGAGAGCTGGGGAAGCGAGGGCGCTTACCAGGCCACCTCCACAGGTGCTGAAAGAGGCCAGAGAGCCAGGATGGTGCAGCACTGTCCCAGTGTAAAAGCAGGCGGAGTCTGGCGGTGTGGGAGGTCGAGGGTCAGCCTCTGCCCGGGTGGGATTGGGAACTGGATTTGGCCACTGCTCCACCGCGAAGCGCTGCGCCAGGAAGCGGCCATCTCTCCGGAGCAGCAGGTACAGGTCTCTGGAGAAGGTCGGGATTCTCAGTAGCACCTCCTCAGTGCTGGGTTCAGCTTGCTGGGCCAGGGATGGGGACGAGGGGGACTGCGGGGGCGACGGCGACTGCCACGAGGCCGGGGCTCCCGAGGACAGGGAGGTATCTCCGCTGGATCCCCGAGGCAGCTCCTGAGATTCGAGTTCCTCCTCGTCCTCACCACCTGGCTTCGGGGTAGACTGGAACCAGGACTCTGACTGGCCGTCTGGGGCTTCTTCCAGTAGCGCCCGAGCCACCGAGCGCACCTCGCGCGAGCTGCCCGCAGCCTGCGTCCGGCCGCGCCCCCAGCCCGGATCTGCGCTGCCCCCGCTGCCGCCCACCACGTCCAGCGACTCCCGGCGCCAGAGTGCAGGAAACACGACTTCCCACTCTTCGAGGTCGGGTGTGAGCTGCAGTCCTGTGGATGAGGCAGACAGGCGCAGGGCTTAAAGTTTACGCAAGCATTCAGGCACACGGTCTGCACAGATAACAGGCACTTGCACGAATGCCAGGGAGACTCCTGCGTGACCTTAAGTCTTACAGACCTCGACACTTTAAAACTAAAAGTGTGGTGATAATATTTAAGCAAATACTAACTGAAACCCGTGCAAACTTCAGTAAGCTCGCACAAGTAATAAATGGCAAGCCACCCGGTTTCCTCCAGGTATGGTAAACACAGCTTTGAACCAAGACTTGGGGTGGGGCTGGGGGAGCTGATCAATTTACAGATGATAAAATCAGGCCAAGGAAAGTGCGCTTCGCTTGCGACCCTGACCTGCTCATCTGCCCCGCAAGCTGTTTCCCTGCTACCCACAGAGCTCTGCTCAACACGCACGGAGTGCACCAGTTCTGCCTTCCAGTGTGTCCTGGGTCCTCACTGGCCAAGTAGGAGAGGAAGCTGGAAAGTCACTCTAGAACGTACCTGAAATGGTCCCATGCGACAGGAAGCCCAGCTGGTAGAGGAGGCAGCAGCAGCAGCAGATGCGAGTCAGATGCATCTTGGGGCCCATCTCCACAGTGCGCGCCTCCCGCGCGAACCACAGCGCAAGCAGTCGCCTCCCCCGGAGCGCCGGCGGCCAGGCGGCGACTGTGCCCGGGCCCTTTGTCTGCCAGGGGCGGGGGACGGAGGGGGGGGCAAGCTGTGTGACTCCCGGAGCCCGGGCGGGGCTGGGGTGGGGAGGAGCGGCGAGCAGCACTCGGGCTCTCCGCGCTCCAGCTCCCCGGCGAATTAGGTGATGAGTCGACTTTCTGTGCTGTGGACCGTGCAAGAGTTTCCAGGCCTCGCGGGCCAGACCCTGAGCCCCGCGGGAAAGTCCCGCAGTCCGCCGAGAGCCGGGGGAAGCACGGAGGGTCGGCTGGTCTCGGTTCGGGCGGGGTAGTGCGACCCCAGCCGATGCTCGCCGCCGGCACCCGCGCAGAGCGAGGCCGGCGCCCGGGTTTGGACAGCTTGCCTTAGCAGAGCTGTGCACACTCCCCGGGACGCCGCGGAGAAGAGAGGGCTGGCTAGGGGAGAGGGCGGGAGAGCGCGCGCTTCTCAAAGAGGTGTGGAGGTTGGGGTCGGGGTTAGGAAGAATCAGGAGGGTCAGACCAGAATTAGGGACCTAGGAGTGTCCGCCAAGCGTGACGTAGCTGGACAAAGGTCCCAGAACACCTCACACGTGCTCTCGGGCTGGGAAAGAGTGGTGTTGGGACCCAAATTCTCTCACCTGACTCCTGATTGGCCATTCAGAAAGACCTAATTTGCATCCCCCACCTTCTGCCCTACGTTGTGGTGAGGGGGTGCTGTGGCTTAGGTAAAGGCAGGTTGGGGGATCTTCCCCTTCCTATCCCTCCCTCCCTCCCTCTCAGGCTCCTCCTCTGTTCAGTTTTGCCACTACCTGCCCAACATACACAGCGAAACTCGGTGCATTCTTGAGGACGGAGCAGCAGCCTGTGTATCAGAGATTTTTTGATTTGTCTACTCAGTGTCTCAGAACATTCCAACCTGGAGGAAATAAAACTTCTCAAGGAGCGTACCAGAATAGTAACAACAGGCACCACTGAGTTTTTAGTTCTATACCACCTTTTTTTAGCCCCTCCTCTCCTCCTTTTCCCCTTCTTGGAGTAAAATTAAGGAGATCAATGTGAACAATTATACTCTAAAGCTATCATACCATTTGAGATATCTTGCCTCTTTTGTGTTGTGCATAAGGGATGGTTTTTCTCCTCTTACATCTCACACATTCCTCTTTCTTTGTTGCAGCCCACACCTCTCTGGCAGTCACATTGAACTTACAAGGGTGATTAATCCAGCCCGTTATTTCAATCCTCTATACAAGGCCAGGCACCAAGAGTTAATGCCAATACACTTAAAAAAAAAAAAAAAAAGACCGTTCACTGAGATTGGTTTCCCACATCCCTTGTTGTTTTACCTTAGGTTCCCAGTTTTAAAGGCTGTGACTTTGCCTTTAATGGAGGAAGAAGATCTTATTTCAAAGGCAACCTATTTCAATTGTTTGGATAAGTTTGGTCCTTTGGGTAGAGCACAGTCTAAAAACAGACATGAAACACGCTAAATGAGTTGGCCACCACAATCTGTAAACTCTAAAACTGGGGCGACTAGGTTGTGAGTTCTCAGAGACTCACCTAGACACCTGTTGCTTCTTTTCACAAAACTCCACTACACAGAATTCAACCGAGCAAAGAACGGAGATGGGAAGGTTGGCGCTGAAGTAAGGTGTGGAGATGGAGGCGGGGTCTGCTAGCATGCAGATATTTCTCACATGTTTTTACAATAATATATTACAGAATAAGAGAATAAGATGTTTCTCTCATGTTTTACCAAAGTAAAAGTGCAAGAGAAATGCGTATTAAATTATGCATATTTATTGGAATACATTTGGAATTTCTTAAAACACGATGAACTTAACTTTTTAAGTTAAAAGTGCTAAAGGTCAAGGGTTGCCAAGGTCAAGTTCCCATCTCGACTTTAGTGATTTCCTCCAAGTTCTTCATAACACAGGTGAATGAATTATTGCAGGAATAATTACCCACATTCCAGCCAGCTTTGCTTCCTTCCATTTGAATACTAATAACATTTATTTTGTACAGAGTCAAATGCTTTTATAAATAGTTTTCATTGAGATGATTTCCACATTTTTTCCTCCTACCAGACTATAAGGTTTTGAAAGGTAACCATGATTTTGCTTGCCTATCTTTCCACAGCATACTCATTCATTTAATAAGCCACATTGAATAATGGTTCTAATCCTCATGAAATGTCTAAGATGCTTTTTATTCTAATTTCAACTCCATGACTCAGAATTAACACTAGTTTTAGCTGCAGATCTGCCACGATCAACTTGATATGTTTGGCTAAGAAACAAAACAAACCTCAGAGAGGAATGGTGTGTGGAAATGTCTGTGCTCTAACTAGAAGAGAGTTTTGTGAGTATCAGTGACCATGGATTTGATCTGCGCGTGTGTTTGAAAGAAAGAACTACTCCGACTTAGGACTCAGGAAAGCATCTGTGCTGAAACAGAGAAGAAAGGGAAGGTCTGCGGCACGTGTACGTCAGCAACCTCTGAGGAAAGAAAAAGGCAGTTGGGAAATGTGCTCTGTATTTTACTAGACCGGTAACTAGAATCAACCATGCACTGCTCTTGTGTTCTCAGAACAAGGACACAGGGAGGAGAGGCAGATGGCTCAGACTGGAAGTAGGAAGGAACAACTGGGTTGGCACACAGTGTTCACATGTTGTGTTTTACAACCTAGATGATCCTTATGCAGAGCCGGCTTCCCCATCTCCAAACGCTCTTACTCTCCTCATCATTGGCACTGGGCTTCTCACAGCAAAAAGCTAACTTAAGTACTCCGCTCTCCAGGGCAGAATCAAGACTTAAAATACTGAGAAAATAAAAGAAAAACAAAAACAAACTGCTTTACTGAATTTCATAAGGGTATTAGCTCTTTGCATTGAAACAGAGATCACAGCTTTAACTGTTTCTGGCCATGCCAGAAAAAAATTATGAACCATATTTTAACTAGGAACTTGGACTTTGAGGAATTAGCAAATAGACGAGATGGGGACCCAAGAGATGGCTCAACAGAGAAAAGCACCTGCCACCAAGCCTGAGGCTCTGATCAAGCCTTTGGATCCTCACGGTAGAAGGACAGAATCAACTTGTGAAGTTGTCTTCTGACACATGTATGCACAGACAAGCAGATATGTGTGCATGCACACATACACACACATACACACACACACGCACTTTTACACAAAAGAAGGCTTTAAAATGATAAGCAAATAAAGCAGGAAAGACATGTTGAACAATAGTTGTTGGGCACTAAACCACATGCAGTCTAGGGTTATGACTCAAGAGAGAAAGGAACAATTGAAATAAACACTATAATTTCCTTAGCCCACTAACGGAAAGCAAATATTCACAACAAAAAGGAATCAACCAAAGTCCTGAGGGCTAGAACACAAATAACATAGCTAGAATTTACAAAGTACAATACCAGAGAAGAAGGGGCTTCAGGGACTGCCCTGATTATATTGTCAAATAACAGTCTTAACAGTTTGAAACAATCAAACATTTACAGTTTCACAATTTCTAAGGAATCTAGGAGCGGCTGCGCTGGGTCTTTCTGGCTAGAGGTCTCTGCAAAGATTGTAGTCAAACTCTTGGCCAGGAGAACATGTAAAGTTTCAGAACATGTAACGGGAAATAGAATTTCCAGGCTCACAGCATGCTACATGAATTTCCCCGTAGGGTTGCCGGGGAACATGTATTGCAGTCTGAGAGAGAGGGGCTACCCAAAGGGAGCCATAGTATTTCATAGCTTCAAGAGAGGTGAGCCATCATTTATACTGTAGTCTGTATCAAAAACATCACAGTGTTCAACCCATGCTCAAAGGGAAATGTAGTAAAGAGTTTCGGAATGCAGATTTTAAATTTTTTTTTAATTTATTATGTCATCCATGTACATAATAAAATGTGATCATGTATTACAACCACGTGGTTCTTTTCTACCTCTGCTTTAGTCCTTTGTGAATACAAGCACTACAACTGCCACCTCCGCTGTTAGCTTGTTTGGTGCACGGGAGTTGAATAGTTTGTGGTGTACACAGAGGAGAGGGCATGAAATCAATGATTCAGGAGGACTGTCATGTACACCTGGAAGTGCGTTAGATGGTGACGTTCTTGTCTACTCAGAATTGATGAGCTCGGGAGCAGTAGTACCCTGGCTTTAATAAATGAAATGAAGAGCGATCAAGAGCGATAACCAGTGTCAAGTTTGGGCCTCTCCACACGTACATGTCTCGGTGGATATAAACCTTTGGTGTGCAAGCATGAGGATGGAATTTGTATTTCAGTCAGCACCCATGTAAAAAAACCAGGCATAGCTGTGCGTACCTGCATCGCAAGCATTGTGAGTCCTTGAAGCTCACTGTCCAGGCAGTCTAGTCAAAAACTGGTGAGTTTGGGCTGGAGAGATGGCTCAGAGGTTAAGAGCACTGACTGCTCTTCCAGAGGTCCTTAGTTCAATTCCCAGCAACCACATGGTGGCTCTCAGCCATCTGTAATGAGATCTGATGCCCCCTTCTGGTCAGCAAGCATCCAGACAGACAGAACATTGTATACATAATAAATAAAAAAAAAACCTTAAAAAAAAAACTGGTGAGTTTCTTACTGTCTCAAAGCAGTAAGGCAGACAGAAATAGATGACGATATCGGGTATCTTCTGGGTTGTTGTTTTTTTAGGTACTTTCATGAGTACATGCACAAACACAGTGCATGACACACACACACACAAGTACACACACAAACAATGCTTGCAACACATTTTTAAAAAATGAACAAAAATCCTGGACAAAGGACATAGAAGATACCAGTATTACACTATCAAATTGCTAACTGTAAATACTTTAAAAAAAATAAAACTTAAAGGCTCATTTGTGACACTTTAGCCTCTCACTGATACTCTGCATTCTCAGAATTTAAGTTTCTTTTATGGCAGTGCCCAATGGTAGTGTATCAGAACTTCTAAGATATGCATTGTCTACTACTACTTAATAAATTAGATCAGAACCCCATATATTTTAAAAAGCAAGGCAAAATTAAAAAATTTTAAAAAGACAATTTAACATTATCTTTTTAAGGAAAAGAACTATTTGGATACTTCTGATTCAGATTTTCTGATAAGAAGGAATTGAACGACAGATCAGAGACCCTGGCCACAGTCACTGAAGAAGACTAGAACAGAGTTCTTCACAGAGGTGTTACTCAAGATAAAACAGGGGTATACTCAAGATAGGAGCCTAGCACTTAGGTAATATAGTAATAGAATTGACCATCATTTTTCCCATAGTCTGCCAGGCATGATTTATTAAGTCGAACACATTAGATAAAAGAATTGAGTTGCATCCTGCATGTGTAGAATATCATGAGATCTGTGAACAGATCCTAGAAATGCCAGAGCTTGGAATTCTAGGAGCTGTATGTGCTCTGATTGGCACAAGTATCTGAAGCAGCTACCCATTGACTGGGGTAGGAAAGCCAGGAAATGCAGGAAGCCTCAGAACTTACCTCTGAGGCAGTGCATGGACCTCAGCTAGAGTTGAGGGGCTGCAAAATGCACAGGGTATTAGAATGTTTTCGTAGAAAAGCATCTGCTCAGTGGTGAGACAAAGTTAGCCTTGTCATTAAGGTTGACATGTGGCCATCTTAGCAATGCTTTAAAGTCTCAATGTGATCCATCTGTTTCCAAGTAACTTAACTGCCTATTAGAACAAGTGCTGAATTTAAAAGACTAATGATTTTTTTTAAAATAGCAACAATGCAAAAATCTCATTCTCTGGCATCCTGGAAAAAATTCTATGCAAGCCAAAAATTGAATGCTATGGCCTAATAACAAAAAAAATGAATGAAAAGAAAGTCGATTAGTAAAAAACAGATGCAGATACAATAGAAATAACACGAGCCAAGAAAAGCATTAAAAGGGTATAATAGATATGCTGTAATTGTATAAGAAGGAAGAAACCATAAGCCCAAGGTGGAGTGAGGGTAAAATGACCAAATTTGAAACTGTTGATACAAAATATGCAATATTTTAAATACAGTAATGATGGAAACTTCTGGTTTAATAATCTGTCTTCATAGATTGTCTTTTTGATTTTCAATTTCCAATATTGTCATTTTCTCTTTTATTTCTTTTAGAGCATCTAAAGCTTTATCAGTTTAGATACTTCATCCCTCACTCTGACTCAATTCTTATAACAGGATCAAAGAATGATCATGGTTCTGGTGTATATATACATATGGATATTTTCCATCACTAGTGTGAATAATTTCATGCTCAATATTAATTAAAACCAGGAAAGCAATAGTTTTTCTATAACCATTAGAACTGATGAATTTTTAAAAATTTCTACAATACCAAGTGTTTGGATATGGAAAAAAAACCTGTACTCCCACACATTCATGTGAAAGCAATGTGATAGAGTCACTTTGGAAACATTTTTTAATGGGCTTTTAAAAATATTTGTTAAGTATGTATTATGGTACACCTCAACAACTAAGTTATCTTATCTGAGTTATCTAAGTTATACTTATCTGAGAAAAATCAGTATACATGTAAAAAATGATGTGTCCTTGAGTATTCATGTCACTTTAATTCACGTAGATAAAACCAGAAGTGGCATTGGCATCAACTGATAAAGTAGATAAGTAGCCTTCTTACATACTTTTAGTGGAAAATTATTCAGCATGAAAGCATGTAAGCTATTATTTATTCTATAACATAGATGATTCTCAAGAGCAGGATTCTAAGTGAAGGAAGCTTTTAGTTATGTGAAAATCTACAAAAGACAAAAAAAAAGAGAAAAATCTCAAATATGACTTGGTGGGAGCAATGGGCATAGATGGCAAAGCAGGACAAGGGATTGAAAAATGCAAGTGCTTTATGTTATGGTTATGACAGAGGTTAAATGATTACGGACATTGTTCAAGACTTACTAAAATCATATGCTTAACATGAAGGGAATTTATTATACTTAAATTATATCTAATTAAATCTTTTCAAAAAATGTTGACTAAGGTTTCGATAGCAGGCATGATTTCTCTCCTGTTGACAGGGCCTTAAACACAATTAGAAAGCTATGGTTACGACCAAGATACGAGCGCCACTATTGCACTTTTAAAGATGTCTTTTCATGCTGATCACTTTTTGTGGTTCATAGATATCACAGTTGGAAGAGACAATTGATTTCTTCCCTCTGCTGACAACTTGCATAGTATCTAGCCTCATGGATACATCCACAACACAAAGGCTGCACCGAAGACTCAGAAAACTTCACAGAAGAGCAAAAGAAAGATTGCAAGAGACAGAGGACCAGGAAATCTGTAGTGAGATGGTGTCTACTAGAAATGACAGGGAAGCTCATAGAAAATTAACAAATGACTACTAAACAAGACCTTAACAATGTCAGTAAATATGCCAACATGGAAAGCTGAAACCTCATGGAGCCCAGTCTCTAGACAAGAAACTACAGAGGACATTAGACTACTGAAAGAGGGAGAACCAATCTTGCCCACAGGTGAGTACCCTAATTGATTATCCATTTCCAATGGGCAGTCATAAAGTTATACACACACAAGTAATACTAACCAGACTCTGCAGATTGTATTTGTACATTTAGGCACTCATACGTTTATGCAACACTAATAATAAAGAAAATGAAGCTATGAATTTCAGAGGGAGTGGGGGAGAGTGGGAAGGGTTGGAGGGAGAAAGAAAAGAGGAGGAAGTGATATGATCATATTTTAATTATTTTTAATAAAAAAGAAATATGATAAATTTGTGATGGTTCAAATACTTAAGCTCTGGCAGCTAGAGGATGTAGTTTTCAAGAGTTAAGACCTTTTCTCCGGAGTCCACATTCAGTATGGTCATCATCAACCATCAAGATGCCCAGAACATGGAGGCCACTCTTGTCTCATTTACATATTGTGTCACTCCTGTCCAACTGATCGTCAAACCATTGGCTTGTTTTCCTCACTTCCTAGCTTCAAACTTTCATTGCTAGGCTCTTAGTATAAAAACTACATCTCCTCAATAGCCTGTCTCCTGCTGTCCTGTTGCTTCCATACAATCAGATTTTTATTCTGTAGACAGAGCTATTATTTAACATGGAAACAAAACCCTGCAAATGACTTTTTGTGCTCTTAGGACCAACTTTCAACTTCTTAACAAACCTAAAAACCTGTGTGGTCTATGCATTTCCATTTCTTCAGACAAATCACATTATATTCCTCCCGTGGGACATCTTTAATTTTTAACTTATTCCATGATCTTTCCTGCTTCGGGACTACATACACTCTTTCCTATGCCTGGAACATGTCGCCTCACACCTCTGCAAGCTTAAATAACTCTGGCATTCCTCTCATGCTTGTCTCTTTGCTTCACAAAGTGTCATAAATACCTATTGATCGATGCCATCAGAACACCTGTGTCTTCCAGAATTCTAGTGTTTAAATTATCTTGTGCTAAATTTAATTTTCCCAAGCTCCTTCCACTGTCTCAAAATTCCACTCCCTAGGAATAATCACAACTAGTTTTTTTTGGCCTTTCATGCGATTTGTAAAACAAAAACATATTGACAAACATCACGATATTATTTAATAGAACTGTAAGATTTAAATATGCAAATAGACACCAACACCCCCTCCCACCTTTCTTATAAGGGTAATTCTAAATAGCCTTACTCAGCATATGGTACAAGTGTTCATTTAATAGGATGGGAGATGGCCTTTTAAATTCTTATTATACTATTTGTAAAAGAAACTATCATGCCTAGAAAAGAAGAAGGAAAGAGAAATAGTCTACATACGTGAATTCTTTAGTTTCACTTAATTATTTGATTGAGTGAAACAAAGCTCTTTAAGGAGTGACGTCTATGTTGTAATGACTGAACTTTAAAAATATTGATGAATGAAAGTTTCATGATGTGATTTCAACATTTTAACCAGAAAAAAAAATTGCATTTTCACTTTTGGGGAGAAAGAGGGAGTCATGTGATAATTCTGTTTTATCTCTTAGTGTGGCATAAGTCATTAGGACATGAGATATCTCAGTTGTTTGGATTAGATATAAAACTTGTTACAGGGTCCAGTTCCATCTATGTATGTATGTATGTATGTATGTATGTATGTTTGTATGTATGTATGTAACATCTCAGTAGTAAGAGAAGCCAAAAGTAAACTATACATGTGACTCTCCAGCCTTCTGAATGGTGAGGAGACAGATATGTTCTTCACATTCATGAGCAGCACCTTGGGTCTTTTCACACGCCACGTCTATCTTATATGTAGGAATGTCTTTTATTTACTTACTTTTTATTTATTTATTAATATTTATTTATTTTTGACACAAGCATTTCCGTATTCCAGTTCCAGAAAAAAATCAACTGAGATCCAAGAACTCTCTGCACTGATTTCTCCAGTACATTCCTTCAGCAAATTCTATCAAGTACAATAGACTATCACTAGCAATGTGACTTGAAAACTAACACATCAGTTTTGAAAGAACTTTTTAAGCTTTTTGCATTCTCTAATTTAGTACCATTTCCTCCTGATAGGAGGATGCTTAATTTTAACACTATTTGCAGTGACACGTCTTGGATACCCTGGATTGCTAAGTACTCAAAAACATTTATTATGTAATTGATCAAATGAAACCGCAGATGATATCATCTATATCTATGTTACACACCCTGCCATAGATGGGAGAATGATGCTGACCCTGGAGACCTTTTATGTACATAGTTCTATGGCTATTAGCATTAAAAATTCTTGTGAGATAGGGTAGAGACTGTTCTGGTTTCCCACAGCATCCCAACAGTCCAAGTTTCCAGTCTCTGTGTGTCCTCGGCAAATAGAGTATTCACACATGGCAAATGCAGAACAAAATACTTCAATTTTTGCACAATTTTCAATTGTCAATAATTGCACAGTAGGGGCTGGAGAGATGGCTCAGAGGTTAAGAGCATTGCCTGCTCTTCCAAAGGTCCTGAGTTCAATTCCTAGCAACCACATGGTGGCTCACAACCATCTGTAATGGGTTCTAGTGTCCTCTTCNAATTGCACAGTAGACTTTCTGCCTGAAGGGGTCCAGGGCCGTGAGTGGCAAAGGCATCAGTAGTTGGCTTGGTTTCCCAGGTCAGTTGCATTGGCTCTCAAACCAGCTGCTCCCAGCAAACAGTTTCTTACGGTCTCTGCCTGTGTTCGGAAGTTAGTATTCCAGCCTTTTCACTGATTTCTAGGCCATACAGTGACATCATTGCAACATGTTTTTTCTGTTAAGTAAAGCCAGAATTCATTTCTGCAGATACAGGCAAGAACCCTAACTTAAAACTTGCCTGAGGTCAAAGGGACCTCAAAAAACACAAAGAGCTTGCAGTACGTAGCCTAAGCTGGGGGGGGGGGTGAACATTCTGTCCTTTCTCCATCAGTAGGAATCTGCTAGCCTGTGACACAGCAGCAGAATGTCTTTAAATTACTGCCTATGGTCTCCTGGAATGACAGAGGCACTGAAAACAGATCTTCATTTCCCATATATTTGTTAAGATTTGTGGGATGACACGCTTGTTTCTAAGGATCCTACAGAAAAACAATCAGAGAGCCAAATTCAAAATCCGTTCAAGCAAAGTATGGTTGAAATCTAGGAGGCTTCTATTAGTGGACCAAAGAAAGTATTTAACAGTCAGACGATGTGGAGGAAGGGCCTGAAAAGCTGTCTTCTGGGTATGACATGGCCATTATACTTACAAATAAACAGCTGTTACAATTGTCCTCACAAGAACTGCACAGGATTGGGCCTATCAAAGTTCAGTCATGGTTGGAAAAGGGACTTGTGGGGCCTGGTTACTTTCAGGAGAAACTTAGCAGTTAATGGTTGCTGGGGAAGAAAGAGTCATTGTGCTTAGTGGTGTAATGGCTTGCTCATGCTACAACAGCGACCTTTTGACCCATGGCCTATAGCACGAATTCTAATTGTTCTTAATAATAAAATCCAGGAGTCAGACACAGGGGTAAAAACTGAGAGCTCAGAGAAGCAGAGTGGCCAGCCACTAGAGAGACCTTTTACCCCTACCAAATCTTCAGACTGAAGTGGCAATCCTGTCTCTCCCAATCCTTAGACTGCATCCTCAAATTGCATCTGAGCTCCTGTCACCTACCACCTTATATTTTTCTGTCTGACCAGCCATATCACTCCTATCTCCATCTCCCTAGTGCTGGGACTAAAGGTATGTGCTTCTCAAGTACTAGGATTAAAGGTGTGATCCACCACCACTTGGCTCTGTTTCTCTTTGAGACTGGATCAACCTAGTGTAGCCCAGGGTGGCCTTGAGCTCACAGAGAACTGTCTGCCTCTTTCTCCGGAGTGCTGGGATTAAAGATGCGTGCCATTACTGACTGGCCTCTATGGCTAACTAGTGGCTTAGCTCTGCACTCTGATCTTCAGACAGATTACAAACAAAATATCACTATAGAGCCAGAGGACCAGTTTAACCTTATTAAACTCAATGGTCCACAAAAAATATATAAACAAATAAATAAATAAAAGACAAGGTAGCAGGAGGGAAATGACAGGTTGTGATGAGGACTCATAGAGATGGGAAGGTTTTAAGTAGACGGTGGGTGGAGAAGGGTGAACATGACCAGAATATATTGTATAGATACATGAAATTATCAAATAATTAATGGATTAAAAATTATGGGTTCAGAAATTTTACTGAGAAAGGAAAACAGAGACCAATACCAAGTGTGAAAGAGGTAGGAAAGATAGACAGTATCAATAAGTGTTTGAAAAAGCTGTAAAGAAACATATTTTATATTTACTTTAAAAAAACATAGTGTGTATATGTGTTTCTGTGTGTATGTGTGTGTTTGTGTGTATGTGTGTGTGTGTGTGTGTGTGTGTGTGAGAGAGAGAGAGAGAGAGAGAGAGAGAGAGAGAGAGAGAGAGAGAAGAGTTATTGCTGAAAGGAATCAAAGAGACTTGGAAGAAAAATACGCAGGCTATTGCCTGCCCTTGTCCACCACCACCTCAAAGAACTCGAACATAAGACCTTATTGCTGAAGACACCACACACTTCAAACGCAGGACTTGGGGGAACTGAGCAGGAACTAACCTGGAGGCTTCCTCCTTGAGGTCTACCGATCACAGTATCAGAAGGTAATAAGCAAGCTGCCAAGCTATGCAAGGGGAAAAAACAAACAATAGTCCTACCCAGCTGTGAGGCCTATGAACCACAACAAGGACCAGCACGGCAAGATATCACCAAGGGTGCGGTTGTGACACTTATGTCTTAGTTAAGGTAACAACTATATAATTGGACCTAAGGCCCAGTAAGTAGGAGATAATTCACTAACTGGTCATAACTGGTGAGGTCATGGGACATAGAGGAGAAACTACTACTACCACTTTCTTATAATCTCACCTTTATATTCACAGATAAGTATACAACTCAGCCCTCATCAAAGAAATGCGTTTTTACAGCAAATAGAAACAACTATAGAGATCCACAACTGGTGAAAATGCATGCATGCCAAGAACAGCCAACTGCAGAGTTCCCAGCCTTAGCTGATAAATATACAATACAACTCCTACACCTAAGGCTAAGGGAACATCTCAGAGAAAGAGGTGGAAGGATTACAAGAGCCAGAGGACCAGGACTTCGACACTATGAGACAGTGTCTTCTATTTCTGATGGGGGCCTGAACCCTTGAAATCTCAGCAATACAGTTGCCTAGACAAGAGCCATACAAGAACACCACCAGTTGGCATGGCATTGTGGGTGGAGAAAATCTCACAAGTCCCGCTCTGGCATGAGGAGTCACAGACCATTAAAGGCTGTTGAGAGAGAGTAAATGCATCTTCTATAGGAATAATATTATTCAATGGCAAATGGTCAGCCATAAACACATAGAGGCAACACTAAGTAGCTGGATTTGAGAGGGAGTGGGATGGTATGTGAGGAGTTGGAGGTGGGAAAATGAGGAGTGGAAATGACACAGCACAGTACTCGTATATGATTTTCTTAAAAACAACTTAAAATATAAAAATAAATAAAATGTAAAAAGTAATCTTAAACCTCCCATGAAGCTTTTTAGTATCGGAAAAGAAGTGAAAACCAAAGATTAGTCTACTGGATTGCTGGAGAGAATTGCTTCATGCCCCCTCCAAGGCCTAGAATCAGCTTTGATTACGAGCCCAGAGAAACCAATTGCAGAGAGTAGCATCATTATATTTAAGCTCAAGTGCTCACATGGGATGGTGTTGAGGACCTAGACTCAGGCCAAGTGCACTCTGGTTACTATAAAGATATCTATGTCTGACTCAGACATTTTTGTGATTACTAACGTATCATAAGATTACAGGAGTGCAATGAACAGGAAATTTTACTGAATCCTAATATAGCTGGTTCTATGAAGTATGAAAACAAAAGAGAACAAACAAAATACTCCCCTGTTTTCATCATCCATTTTAATAGAAGGCTGTTGCTTTTTTTTGCCAAATTCTCAGATATAGCTTGGTTCACAATCCATAGTTCCTCAAATGAAGCCAAACCTGAACACCTGCTCAGAAAGTCTGAGGAGAGCAAGACTGGTGTGATAGTAAACTTCTCACTTTTCCTATCGGAAGGAAGCCTGCGGGTATTCGCCAGGATTGCAATGCTCTGGCAAATAGAACAGAACATACCCAGATGCTCAAAGGTTATTAATGGACACAAATGCTGTGTAAAAACCAATTCCCAAAAACATCAAATTCATGGTAACTGACATGTTGGTGGCTTATGAAGTCATAAACACATGCTTATCTGAATCTTCAACTCCAGTGAAATCCTGGATCCACTCTATTCTTAGCAGGATAGTAAAAACATGAGCTCCAAGAGGGCTGAAGCAGAAGAAGCTGCCTTGCATAATCACTAGCTATGGTAACAACACAAAACTGATTAAACACAATGGTATATTTTCACACTTCTATAATGCTGAGGCAAGCATCTCCTGTGCCTTAAAACCCAGAATCATTCCTGTATAGGATTTCTCCATCTCCTGCAATCTCTCTGTTGTCTGCAGCCAGTCTGTGGGAGGGGTGTCAGGAAGACATAAGCTTTTGCAAAACATTTTCAAGTTGTTTACATCATGCTTGACTGATGTGGGATTCCCCTCTGTGGGCTGTGAATACCATTAGTTAATAAAGAATCTGCTTTGGGCCTATTGCAGCGCAGAATAGGGCAAGGCGGGAATTCCAAGCAGAGTAAAGGAGAAAAGAGTAGGTGGAGCAAAAGAGATGGCATATAGCCGCTGAAGGAGACAGATGCCCATAGGAACCTTACTGGTAAACCAGAAGCCTCGTGGTAAAGTGTGTTGGGAAGGTTGAAGCTACTGTGCTAACACAGCACGATGGTCCCGAAGGAACAACTGGTCTGCATCGCTCACCATCATCCCTCAGCGGCTGACAATAGGGAAGTTGATACTAAGTGTTGGCTGATATTTCAAGGCAGGTGAGCAAGCTGTGGTTGAAAAGAAGAATTCTAGGAATGAGTGGGGAGAACGGAAGAGAACGAAGGAGAAAGACATGCAGATAAGTATGTCTCGAAACTCTCATGAAATAAAATGGTGCCTATGCAGGATGGTATCTCAGAGAGTTGTAAGGCCTCTGTCTTTTGTTAACTGTTCTCTCTCAAAACATGATCATGCCCACTCTTGACCCACTGGCATTTCTCCCTCACACTTTATCAATTGTTTCATTAGAAATTCTCTAAGACCAGTTGAGGAACTGACTTCATCCCAGCTCGTAGCTTTCCGTGCAGTTTCCCGGAACAGGTGGGCTATTGCAATGCCACACTGCTCTGAGAGCCATCGGCTAATGGTAAGCATGCATCTTTATCTATCTGGCTGGACGAAAGGAAAGGCATGAAGTAAGATTAATGGTTTGTCGCACTTGGGAGAAGTTGGGAAGGAACCTGATTAAAGGAGTGGTGAGGAGAAAAGAAATCTGTATATGAATTATGTATACAAAGGTCTTGAAGTGGATCCAAAAAGGAAGACATTTGTGCTCCCCCCTCCCGCCCCGAAGGGCTCATTCCTCTGGAATACAAACTATCCCCTTCTGACTGTGTCAGCCAGCCTCATTCTCTATAAACTTGCCCTTGATCAAGGTAGGCCTGACCAAATGAACTGTGGCATAGATGGATGAGATTCATAAACTTTGGGACATCTGCTTCTCTCAAGAAAGTCCATGCAGCCCTTACTATGGCTGACTTCCTAATATGCCGGTACCAATCCCAGCACTATGGCAGGAAGGACTATTTGAATGATGTTTAGTTGAAAAAGTTTTTGGACACACCATAGAAAAGACAGTTGTCATTAAAAAAAAAAAAGTATGTGTATATAGTAGCTGGATGTGGTGACATACACCTTTAATCCTTGTGATGAAGGTAGAGGCTAGTGGGTCTCTGTGAGTTTGAGGCTGGCCCTAATCCATATAGTGAGTTCCTGTATGATGGTTGGTTTTTTGTCAACTTTACATATGAGATTGGCCTGTGGGCAGATCTGCGGATATTTTCCTAGTTGCTAATTGATGTGTGAAGGCTTAGCCCATTGTGGGTGCTACTGCCCCTAACGGGTAGGTAATTGAGAAAAATAGCTGAGCAATTCTCAGAGGAAGCAAGCCAGTAAGCAGCATTTGGCCAGTGCTTTCTCCCTCCAGATTTCTGTCTTCATTCAGTCCTAGCCCTGACTTTCCTTAATGATGGACTGGATCCCGTAAAGTTTAAAATCAACCCTTTCCTCCCCAGGTTGCTTTCAGTCAGAATGCTTTATCACAGCAACAGAAAATGAACTAAAAGGCTCAGTGTCAAGACAAACAAACAAGCAAAAGTCACCCAACACTTTAGTAGAGCTATGTAATAAGAAGACATGCAGAAAGAGTATCTCCCAGACTCTGCACAGCAGAGCTGCTGCACACTTGAACTCACAGAGACGGTGGCAGTGCACATAAGACCTGCTCAGGTTTAAGGCAGATGGGGCCCCAGCACTGAGAGTGGGAAGTAGGCAAGGGGTCCCACCCTTGTCAAGAAGCTATCTTCAAGTGAAACTCTCTACCAAAGGGAAAATCCGTTTTCTCAGATGGCGTGTCACTGGGCATTTCAACCGCACTCCAGAGCAGATCCCACACCCAGGACAAACTGACCAACACAAAAAAGACTGAATGGCATTTTTGTGGATTTTTTGTTTCATTTTGCTTTGTTTGGGCAGTTTTTGCTAATGTTCTTTTGTGAGTTTTGTTTTGATTTTATTCTTGTGTTTTTAATGGGCCTTTTGCTGTTTGTTTCTTGCTTTTTTGCCCCTTTTTTCAAAAAAGTAGAGGTGGAGAGAAAAAGAATATGAAATTCAGTGGGTAGGGATGTTGGGACGACTTGGGGAAGAGGTAAACATGACCAAAATATATTGTATGAACAAAAGATTTGTATTATTATTATTAAAAAGAAGGCAAAAATGCTCATAGTATAAGAAATATTTTGGAAGTAAGAAAAAAAATCCATGTAGGGCAAAATGTCAGCACTATTAATTCAAAATGTTCTTTGTATTAAGTATACGAGTGTCTAAAGAAAAGCCCAAAAGGATGTTAAAGTAATCTAGGGGACAGGAAGTATAAATGAAATATAATCATCTGTGAGTATGAAAAGTCATACAACTGGGAGGATAAAACACGTTATTACAAACAGATCCTGTGTTCCTATTTCACCCACCACAGTTCAAAGAGAGATAGACGCTGGTGGGAGCAGCGGTAAGATACGGAAACAGCCACATTCTACTTTTGTAAGCTTGTGCTACATCTTTGCAAATACCTTTGGGTATTCGTTTTTATCACAGTTTTAAAATGAGCCCTCTCATTGACTCTTTAATTACACCTGAAGAAGGCATCTGAGACCGGAGGAGCTGGGGTGTGGAGAGAGGAACACCGTGTTTATCGCTTTCACGTAGCGTGAAAGAGGAGGAGACATTACCTAGAATGAAAAGATTCGCTGCGGCTCTCCTTCCTACAGGACAGACTCTCTGTGACTTTCAAATCACACGGATATTTTTCTGCTGCTGTGCAGAGAGGTGTCTCCTGTGTTATTAATATTTGAAGAAGGCATACTGCAGCATGCCTCTCCTCTCCCCGTACATCTGTGTGTAGATTTTTATGAGTGTGCAGAAAGGAATGATATAATAACCAGCCAAGTCTTGGACGACTTCAAAGGAATGTCATTGTTTACTAGATAAAACAGAGGAGCTAGGAATTTTTTTTCTCTTCTGTCATCTAATCTATTCAAATAGCTCAATGCTGCTCTGTGTTGCTTAGTTTTACTTTTACATAATTGACTCGTTAGTGTTTATTGAGTGGAAGTGCAAAAAGAAAATCAGTCATCCTAGAATAATTCCCTTCAAAAGAGAAGATTTTAAATATAGCACAAATTGTCCAGGAAAATCTCTTAGCTTTCTTATTGTGATTTGGCTGTTAATTGCTTGAGCGTGTGGTTTAAAGTTATGATTGATGATGCCCTTAAGGGGTTTTATTTTAATTATTTTTTTGCTTGAAGAGACATTTGTTTTAAATTTTTGCAATTTAACAAAAATACCCTTGACCCATAGAAGAACCTGCCCTGGCTGGAGCAGCTCTTATTGCACTAAGGTCACATATCACATGACTATTTAAATTAGAAACAGAAACGTTTGCTTTTCTGTTTTTGGAAAGCCTTGCAAATGTTATCTCGGGATAAATAAACTCATAAAAATGGAAGGTAGATGATAAATCAGTTTTTTGTTTTGTTTGTTTTTTTTTTCCTTAGAAGGGTGCTTAGATGAACTAAGTCTTAATTTTGTTTAGAATGCTTTTGAGGCAGTATTCCCTTCTAAGGAGACAATAATATATTTCTGTTGACCTAAGGAAACATTAATATCCCATTAAACTCACTGTTTCCAAATGTTCAATGTATAATTTTATGCTATATTTATGTTTAAATACAAGATTCATTTAAAATAGAAACATAAATATAAGTGTACTGAAGATTAATTTTTAAAGTAATTTTAACACATTCATGAGTAAATTTGCTTCATAACAGTATCTATTTATAAATTCTTAAATACAATGCAATGACTTTTTTGGTAAATTAAAGATATCAAACTCTTGCAAATAAATGGTGTATAAGTAACAGGTACATTTTCTTTCTTTACTTCTTATGCAGCTAAATTGGTCCTCTCAAGGAAGAATGTAACCCAGGAAATTGCAACAAAAGACTTTATTATCGTTCAAATACTTATCAAACTTCAAATTTGAAAAGCCACTGGAGACTTTGGGTGACATCTCTAAATTGTGTTAAAAGACTTTCTATATTTGCAATAAAGTTTTTAAGTGAACACTAGCTGTGATAGCTCTGGGGGGTGGGGAGTCACAATAACATTCTTCCATTGGACACAGCATCCGAAAAGAATAAAGAGGAAGAAAAGAAAAGAAAAAGAGAAGACAATTATAGCTCAAAACAAGCCCCAAAGCCTCACACTAACTGGTGTAGTTATTCAGCTTTTCTTGGCTGTCTGGGTTCTATAAAAGCTCCGAGCACAGGGGCTGTCCCTGCTCACTGTCAGCACTCAAGAGATAACAAGGAGTGTTATTAACAGCAAAATCTATGTGTAGAATTTGCATGACTTTTTAATAGTACCATGAAACAGAACATTAACTGGATTGTCATTTTAGTTTTTTTCTGGATCTTGTCTTGTGTGTATTATGCTGATGGGAAATACTTAAACTGATCATTTTCACTTCTGAAAACACAACTCAGTAAGCAAACAATTTGGTAAATTGCTGGGAGCTGTTGTATACCACAGAGAGTGTTGTGGTGTCATTGAACTGCTGAGTTAATAGCACTCCTTGGCATGTCACATTACACCAAAATAGAAAATCACTGCAGCTTGAAAGGGTGAGCACTTGTGTGATACATAGGGTAAGTGGCATTCTCAGTTTCAAGAAGCAAGCTTTTTCTCGTCCTTTTACATCCCAACTCAACTTCAGAAATTTGCAGAAATTCATCTGTTATTTGGTTCAATGTGATGGTTTTGTTAACATGTTTCCCAGTTATGAGCGGGTGTGCAAAATGAGTGCACATTGATCTACTTCTACTCCTTTTGCTTTTTGAATGATTAGAAGAGGGTTATTGTATAACATTTGAAAGAGGTGGCGCCTGTCTGTGTGGGTGGAACGATGAGAAGCGGCTTCGCTACATTGTTTCTTCACTTGCCGCTGCCATGAGGATTGTGCTGCATTCCAGGTGGCTTGGACATCATTTTGACTGAATGAAGAGATATTTGCTCTCTATAACTCAGTGGGCATAGAAGGCACCTTTCTTGTGCTGTAATTTGTATTATTTTGCTTTAGGTTAGAATAATTAGGCTGCCTCTGGGGTGCTTATTAAGTATTTGCAGAAATGGCTGGCGGATAAGTTGGTGAACTCACTTTCAAAGACGCTTCCTTGAAGCAAAGGAATACTATCCAGCCAAATGGGAGACGAGATGGAGCAAAACAAGGAGAAAGATATATACATAGATCTAATCCACATGGGAATTAGAAAAAGACAAGATATCCTGAGTAAATTGGGAGTATGAAGACCTTGGGGGAGGGTTAAAGGCGACGGGAGAGGCAGGGAGAAGAGCAGAGAAAAATGTAGAGCTTAATAAAAATCAATTAAAAGAGAGAGAGAGAGAGAGAGAGAGAGAGAGAGAGAGAGAGAGAAGTCTCATCCTGTCACAACCTGCCTGGCTGCCTTTTCCTATCCTGATTCACAATGACTCCAGGTTTTCTTTACCTTTAGGATCCAGAGCTCAAACCAGTGCCAGAGTCCTCCATCTGGGCTTGTGAGTCTAGAAGTAAGAATCATATGGCAACTCCCTTTCCTCTGGAGCCCTCTTAGACCTGTGCTGACCCAGATCTCTGGTTTTGATGTGCTCCAACTCTCAGATGGCCTATCACAGTGCTTCTCCATAAAGAAGTGAGCCAACTCTCACAATAAACACCATCCTGTGCTTCTGCACATCTTCCTGATTCTGCCTCTCCGGAAAGCAGGGACTGAAACAAAGTTACACTCCTTGCTGTTGTTTGATATCCCAGAGATATCTCTTTCAAGTTAGGATGAATTTTGCTGTGTCTACTCGCCTTATACTGTATCACTAGGAGAAGATTCAGCTCCTGATGAGTAGTTTTGGCCACAGACTTACTCTTTCACAATCAGGTGTTCCATTTCCAACAGAGCCAACTGACATGAGTGTGGTTATTTCCCAAAGATGTTAAAATCTCATTACAGAGGGGATGGATCCTCTACAGAACCTCATGAATCTTTGTTGGAGTCTTCACAGGGAATTTTGCCACAAACCCCACATGGACTATTTTCTCTTCACTAATATCTGCAGCCCACTGGGGTTGACAGATCATATGATGTAAGTTTAGGCTTTTTACAGAGTCCTTCTCATCCCATGAGCATACTCCTGATCTTTCCTGCAATTATGAGGTGTTTCCATCCTTTCTAATGTAAATAAGGGTACAAATCAATAGGCACAAACTGTGTGTTTCACAAACAACGTTAATCTGATGTATTAGAGATATTGCACCTGCTATGGTAGTAGTGACTGCTACTTCAGAAGAACGCCTGTATTCACATTCCAGGGTCTATTTACCATTTTCCAGAATCAGATTGATAGATTAAATGGGGATGTGATGGTGATCATTCTATCCGTATCCTGCAGGGAGGAGAGCAGAGAAAAATGTAGAGCTCAATAAAAATCAATAAAAAATATTTTAAATCTGAAGTATATAAATAAATAAAGGCAGAACTAACTTACACCGTAAACTTATGACATTTTCTTTACAGGACAATATGTTAATATGACCCTTCCTTTGCATTCTCTGGTGCAATGCCTCTTGCTTGCACAAAGAAGATTCATTTGAGTATTGTGTAAGTTGTGAAGCATGCTAATAACAGTAATGCATTGGAGATCACAGAAACAATGACTAGACACATCTTTGCATTTAGTGAGCCGACTGTAATTCACTCTTGAGTTATCCTTTTCCTGGGTGCCGTACTACCTTCAAACAGGGAAATCATATCTTAAGTCTTTCTGACGATATCAGCGTCAACTCAGATTGTTTCCACAACAGTTTCCAAATGTCTGAGGATTCCCTTCATCCTCCCCACACAACATAGCTGTATGAGTAGAGAGACAGAAAAGGGCTGAGGACTCATTACTGCACGTAGTTTCTGTAGTCTAAACAAGGCCGTCCCTCTCAGAGACTAAATCACCTCTTAATGACTATGGAATGTGCCAAGCGGATCATGTCTGGAAACTAAAATTGTGACTTTTACTGAAACTGCTCTACGTTTTCCATCTCTGGTTTCTTGGGCTTGAATATACCCACATCTTTGTTTGTCTATTTTGCTGTAGGGAGTCTGTGTTCTATTATCTAGGTCCGTACTGGACCCCATGGGGTACCACTTCCACCATGGTGATCACTACTATAGCCCTCACTCTCGTGGTCGTGCTTCACTGACTGACCTTCACTTCATGGTGTTAGTTCCAGGGCTGTCAGTGACTGGAACTACTAGAATGTTCTTCCTGCTGGCTCTCATCTGCAGAGAACAGCCACTATTAAACTCGCCCAATGGTGTTGTTATCATGTATTTTCATGATTTTTCCAGCATTTCCCAATCTCTTTTGTGCTACTATCATAGACTACATAAGATTTGCTCATCTATTTATAGAACAGAGTTTGTTTTTCTTATATTTCTAAAGAACTGGAAGCTCAAATCAAAGCACCATGCTTGCTGTCTGTAAAAGTCTGACTTCTATTCCCTAGGTGATAACTTGGGCACCGATTGCTCTCGAAAACACAAGACAGCACAAAATCATATTTGTCTGTTGTGAGAAGCACCCATCACCAAGTGAGAGTGGATGCTTATTTCTCAAGGGTCCCACGCCCTATTGTTAAAGCATCAATTCAACTTGA